>ML787166.1:0-31919 GCA_009831015.1 Picea engelmannii
AATGAATGAAGAGTATTGTTCTTTAATGGAAAATGATACTTGGGATCTTGTACCTCTTCCAAAAGGAAGAAAACTTGTCAGATGTAAATGGGTCTACAGAACTAAGTATGCATCAAATGGAAGTGTTGAAAGACACAAGGCTCGGTTAGTAGCCAAAGTATTTTCCCAAGTTGAAGGAACTAACTATAATGAAACCTTTTCCTTTGTAGCCAAAGTGAATTCCATCCACCTTGTTCTTTCCCTTGCTACCTCACATAAATGGGAGATCCATCAGATGTACTGTAAATCTTCCTTCTTGCATGGAGATTTGTAAGAAGAAATCTACATGGAACAACCTCTTGGCTATGTCCAGAATGACTCTAGCCTCATGTGTCTCCTTTATAAATCTCTTTATGGTGTTAAGAAAGCTCCCCGAGCTTGGTATGCCAAAATGGCCAGCTTTCTTATTGACACTGGATTCTCTAGATGCCATTCTGATCCTAATGTCTATACCAAGAAAGTAGGAAGCCATCTCATAGTCCTTGTCCTTTATGTTGATGACCTTATCCTTACTAGTAGTGACTCAAAACTTTTAAACCATTTGAAAAACAACCTTAAGAATAAATTTGCAATGATAGACTTAGTATTTTTGCACTATTTCCTTGGCCTCCAAGTTTTGCAAACCAATGAAGGAATTTTTCTTTCCCAGTCTAAGTATGCTTGTGACCTTCTTCATCACTTTCACATGGATTATTGTAAACCATCCCCTTCTCCCTTCCAGTCTGGAGTCAAGATTACTGCCACTTGTACTTCTCCTGAAGTTGATGCCACCCTGTACTGTCAATTAGTTGGTAGCCTCTTATACTTGACTCATACCTGTCCTGGTATTTCCTTTGTTGTTGGTCTTGTTTCTCGGTATATGAAAACACCCCATGAAAGCCATTGGAAAGTAGCTAAAAGGATACTTCTCTATGTTCGTGGTACGGTTAAGTTTGGGATACATTACAATTCAGTGGGGACTCCTTTATTGGTTAGTTTCACTGATTCAGATTGGGCCGATGACCCTGATGATCGAAAGTCTACTGCAAGTTATGTTTTCTGTCTTGGTTCAGGACCTGTCACTTGGGCCTGTAAGAAACAACCGACTATTGCACTTTCTTTAGCAGAAGTAGAGTACCGAGCAACGGTAAATGCAAGTCATGAATCCTTGTGGCTTCGAAAAATCCTTTAAGAGTTTGGATTTGAGCAGCAACATACGACTAACCTTTGGTGCGACAATCAGAATTCCATCACGCTCGTGAAAGACCTAGTTCAACATCAACGCAACAAGCACATCGAGATACACATGCACTTCATTAGAAAGCGCATTCATGATCAAGTTATTGAAGTGCTATTTTTCCCTACAGAAGATCAAGTTGCAGACATTTTCACAAGGTCTCTTACAGAAGCGAAGTTTTCCAAACTTCGATCTATGTTAGGAGTTCAAGAAGTTTTCATTAAGGGGGGATAGGCTCTAATGCCTCCTTCCTTCTCCTATTGTGTCACTATTATAAATACTTCAATCCTATCCCAAGTTATTCTTAAGGGGGGATGTTAGGATATTTAGACACTTAGGATTTAGTTAAGATCTACTTGGTCTAATGTGTCATTAGGTAAAAGTGTGTTTCTTTAGTATGCATTAGTATGCATTTGTAGTTAGGAAATCTGACGGTCACGATATGTTCTCGACACAGAGTGATCTGATGGTTCATACTCTCCTCGATATTAATGACCATTGATCTATGGCTTAACACCTAATTGGTCCATGATCTCTATTTAAAGAGCACGGAGGGTCATTTGTCGATGATCGATTGTGAGAAACTCTCTTGTAATATCTCTCTATAATCTTTTTCTTTTGCATTAATAAACTACTCCAAGTGGATGCATTGGTTGGGGCCATGGATGTTTCCCCATAAGGGTTTTACCACGTGAAAACATCAATGTGTTGATATTTGATCTGGTTATGTGAGTGGTTACTAAAGGTGTTCGTCCTCTGTTGGAATACCTATGTTGGCGAACAACATGAAGGTTTGGAAAATAAATGAAAAAGAATAAGAACAGGTGAATGAAGACTAGGTCCTAGAGATCGCATAATTTGCAGTGGTGCGAGAAAGAAAAGAAGAGTAGGTAAATAAATAACATGCACATGAAATTGTACTCTGAGGAATTGTAGTGAAAAATCATAATGAATCCACAGGAAAAAAGGAAGAAGTCAGAGTTCAGAGAGATGACGAGTCTACAGACAAAGAGGAATATTACCCCACATTAAGGCGGATTCCTCCATTGTTCTGAGCCATCTTGCTTGGAGACTCACAATAAGTATGAATGTTGAATAGGGGGAGTCTATGTAGTAAGTAATACAGATCAAAGAATAATCCTTCAAGTAGTTTGAAGTTTTTGCATAGACAGAATCAAAGCAGTCAGATAACATAAGTACACAATGACAGATTGATCAATTGAGAAGAAATGTTCCCATGTAGATATCAGAGGAATATCATTGACACACTTTCTAAGAAAGGATGTATTACAGATCAATGGAAATATTCGATTCAACATGAGAAACAAGAATACACGATGATCAGTTGCAACAAAGAATCCTTCATAATAGTATAGTTACATATGGGTCAACATTGTGTGCAGTTTAGCAACAAAGTTATGGACAAAAATGTATCTATGAGACCATTGGCACATCTAGACAGATATATGACAGAGTATATTTACAATTGGAATCGGTGGAATTAGTGGACAAGTGAGATACTTATTAGGTACAAAAGACATGGGTTAGAAAAGACGCATAACAATGGATTGACAATTGGAATTGTCAGCAGAAGTCATATCGTTAAAAGGAAATCATTGAACAATATGGTCAAGTGAACATGACAAGTAAATGAACAAATCAATTAATGAATTCTTTTTATATATTTCAGTGAATTACAAGAGGAAGCACCAATGGACATGCAACCCTAGAATAGAGGAAAGGAAACATATACATGTATCCCTACATTGATCTACACTACATCTTGCATAGAATTCAACGGGAGAGAAATCGTCAGAGAAAGAGATCCAGAAAGGAAGATCAATAACATGCAGACAAGGGGAGACATATTGATAGGGGGAGTTATCCTTTTTCCCATGATGTCAAAGGGAGAGAAAGAAAAAATAAAAGATTAGAAGAGAAAGAGTCAAGCACATGAAGTTAGAGAAGGATTGTTCAGAAAATGTATACTTTCAGGGGGGGACACTCTTTGTTATTGATATTAAAAAGATAAGAGGAACTTGGAAAAAAACATGAGGACATAAACATGTGGAGAGAAAGAATAGAGGCATGAATATAGGGGGAGAATCCCCAAGGAGAGATACCCTTTTCCATTGATGTCAAAGGGGGAGAGAAACATTGAGAGAAACATTGATGTGGAGCAATGGTCAAAGGGGGAGCATGAGTGTTACCATCAATGTTGGTGTTGCCATAAATTCCAAGGGGGGAGATTGTTGGACAGTTGGTTGTCATTGATGTCAATCCTTGAAGTGTTTGAGATACCCCAAATTTTTGATCTAGATTGACGGTGAGTTATTTTTCATTGATGTCAACAAGAATGGTTGAGGTCAACATATGCGATGGGTGCATTTGGCGAAGTCTACATGAAGCCTTAAAGGTGTGGTTATGGAACCCAAATTTGATCGAGGAACAATGCCACAAAGGACAATGTAATTGTAGGTAACATACTCATAGATGGATATTGCTCATCGTGTCATTTCCAAGGGTAGGTGGTACGCCATATGGTTCCTCATGGTTAGGGAGATAGTCCCTGAAGTTGGAAGCCTTGAAGAATAGTTAAGAAGCCGTTATTTGGTTACAAGTCATTAATGAAAGGGTAAAGTGATTGTAACAAGAAACCCCTAAAATAAGGAGAGAGGTTACTAAGAAAAATCACAAATACACCTCAAGAAGTCTCTCAAAAGTACATTCACACACACGCATTCATTGTATATCTATCTTGTGAGAATATTTTGGTCTATTGGCGAGTTTTAGGTTGAATTTGAGGTAGAAAGTCTGAGGTTGCGAAGGAAGGTTGAAGGTGAAAGTCTCAGAGTTGGAGAAAATGTGAGTAACCCTAGTTTATGAGGTATCTGCAGGTTACAGGTTAGAACGGTGTGTATGTACGTGGGCTGCAGTGGAGAAAAGCACGAATATCCGCGGGTAGTAGAAGAGAAATTCGTGGATCTGTGAAAGGGCTTGTGAAAGGTTGTGAAGTGATGCTTGTACCAGGTTGTTGATGCCCAAGTTGGTTTACACATTTATTATCTGATACAATAAGATGTCTACGAGATCAAATGTATGCTTATGTGTTAATTTTGAGGCTTATGCATACGTTGGTATGATACATGCTTGAGGCATATCATGGTAGAGATTGTGCATGGTACACCTTGGTGATGGTATGATACATTGTTAGAGGTACATCTTGGATACTTGGCATATGGTTTGTTGTATTGTATATGAGTAATAGGGCACATGTTTGATGGTATCTTTCGGTACATAGTTTATGGATGTTGGCACATGCTTGAGGCACATGGTTTGAGGTACATCTTGGTTACATGTTGATGGTGTTTCCTTTGGTATATTGTTGAGGCATTGGTATATGTTTGAGGAACATCTAATTTGGTGCATGGTGTGAAGCATATTCTTGGTACATGTATGAGGTGCATGTCTTGGTGATGTTGGTACATGTTGTGGTACACCTTGGTGAGGTTATGGTACATTGATTATAAGCACATCTTGGTTATATTGGTATCTTGGTATTGTGGCTATCTTGGTTATACTTGAGGCACTTCATTGATAATATCTTATGGTACATGGTGTATGACATGATTGAGACATATCATGAGTGATATGGTATATGGCTGATGCATGAGATGGTACATGTGTTGATGTACATGGTTGATGTGCATGGTTGGCACATTGTATGGTAAATGAAATGGTACAGGTATTGATGTACATGGTTGATACATGGTATGGTATAGGTCTGGCACATTGTATGGTAAAGGTCCAATACTTGGTTGATACACATATCTTTTGATGATATGTTGGTGATCTTGGTACATGCTTGGTAGAGGCATGTGTTGGTGATGTTGAGCATCTAGTTGAGAGGTGCTCTTGGTGATCATGGATCTGGTATTGTTGATGTTGAGTATCAGCAATGGTGATAGGTTGATGATGGCATACCAGTGGCATTGGTAGTGACATGTTGAAAAGGTTGATGTGGAGGTTGATGTGATAGGTTGGATATAGTGACAGGTTGGATACAATGACATGTTGATAGTGGCAGTGATTGTGGTAGTGACAATTTAGTCTACACTTGTAATTCAGGGCAACATCATGGGGCACAGAAAGGGGGTTGTAGCCTCCTTCTGGTTGGAGCCGAAGAACTCAGAGAGTTGTAGCTTCCTTTAGGTTGGAGCCTCCTTCCAGTTGTAGTTGGTAAATCAGAGAGTTGTAGCTTCCTTCGGGTTGGATTCTATAAATAGGAGGTTGGAGCATCCTTCAAGTTGGTGCTGGAGAATTTGGAAGTTGGTGCTTCCTATGAATGAATTCTTGATATATATAAGAACAAATTTTGTGGTTTTCTCCCATTTGGTTTTCCACATAAATTTTGGTGTATTGTATATTTGATGTGATGTTGTTGAAGTGATGTTGCTTATGTTTATATGCTCATGATATATTTAATGCAATCATAGATGATACTTTGATTATATACTACTGATAAAGTTGAATTTTATATATTGTGGTTAAAAGTGGTAAAAGTGCTCATACTAATTCACCCCCTCCTCCCCTCTCAGTATTCCAACACAAGCATGGAAAGATGAGGACATAACAAAGAAACATCAAGAAGCAAAAGAAAGATATCAACAAAGGAAAAAATAAGAGATAGAAAAGAAGCAGGCCGAGAAAGATAAAAATTAAGATAAGGATCAAGTCTTTGAGAAATATTTTGAAAGAAATACAAAGAACACTGAGGAAAAAAACAAAGCTAAAAAAGATATGGAGCTTGACAAGAAGAGAAAGGAAGATGAAGAGAAAATAAGATTAGTTCCTCAAGTTGAAGATAAAAGGAAGAAATAAGAAGAGGAGAAAAGGAATTCAGTTGAGTCACATGAAACGACAGGGGAAGGAGAAGAAATAGAAAAGAAAAAAGAACAAGACAAACTAAATAGAGTTGTGACAAACCCCAATGCCAACATAGTTACCATCCCCATTGAAGAATGCACTCTTCTAATAGCCATCATGGGGAATCTTTCTTACACATCTTAGGAACTAGGGTTGGATGAAGTTGTAGTAGTTGCAGGGGATTATTATTATGACCATAAAATGAGAGTTATTGAGAGAAGAATAAACAAAAGGAATAGGGGAAAATCAACACTCAAACAAGAATCTTCTGAAAGAAGCATCATGTGGAAGGCAAGCAAAGATTCAAAGGAAAACACTATTCAAGCAACATCAACCCTAAATGCTACCATGTCAGTTTATGAGATAGGAGAAGCATTGGATGTATTGAGGGTTAGGGTAGCTGAGCTTGAGGCAGTTATGAACACCATCAGGGACAACTTAGCAAATGATTTCATGAAAGAGACTAACACAACAGAAAAACTACACAAGAAGAATTACAAAGGGAATTGCAGCTTCAAGGAAACATGTTGAATACAAAGTTTGAACAAAGGGCCAATATAAATCAGAGATTGCATCAAGGAGAGGTGGAAACTCTCAAGCTTAAACACTCAGAGGAAATGGAGCAACTCAATACCACACATACACAAGAGATGGAAAGGTTGTAAGTAGAACACTTAGAAGTGAACATATATAATGAGAAGTTGGAAGACATAGCCAGACAGTTACAACAAGATAATCAACTTTTGGAGAAGATTGTAGAAGAAAACCAAAAGGGAGCTATTGTCCCAGAAACAATCAAAGAAGAAGATGAGGCTGCCAATGAAGAACTTAGAAGTGTACATAAATATTTCTTTTGTTTATTGAATGAAATACAAAGGAACATAGGAGACCAACTCAAGTTGGTTGTACAGATGGGAAACATAAAGGACAAGTACCAACAAGCTAAAAATGCCTATGAAAAAATCATAGACTGATAAGATGTGTATGATAATATACCTGATACCATACCAATCTACACATCCAGGTAGAAGATCAAAGATCAAGTCCTCTTTGACACTAGGAAATCCATCATGAATGATATTAAAAGCACCCAAGAAATAATCAACAAAGCCTGCAAAATACTATGGAGGGCATCAGATAACATACTTGAACAATTTGGGATGGATATCGTGATAGATTTAGAGGAAGAAGAACTAGTTGAGTTGAATATAGAGGATGTGGAAACCAGGAGAAATATCAGAAAGAAAATTATTGAAGCAATCAAGGAAGTGAATAAGGAGGTCCTGGAAGAAAATCTTATAAATCCAATCAAACTGATCTCACTAGCCAAATACTTCATTTAGAAAATAGTGCAGAGCCTGCAGGTAGAGGTGACAACTCAAATTTGTGATAGTGAGATAGACCTTGAGAAGATGCAGATGAGTAGAGTGGATGTTATCTTGAATGAATTCAATCTTTGGAAGGAATATTGATACAAGATGCAACAACTGAAGGCCTCTTAATTTTTGTACTTTGTAATGAATTTTCTTCATTTTGGTCATTTGTAATTTTGTAAAGTCCCAATTTAGAATGTGAATATTGTAATTGTCATCTGACATGATAACAGTTACATAATGTGAACATCCTCCTTTCATGTTATAAAAGAGAGTGTTGCAACAAAAGGAATTTTTCCCTTTGTAAATGAAAAACAATACTTTTACTTCAGAATTAATAAATAGAAAAAGGCATTCGTGAAATTTGTGATTGTGGTGAATGTATATGAGACTCCTCTTTATGCATTTGTCTTCTACAAGAGTATTACATAAATCTATTGCATGAATTACTTCTTCAATTTTTTTCTTGATGCTCATGTTGTCATATTTTTCCTTGTGAGTACAGTTGTGATGTTATGAACACATATTGCAACTAATTGTGAATGTATCTGTAACATTATTGTTATCATTTATCATTAAGATGCATGGATTTTTCTGATTTTAATGGCATTACCTTTCATTGTATTCAATTTTAGTTAGATTGCTCTTAATCAGGATAGATTAGAGTAGTTTAGACTTGCATCTATAATAGAGATAAACAACATTAGTTAATTTAGTTTTAGATTTTAATTTATCTGAGAACAATCTGCTCTCAGATTCATATTTATATTATAATTTAGAGTGGCAACCAAGCCCACATACTAGTCGGAAACACCATCCCAAATGGAAGTAGTTCTAATTGGGACCTGCTATCAGTCGTTCTCCCTTACCTGCTTAATAGGCCAATCTGAACTCGTCAACACTTCCAACTCTCATTTGTCACTTTCTGGCATCCTAAATCCCATCTAGATATATCCCTGACCCGCTTCACAGATTTATTGTAGCTGTGAGAGTAGTTACAATTGAATATTATTGATTCTTAATTATTATTTATAATAATATTGATAGTTCCATAGTATACTACTCATTCTACTGTTCATGCAGCACAAAGAATCACCTTTTGTGTGTGTGTTTATTTATTTGTTGTTCTTTGAATGTTTGAAAGATAGAGAAAACATTTCACTGTAAGAAAATATAAAACGAACAAGGATTCGTGAAAATAGAACACAAACATACATACTAGCACTAGAAGCATCTGGACAAGGCCCTTTCGCATCAATGATTGCGACTGAGAAATCGATGTTCAACAAAACTTTCCTAGCAATGGTTAAGCCAATGATACTAGCCTTGATAATGACAATATCAAAATCCAACCTCTCCAATCATCCTAAACTATAACTATACTTTGAACAACCTAGAGATTTTGAAGGCCTCACTCCTCTAATTTCATCTTTAAACATAGAACCTTCAGAGTTTACAAAGATACGGGACTTTGACATATCTTCTGCATTAACACTGACACAAAAATACACTTTCTTCATCTTCTAATGAAGGTTCAAATCCATTCTTGACCCTGAGAAACCTCACTACACTTGAAAAATCATGAGGAGTTTATTTACAAAGAGGAGAAAAACTTAAGCAATTCCTTGAAGATGGCATTGCAGGAGAAATTAAACATGCCATCAGTAAGTATGTCAAGTACCAAATTTGCAGAGCGTTCAGCTAATCCCCCAACATTTGAAAAAACTATGGCTTTATTAAAAACCCTAACAAGTCATCAAAATAAAAGAGTGGGGTTTGTTTATTCCATCAAATGGACTAACATGTAGAGGTAGGAGCATGGTTTTGTGCATGGACGGAGCCACTGCCAAGCATCAATTGTACAACATAAAACGATCTAAAGAAAATAGAAATGCCTCAAACATACCATCTGAAGCAATGATTCCCCCCTATCTAAGGGATGTCATATAATAAATAATGGCATGGGTAGCAATAAGGGTGAGCTAGAAAGAAACTTTGCATTGATCTCGTACTAATGGGCAATGTCTAATTCCCATGATGCAAATAAATCTACTATCTACTAATGTTTTTCCATCTTGTTAATCCCCGCCAAAGACATTCTTGAAGGTGATTGCTTGAAAGTCATCATGTGGTGTATGCATCCATGCACTATCTATGAAATAACAAACATGACAAATCACAACCTATAAATAAATTATTTTTTATTTATATTAAAAATTGCAAAAAATTAACAGAACGACTAGTTGTGGCCCCATGATAATATGCAGCCCCGATTCCCAAGTTGCTCTAAATATACCCCAGGAAGCCCCATGTTGTTTCAATTGTCGATGAGATCTGAACGCGCCACCCACATAAATGGCCTCTGAGTTTCCTCGAGGGTGAGTACAAGCTCCTCCACCTGTCTTTCATTGTATTGGATGTTGCTCCCAAATGATATGTATATCACAGTCTCCCTAGATTGTTGATCTAACCACTGCAAACATTCATCCTTTTCTTCCTAGAAGCTTACAGGCTTTGATATTTTCAGTTCATGATCTGATCCATTAGTCGAAGGTGTAGGGATCAAATGACCCAATAGACAGATCCATGCTTCTTTAGGAAACATGTTCATTATTGGACCTTCTAGCTCATCGAAACAATTGCAGAGAATCCATTGAACCTGCCTAAATCTGGCCACGCTTTGAAGCGAGAACTAGAAAGGGGACTGTTGATTCTTCTTCACTCCCAATTAGTGATGGAAGATGCACAAAAAAAAGAGCTGACATGGAGGAAAGATACATGATCATATTATGTTCCTTTGGAATTCCCATGGGAGATTCACCTTGTTGACCAATACCTTATCACGTTTATTCATAAAGAGTGTTTTTAAATTGTGAAAAATAAGGGAAATATATTGTAGGTATTAGGGGGGATGCAATGTATTAGAGGCTTTATAGGTATTGGGGGTACAAAAAAGGGTATCTAGTAAAAATAAGGTTTTTATTACAAAAATGTATTAGGAAAGATGGTCAATATAAGGATTTTGAGAGGTATTTATCAATATCTAATAAAATTATGGGTATTCTTTAATATCCCATGAATCCACATACTATTTCACAGGTTCATTAAGTAAAGACCCCATGAGAATTCTTGTAACATATTTAACCATTGATAATATTAAATATTATGCCATCAATTTGTTTTGGAGCTTCAACCCCTCTCGCATCCAAAGGTCACTAAGATGGTTGCACATGGAATTCCCCGCTTGGTTGAGTGAAAGAACATGTGGTGTTGAGTGAAAATGTTCTTAATGGAAGTGTTTTTATGGAATCTACAAGTGGAGTTTACGTTTAATTCGTTTGAAGACAATACTCTTTTTTTAAAATGAAACTATGCTAATTGATAACATAATAATCTATTAATCATTACATATTGGTGTCCATGTGTTGGGGCTCACTGAGATTTCTTATGAATTATTTTAATTTCATGATCTCCAAACTATAAAGCTTCACTGCAATGGAGTTGACCCCCACATTGACAGGTTCTCGGCCAATGGAGTTGATCCCCACATCCATGTTTGGATTTGTCTGCCAAGTTCCAGGATCGATCCTGTTTACGAAGTTCGAGGACTGTTATTACAATATTTGGTACGTATTAATACACCAACTATTATCAAAGAAGGAAGAGAACTAATCGCCTTCCTTTTTCCCTTTGCAGGGTTCGCTTTATTCCGACACAAACCATACTCAACCACTCCTATTTATATTCATAAATATAAAGTTTTGTTTATCAAATATTTTGTCATTTTGTTTTAAACCAAGTCGATAAATTTTTGTCTTAATTGTTTTTGACCTTAATTAATTATATAACCATAAAATCAAGATACATATAATCACATTCTAAGTAACACAATCGTATATGGGAGATTATGAATATAGATCATAATGTATTGGGATGGTCACGTGGTTTATTGGCATAACCTAGGATGGTAAGACTTTGTAGTGGAGAGAAGAGTCATGAAGAAAGGTTCACCTCTAATCATTTAGAGGTTTCTAGTATTGGTTTCTAGAATATGGAGAAGCTATTAACATTAGGATTGGTTTAGGATTTTTGATTAAATAGGTTTAACACGCTATTAACATTAGGATTGGTATGGGATTCTTGGCCAAATAGGCTTAATAATGGTTAAAAGAAAAGTTCTTAATATTGACAAGATTTTCATTTGTATTTCTCTCGAGACTTTTCATATGGAAACCGTTATTGCAATGTGATGTGCCAATCATAATAGTCTTGTTATTGCTTTTATTTCCATTAAGAATGTTCAAATCAATGCTTAAGTTTAAGTGTTCTTACATATAGAAATTTGGTTTTGGTTTTTGTAAATTGTAGTGTTTTCGATTTTTCAAATCAATGCTTAAGTTTAAGTGTTTTTACATATAAAAATTTGGTTTTGGTTTTTGTAAATTGTAGTGTTTTTGATTTTTCCTCAATACCCTGCATTCCTCAATTATAATTTAAGGATAATTCAAGTTTCATTTATTGTGCTTTCTAAAAAATTATATAAAAATATATCTAATTTTACTTTTAAGTAGGTTATATTTATATGCTTTATTTATTGTACTTTCATTATATCAACATTTCTATTTGCCCATTTAGAAAATAAGCTTCTTAATAATATTATATGTATATTTTTATTGCAAATCATTATGATGTAACAGATTCTCTCCACTAACGCATGTGTCTACATAGTTTTACAATAAGAAACAACGTAGTGAAAACTACACTAAAACAAAAAAACAAACATAACTTTGCAATTGACTCAATTTTATCATCAATTTTAAAATATGTAAAGAATCCTACAATACCCACATCAGAGATCAAAACTAACAAAAAGAAAACCCTGCAATACCCACATCATACACCACATAACTAATATTAAATGACAACGCATTTGAAACATTTGATAGTCTACATAAAACAATCATTAAAAGAGATGTGATGTGCTTAAGTATCCATGACATAATTGATGTACATATAACATATTTAATTGTAATTTATATATTATAAGTGAAATAAGGAAGATAACTATAAGTTTTAAGTGATTGAATAGACAAATCAATATCCTCCCATGTATTTATGCTATGGAATATGTTAAACAAATATTTTGTTTAGTGAGTTTTAAGTTTTGGTGGATCCATTTTTATACTTTAGAGATTTTGGTATAAGTTTTTGTTTATTTGTCTTGCACAGATTTTGGGCATAATAGTTTTTTTAATATGGTATTATTGTTCAGAAACAATTATATTATACTAATATAATGGAGAAATTTTCTTTTTGGAAAAGGTGCCAATACAATAAAGATTAAGAGAGTCACACATATCATTCATCATATAGTACAACAATAAATTTATTGGAGAACATTTTTGGAGATGAAACCCTAAGATGAATTTTAGGAATGTGAATTCACCAACTAACAAATGCTTACAACTGCAAATTTTGCACTACCCTTTAAGACTGTTTGTCAACAAGGTTGTGGTTACAATGCCTGACACTTCTAGTAATCATAATCAAAGCCTCCATTTTCTAAGTAACTTCTTGTCTCCTTTCTTGTTTTCTCCCTTAGTTGTGATCCCTCAACTGACTTTTTGATGAATAATGAATTGTTCAATCCATTGTCTATCATTCACCTTCTTATAGGCCATTACCAAGAGTCAATTATTAGATCATTCTCTAGTGTCAAATTTGCACTACCTTTGAGACTGTTTGTCAATAAGGTTGTGGTTACAATGCCTACTTCTAAGTAATCATAGTCAAAGCCTCCATTTTCTAAATAACTTCTTGTCTCCCTTAGTTGTGATCCCTCAATTGATTTCTTGATTGATCCAATTCATTGTCTATCATTCATCTTCTTATAAGTCATTACGAGGGGTCAATTATTATATCATTCTCCTTCTAGTGTCACAAAGATTTGACTTCCCTTTAGTTGTTATTTATTGTCCAATGGACAAGTCCCTTAATTCATATTTCCAAATAAAAAAACATATTGATTCATATTTCCATATAGACAAACATATTGTTGATACATTTCCTTAACTTGCACACTTCCATTGACAATGTGATGTAGGAGCCACTGACATCCATATTCGCATCATTGAGCACTACTATAGGTCCACAATGGAGAGATAAATGGAGGTTGAAACACCTACACCATTCAATCTATAGCTAAGGAAATCAACGATCCACATCAATTTTGGGGACTACACATGTGAAAAATAGCTAAGGAAATCAACGATCCACATCAATTTTGGGGACTACACATGTGAAAAATCCTCAAATAATTTCATTGTCAACCATTTAACCGCGAACGATAATATTTCATTGTGCATTTGGAGTTGGGACCAAAAATTGTCAAGGGAAAACATTGCCATGCAACTTCGACCGTCTAATTATTCCCACACCTAACGGTTTATATTATTTTAAATGGTCACTTATCAATAAAAACCACCACTATCTTCCTATGTTGTTTGATCTCTCTACTACAATCCAAGGTTAGTGTTCCCTTGGGGGAAAACATCATACAATGAAGGTGATCGGCCCATGATCTAATACACCAAGTGATCAGTTTAACCACATAATAAATAGGGTGTACAATTATTTTAATTAGACTTGGATTCAATTAAAATAACATTTGGATTGTAGACACATGGCACATTTTTAGATGAATTTAACCACATAATAAATAGGGTGTACAATTATTTTAATTAGACTTGAATTTAATTAAAATAATATTTGGATTGAAGAGACATGGCACATTTTTAGTGTAAGTTTTTTTTTATGAATTAAAGGGCCATTAAAGTTTTGAAATGGGGTAGTAATGGAGATATTAAGGGGTATTTTTTGATATGCCACGAGGATTTGTTTTTATTTGCAAGGAGAAAAAATGAAAGCGATAGTTGAAGCTAAATGAAAAGGGGTCACATAATGAAGAGTTGAAGACTTAAGAATAATGAAGACTCTAAGCTAGAATGCATAAGAGATAGGAAGAATATCAAGGAGGAATAAGACAAGAAAATGAGTGAAGGGAGAAGAAGAAAGGAGAAGATTGGTCAAAGAAGGAAGAAAATAAAAGAAGAGATGAAGAACAAAGAAAGTTGTAGAAGAAGAAAGCCTAAATAATAGTCGTAGGTAAAAAAAAAAAAATTTGTTTAAAAAAATTATTGGTGAAGTTTGTATCCCTAGTTGAGACTAAGATCGAGAATGAGTTGGATTATATAGGGAATGAAATGAGATACACATAGGAATATAAAATAGTGCACAATAATATAGTGAAAACCCAATTTCTATTAACAAATAAAATAGCGAAATATTGTAGAACAAAAACTGACTAGAATGATGGTAGCTTATCTCTTAAGAGAGAGAAATGTCGGCTACACTCATTCACAAAAGATAATGCAAGAGAATGAAAGGATGTAATTTTAACATAAAGTAAGAACCCTAAAATTTAAAATTTCAAAACCCTAACCCTAGGAGGTGGAGCACCAAAGGCCTTTTTGGGCTTGAGGTGATTAGTTTCTACATCAACTTTCTGGGGGCACAACTTTTGCATACAATCTCCATTTGGTGTACATAGTAGCTCATTGGAAAGATCTAACTAAGGACTAAAATCCTATGTCGTGTCTTGGGATTGTATTTAAAAATCCTAGGCTTGCGAGTTTCCCAGAAAACATCGTTTATGGACTCAAAATGACCTCGGAAGTTTAGGACCCATAAAATCATAGAAAAATTGCCAAGATGGAGAACAATGTTAAGTCAATGGAAGAGGTGGGTGGGAACCGATATCCACCTGGATCCATCCTCCCCCCTTAGGAAGAAACGGTTCCCATTGTGTCAAGTTCCTGCAGTAGACGGGGACACTTTTGTTGCATCTTAGTCTTGGTGAGCCATTTTCCTTGCTAAAAAATATGTGCTACTTTGACAACCCAATAGAGAATATGTATGTTCTGCTGGAAGGTTCCCTTCATCTTGGTGTCCATGATCTGATCCACTACAAATTTCTCAATGCAATCCATATTGAGTTATGTAGGGGGGAATTGATCAACCACATATGAGGTGTCCAACAGAGGTGGGAAATATGGTTGAAGTAGATCCACATTAAATACTGGGTGCAAGCCAAGGAAAGGAGGAATACTCAATTCAAAATCATTTTCACCCATAGCCTCTGTGATGGTGTAAGGACCATATAAGAGTGTTATGAGCTTCCTATGTGGTCCCGTGAGGTGCCCTTTTTTCAAATGAAATTATACCTTGTCACCAACCTGAACCTGTGTGGAACCCGGTCATGTCATTGCTTGTACTTGGCATTGAAATTCTGCAAGATATCATGAACCTGTTGTTAGAGGTGTTGGATTCATTCAAGAAATTTGGTTTCTCTATCTTCCTCGATCCAAGTTTGGGATGAATTTATCGTGAAGATGGAACGGGAAGAGCTACGCCAATGGGGGCCAATGGAATCATTATGTTGACCACTTGTATTTTCCCATCTATTTGGGGGTGAAAAGAAGATGATTTGATCAACTTGGTGTCCATTAGAGACCATAGGCTGGACCAAAAGGTTCTAAGGAAAATATTGTCCCTAATTTAAATAATGGTCCGTGGTAGCCCAAAATGAACCCAAACATGCTCAAAGAAGAGCCTAGTAGTGGCCTCAGTTGTGATACTATTTTCACATGGTGCAAAAATGGCCATCTTAGAGAATCGATAGACAACCAAAAAGACACAATCATGACCATGTCTGTTGGAGGGAAAAACTAACATGTAATCCATGTAGAGTGACTCCCAGGGATTCTTTGAGGTAGGGAGAAGAGTGTACAACCCTTGCTTCTTGATGGAGGTTTGGCAATAGCACAGGAAGTGCACGGCTTGGTATATTGGATGACGTTCCATTGAAGTGTTGGCCAATAGAAATACTTCTAAAGTTTTGCGATTGTATTCTCTAGACTGAAGTGCCCTGCCACCTAACTATAATGTGACTCTCAAATTATCTTTACATGTTTTCTTGAAGGAACAAAAATATGGCCCAGAGAGCACAAGAGCATATCTTGGAGGTGGAAGTCCATAATTTTTTTTTCTCGCACTTAGTGTTTGATAAGTAGCAGGGAATTCAGAGTCATTGTTTTATAATTGTGGCCACCCGAAGGTGTCATGTCCAAAGGAGTTAATATCTTTGGTTAGTGCCACAACTAGGGGTAGATTGAAGTAGTCTACAACATAGTTGGCGCTTCCCTTCTTCTACTTAATGTTCAAGTGGAATTATTGCAGGTATGTGGACCACTTTTGATGGCAGTGATTCTGTAACTTTCCTTGTGTCTGTGTGAATTATAAAATCTTGTGATCAATGTGGATTTTCATTTCTTTTCCTAGAATATAATTCTTTCACTGTCGACATGCTTACATAGTGGATTATATATCCTTGTCATAGGTGGGATATCTATGAAAAATATTAGATAGTGTTTGACTGTGATAGGCCACCAAATGTCCTTCCTGAGTGAGGACTGCACTGATAGCATAGTCAAAGGAATCTATATCAATCTCAAATGGATTTCGCAAGTTTGGCAACGCAAGGAATGGTGTGGAGCATAGGTGGTGTTTCATGTCCTGGAATGATTTCTGTTGTGATTCAGACTAGGAAAACTTGGCTTTAGCTCCACCTTTGGTCACTTTAATTAGGGGTCAAGTGATGCGAGAGAACCCCAACATGAACCTATAGTAGAAGTTGGCAAGTCCCAAGAAGATGCAAAGCTCTGTCAAATTCATTAGGGCTAGCCAATCGTGGATGGCTTGGATCTTGGCTGGGTCCACATGCACCCCATGTTCATCCACAATGTATCCTAAGTATTGAATTCACTACATGCTAAATGTGGATTTCTCCATATTGACGTATAACTTGTGATGCCATAGGGTGCTTAGGACTTGATGAATGTGCTACAAATGTTCTTCTTCGGTCCAACTAAATATGAGGATGTCACCCAAATATAAGACCAAAAAAAACTTTTGCACAACCGCAAGATATGATCCATCATCCTCATGAATGTTAGTGGAGAATTAGTTAAGCCAAAAGGCATGACCAACCACTCAAAAATGCATTCTTTATATTTGAAGGTTGTCTTCCATACATCAATTTGTTCTATCAAAACTTGGTGGTAGCCTGAATTCAGATCAATCTTACCAAAGAACTTGGCACCCTTAAGATGATCAAGAATATCGCTAATCTATGGTATCAGGAGTCGATTCTTGACAGTGATGTTTTTCAAGGCTCTACGATCAATATAGAGTCACCATGTTCCATCCTTCTTCTACACCAACATAATTTGGCTCCCACAAGGTGAGGAGTTCGGTCGAATGTGTCACTTTCAGATGAAATCATGAATTTGACGTTTTATTTCCTCATTCTCTATAGAAGGGAGCATTTGTATATTGGACCATTAGGTAAGGGACCACCATGTATCAAGTCAATGTGATGCTTGACCTGACAGTGCAGAGACACCCCTATAAGTGAGGTGAATATGTCTCTATATTCCTCTAAAACCTTGTCCACCTACCTATGCTATGTAGAGAGACTCCCTGATGAATATATGTTGGTCACGATGACCTTTCATTCACCTTTTGACCGAACCCTGAAGAGGACAAACTTTACAGTTTGATAGATTACCTTTCAACACTGTTTTGCTGAGATCAATGAAATTGCAATAGTTAGAACTACCTTTGGTACCCTATAGGGATGACCTCCCAAATTAACAATGACACTACAGGGCCGAGACTCATAAACAACATGACACTTCCACATATAGGGTTGTCCTAAAAGAACATCACAAACTTCGAGTCGGGAAACATCACACAATGCCTCATCATTGAAGGGCTTGATGAGGAATGCCTTGATTCCCTCCTTCCAATGGATCACTTCCCATCGAAACTGAAACATTTTCTATGGGAATGATATTTAGAGATGTTGTAGTACCTTGGGGCATGCAGTCATTACTGGCAATTTCCCTCGCTATTGATAGTGGGAATAGATCAATGTCCCTTTATTGATCGATTCTACAAGTGTTCAATGACAACACATTTATTCACATTTACTAGAATGTACTAGGTACCTTAACACCCATTATCATTATTAGTGGGTTGTCTCAGATTTGTTAAAAATACACATCAATGAATAATAATTAAACAATTTATCCCATGTTTGACATCATCTCATTCATTCACATCATGTAGATTCATACCATCGAAAATTTTTGAGTGAAGACCTTGGGTCATAGTAGCATCTCCTATTTATGTTGTTTCCCAAGTTGTGCATGACATTGGTACTTTTGTGAGAATTGGTTATTCACCTTACAATAATAATTATTCTCTTGATGTATACTCGGACATAGATCCACTTTGTATTTTCTCATGGCTATGACCCATTTGACATGGATGCATTATGTATCTTATTTGTGGCCATAGTTTTTGCATTTTATATACTTTATGGATCTGCAATGTACTTGATTTGGTAGCCATTATTTTTCACACCTGAGCTAACTGATACCTCAAGAAGAGAGCTAACTGATACCTTGATTTTTGTTGTAGGCACTTTCCTAATATGAAATTTAGTGGACCCCACCTAGTTTGTAATGTATTGACCACCATCTCCTCTCCTAACCTCACACATTAGGGGGCCTTTTTTATAACATCTATTTCCACCACCATTTCCTAAATGCTCAATTGACCACCATATCTATCACTTGTTGTCATTTCTCACACATAATCCTTCTTAAAGAGCCTCCTTGGAAGCAAATCCACACTCTCTTTTCCCTCACAAAATGAGTATGTACATGTCCTTCCTACTAACAAAAGGTGTGTGTGCCTAAAAAAGTGGACAAAAAAATTATTAAATCCTTGAATATCATGCGCTCTTGAGTGGGACTTATGGATTCCATACACCTGTACCTTCGTAAAACTCATGCCAAACTACCTCAACCAACTTACAATTGTATGAAAATATGTCTTATGTGAAAGGAAATGCTAAGCACTATTACATTAACATAGCTATTATACTGGTATCCTCACTCTAGAGAAATCAAAGGTGTTTGTTTCGTTGGGTTTTTATGACATTTTCCCCTCATAGAACCCTTGTTTTCTAAGCCATACCTCTTTTTCATGCAATTGAGGCCTAAAACCTCCTAGTTTTCCTCAATCTTTTGTGTTGAAAATAATTATAGTCTAGAAGCAATCTTGAGTGGCCTAGGGACGAAGGAACCCAGATGATGGTTGTGGAAGGTGCTGACAACAAGACATCAGGTATAACATTTCATATTTTTTTTTCATCAATAAAAAGGAAGATCTCTCTTCTTTCCCTCCCCCAAATATAGTGTTCTTCTTTAATATTTGATCTCAATTTGTGTTTGGCTATGGAAATAAATCTTCTGATTAGTTAGTTAGGGTTAGTTGTTTCACTCTCACTTTCATTTTTATCTATTGGTTTGAGGAAGGTTGTTGTCTCTTTGTGTGCAGGTCTTGGAACTTGGATTGGATAGAGGACAAGTGGAGCAAGATCAATGTGTGGGTTTCATCTATAAGCAACCATCATGACCAAGTATGTCTTCCCTCTAACCGAAAGTTAGTTACAACAAGTAGTTGAAGACTAATCTTAGAGAAAGAAACATGTTGTTCTTCGAACTGCTTTTTTATAGTCCACCCTGTTGATGTTTGAGGCAACATTGTGGAACATTCTCCCCGGAGGGTCCTGTGTGGACTAGTAGGGGAGAATGTGGAATTCATCTTGACATGGTTCAAATAGTCAGATCAAGGAACCAATACATTTATTTCACGAGGAAACCTCGATATGTCTTGGGGACATTTGTTCCATGAGGGAACCTTGATGTGTCCTAGAGAAGACATTCAGTCCATGAGGGAACCTCAATGTGTTCTAGAGAAGACATTGGCTCCATAAAGGAACCTCAATATGTCTCAGACATGTGTTCCACGAGGGAACCATGAGATGTCTAGTATGGACACATTTCATGAGTGAGATGAGACATTGGTTTCATGAGGGAACCTCGATATGTCAAGTATAGTCCAAGAGGACTTAGCTTGATCAACCCCAAGGGATTGGCCACCCCTTGTAGGATGAGATAGCTCAAGTCTTGTAGATACCAACTACATGACGTGTATGAACATAGGTGAATGGACATTGAAAGAGGTAAGGTATTAATATTGGAGGATTCTCATGACTTGAGCTTATGATGGTATATGTATGGCAACCACCTATTACACTCTAGCCTACACATGACTTGAGGATTGTCGTGGAATTATGTCACATAATATGTATGACCATATGAGAGTTGTATGGTATTGTTTCTCTCCATACTCACTTGTTGACAGATGCATGATATTGTATATGACTTATGCTATCCATGGGACTTCAAATGTAAACATATGATGGCCATCCGGTCTCCCTTATTCACATTTTGATTGATGGTCTATACTTCATGCTTGGGTTATGATGTATGATCATTCTACCCAATGTATGGATGAGTTTGAGATGGTAAAAGAGCATAATGTAAAAGCATAACGTAAAACAAAATCACATAGAGCATGACATGGAAGAGCATAACATGAAGGGGCGTAACGTGAAAGGGTATGACATAAAAGAGAATGATGTGAAGAGGCAATGATCATGACTATTCAAAAGAGGCATGATGTAAAGGTTATAAATAAAAGACAAATTACTTCATTGTATAATGATCTGAATTTTTGTTCTCTTTATTGTAACAAAAGATCATTCAAGCTCCAACACATGGGTATGTGTGTGTGTGTGTGTGTGTGTGTGTGTGTGTGTGTGTGTGTGTGTGTGTGTGTGTTCCAATTACAATGGTTCAAGATTTGTTGTATTATTTATTGAATTAAAAGTATACTTTGTAAGAAATATCTACGTTCTTTTGTGTTTTGTTTATATATATATATATATATGTTAAATTTCTTTGCAGAACAATTATATATATAAATAATTATAAATAATTGTTCTGAAAAGAAATTTAACATGGTATCAGAGCATCAAGGTTAAGAAGAGCTCAATTGTCAAGATATTGAAGCCTATATATCCTTGCAGTATATTAGGGCACATTCACTGCAGTATTTCTAAGATTGTTGCTTGGAATATAGTTCAAGATGGTAACTACACACAAGACCCTTAGAGCTGAAAATAGGCTTGATGGAGCCATGAACTTCAGATCATGGAAGATCAAGATTAACAATATTCTGGAAGAAAATGATTCGGATGACTATGTTAAGAATGAGATTGTCATACCTACAGATGATGCTGGAAAAGAAACATATAAAAATAACCTAGAAAAGGAAAAAGGAATATTGATTGACTCAGTGAAAGATCATTTTCTCTCTCATATATCTCAGAAGAAGACAACCAAAGAGATCTATGATTCCTTGACAAGTATATTTGAGAGAAAGAATCCTAGTAGGAAAAGGGAATTGTAGTCACAACTTCGTAACCTCAAGATTAATAATGATGATACTATCATGACCTTTTTCATGAAGATCTTGCAGTTAAGAGATAAGCTCATAACCATTGATGAAGCATAAGATGATGAGGAGCTTTTTGCTTCGGCTCTCAATGATATTCCTAGCTCATGGGAACAATTCATTCAAGGTGTCAGTTCTCAAGAAACTAAACCACCATTTGAATGATTGTGGATTGATTGTATTCAAGAAGAAGGCAAAATATTATCTAGAAGTGATTCCTCAAAAGAAGAAAACCATGCTCTTGCTGCCCACGCAAAGAAATGAAAAGGTGGAAAGTTTCCCTACCAAAAGAAGAAAGGAAAAAGGCAAGATTATGCTAAGGGACATAAACCAAGAGACATTTCAAAAGTAAAATGATACAATTGCCAAAAGTTTGGCCACTTTGCTACTAACTGCCCTGATCCAGGAAAGTGAAAAGGGAAACAACATGCTTCAGTAGCAAACGAAAGGGATCAACCCCATAAGAAAGAAAAAGAGATAGAACTCAATAAAATGGAAGAAGACTTCAAGAAATAATATTATTTCATCTCATCACTTTTAGGATCTATATCCAAAAGTAGTGATATTTGGTTGGTAGATAGTGGTGCTTCTAGACATATGACTGGGTACCGAAGTGCCCTCACTGATTTTTCAGAAAGAGTCTTTCTCAAACTGTGGATCTTAGGGATGACTCCACATATGTAATAAAGGGCATTGGTGCTACTTCATTCCAGTTGGACTCCGGAGAAGTCCTTCATATGAATGATATTCTATATGTTCTAGGTTTAAAGAAAAACCTGCTTTATACTTCATCCTTAGAGGACAAAGGCTTCAAATTTTCCTTTGTAGATGGACATGTCTTGGTTTGGCCCAAGAATTCAAACATATATTCAACCAGAGTAATTGGTGTTCGAGTGGGAGGTTTCTAAAAATTGAATGGATGACCTAATCAAGCTATTCTCCATAATAACAATAGTCTTTACTAGCTTTGGTATTGAGGGTTAGCTCACCTACACTATAGAGTAGTTCTTGTTATGAAGAATATGGTTACATGATTTCTAGAATTTCCAGTGGACAAGATGGAGTGTGTCAAGGATGTGTGCTTGGAAAGAATTCCAAGAGACCTTTTACTAGCAGTGACACTCGATCTAAAGGCACATTGGATCTCATTCATTCAGATGTTTGTGGACCTATGTTAGCTCCCTCCTTAAGTGGGTATTTGTACTATGTAATATTCATGGATGAATTCTCTTGTAAGTGATTAAGGGATTTTTACCCTTTGATCTTGGTTCGTGATCACAACAAATCAAGATTAAGTGAAAGAGACAAAAGTATCCCCTCAATGGAAAAAACACAAAAAACTAAAGAAAACAACTACTTAAACTAGGAGAAAGTAGGGATATAAAGGAGAAAATAAAGTGCACCATGTTCTCCCGTTTGATGTCGATCCCCACTCCAATTCCTCTAAGAGCTCCTGATCTTCTATTGGAATCAGCCTATAGGATAGATACAAAACTAGGGCTGTGACAAAAGTAGATATGCAATTAAAAGCATGTGCATGTGCATGTTATATTTTATATTCAAAGTAAGCATAAAGATAAACAGACATTGAAGACAAAATATGGGGGAAAACAAACTCTTTTAATATCAACAAGTGGAAAAGGTAAGTTACAACCTTGTCCAGCCTTAGGCATAGTATTGAAGCCAATTGTTCGGGTTCCTCCGGGAATCCTCAAGCATCAACTTAGCCGATATAATATTCCTGCAATGACTCAGATAGGGATAAGGAAACACCCTATAGCCACATAAAATGAGAAGGAAGCTCTGGAAAAGGAGTTTCCAAACTAAAGGGGATGTTTCTCAGAGAATTATAAGAAAGAGAGGTTTTCTAGAAACTTGGCAGTGTAATCTTGCACCAAGGGACTTGTCCATGTATTAGCCCTCGATGGTGATTTTATATATTCCTCAAGCAGTTGGGGAAGTTGGAATCTATTTTGTATGGACATGGGGACGTTGGGAAATGAGCCCAACCAAAAACATTGCCCGAAAACTTAGAATTATTTTATTTTTTCCATTTTTTTTGGGCATCCACGAGTTTCAAACTAGGATGTCACGGATGTCTGCACTTTGCATCAAAGGAGCCTGTACATATTTCCAAAATACATGTTTTTTAAATGACTTGCATGAGGAAAGTTGGGAAAATTTCTATCAAGCCAAGGGAAAGTGTTGGGCCATGGCACAAATGCATAGGTGTGGAATTTTGTGCTATAACAAATGTCCCCTAATGTGTGAGGTAAGAAGGGAAAGATGATGGCCGAAATACATTATAAAATCTGAGAGGAGAGGATGCATTGAAGTACCCCTGGTTCTAGAACAATTGATTCAATAACAATAACCATCAGCAAAGATCAAATAAGAGTTTTTCTTCCCAAGTCGGGCATACCCATGCTCAAGAGTGATATAAACATGGACACCAAAGAAAGTACACTGCATATCCATGGTACATATGAAAGTATGACTAATTTACATGGCCATGAACAATACACAATTAGTCCATGTGATAAATATGAAGTAGCAAGCATGGCCACGAGGAATACACAATGGATCCATGTCAAAGTATATCATAGCCAGGATAGGTACACAGTGGAGCTATGTCTCAAAATAAAGAATAGAGGATATCTAGAACTAAGAGAATGAAAAAGATGATCTTCTGCAAGTACCAATGTCTGTAAGGTGGCACCATATGATTCAAGATGGAGCACAAAAGATGCGGTGCTCATACTTCACCTGAAGTATTCACAACAATCCATCGTGGTACAAGTCTACACTATGTGAATAGATGTGCTGAGGTCAAACACAGTGAGACATCATTTGATTACCAGTTATTGATGTATACCGTTAACAAATGTGAGACAACCCACCGATGATGATAATGGGAGTCAAGGTACCATGGTACAATTTAACAAGTGTGAATAAATGAGTTGGTGTCGAACACCTGACAAAATATATTGAGCAGGGGATATTGATGTATTCCCACTGCCAATAGCGAGGGAACCTGCCACTAATAACCACAAGCCCCAAGGTACCAAATATAACTATAGATCCCTATCCTAGAGCAAGATGTGTCGAATTCGATGGGAAGAGATCCGTTGGAAGGAAGGCATTAAGTCATCCTCCATCAACGAGCACGAGGGGTGGCGAAAGGACAAATATTTGGTCAAAGGATAACTGTAGAATGGCTGACATAGGTTGACAAATTTCCCTTGAACATAAGCACAACATATTATGTGACTTGGGTAGCATGAACATAATTTGGGATACATTTTTGACACAAGAGGAATCAACAAACGCACCATATAGTTGGAAGAATAACCAATTGGGGGAGAAAACAATCAAAACGAGAAAAGTCTCCTAAAGTCATAATAAACCTAAAACGATGAGATACCAACTCAAGATTTTTCTTTGTTCAAGGGCGACAAGACTACTGCCAATAAAAGAAATATATGTTTTCCCATTCTTTTTGGTTTTTTAATTTTTTTTTCTTTTTCATATTATTAAAGCCTGAAAAAGAATAAAAGAGTGCTATAGTGCAGTGGAGGAAACGAGTGTCACAAGCAAGAAATATGGTTCCAGAGAACAAGGAACATACCTATGCTCAATGCAAGGAAGGCATGTGAAGGATAAGGACACTCGGGGAATGTTTCCTCCAAGGTTAAGGTGTCGAGTCTCAAAGTCATAAATTGCAAGGCTGGGAACTAATAGGAATGCATAAGCAATTGGTTAAACAACAACATGTTGAAGCCAACATTAGGCATAAAAGCGTGAGAAGTCAAAATGCAATGCGGTTACAACTCAAATTTAGGAATTAAACCTCCCATGATGGTATATTTCATAACTTTAATCTCCAGGGCCTGAAAAAGAATAACATAATACCAAGGAGAACTCTTTTGGCCAATACTGGACCAAAGTATTCCTTTTTCGTACATAGTCAGTTCGGTCCAGAAAAGGGTTAAACTTATACTGAAAAGACGTCGCTTCAAATCCTTTTTACGAGTATGACGGAGATAAGATCACTCGACCATCTTTTCATATTTAAGGATTATGAAAAGAGCTTAACTATGGACTCTCTTGTCCTTTTTCATAAATTTAGTCTCCTAAGCCCGAAAACGTATAAAACAAAACTAAGGAGAACTCTTCTAGCCGGTAGAATAGAGCATACATTTTTCACAAGTAGTCTATTTGGTCCGAAAAAGGGGTAAACTTGTGCTGAACAAACATTTCTTTAGATCCATTTAAATTTCATAGTTGATTTTAGGGGCTAAATTTCGCAAATGGGCTAATTTTCCATGGTTTTTCCCAAAAAAAGATTCATGAATTTCCATTTTTTCTAAAAATGATTCGCCCAAATTCCATAGAATAAAATTATTTTACCTTAAAAATCGCCGAAATTTTATAGAAACTATATAAAATCCTTCGAAATTTGAATATTTTTACAAAACTATCACCAAACATTTTACATTTTTCTTATTAAGGACTAGTAAGATTAGCCCAAGTTTCTACATTTTAATATAATTTTTTATCCTTAAAAGTACCCTTGCATTTAATGAGTGTGAAAGAAACAAGATCACTCGAAAATATTTTCAATTTTAAGGAGTATGAAAAGAGCTTAACTATGGAATCCATAATGTTATTGTGAACTACATATAAGGGAGGGAGTCCCGTGGGTAATGACCATAACACAACTGAGTAATAAGAATGAAGGTCATGCGCAATGTCATGGCGGGACTAAACAAGACTCTCAATCCTAATAGAAAAATTGTAGCATGATCGCATAATACAAAGGGATTTTGAACTAGGACGCCCATGGAAGGTAGCCTCTACCACATGAATTACGACACTTCTAAACAACAGAGAAGGTTCCATGTTGCAACTTAGTGGAGTCGATCCTAAGGAAAAATGAAATAGGAAACAGATAATGCAAAAATGCATGGAGGGGAAAATCTAACCTATATTCTAGTTTCAAGATTATTACCTATCAGAACAGATCAACACACAACGAAAAGGTACCAAATAAAATGTCTCCAAATTCTTGTATATCAAACCAAAAAAACTTACCCAGAAGTTAATAAGTCCAATATAGAAACCTTTGATAAAGACAAGTATCATGGAATAGGGAACTTGAAAACAAAAAACCCTAAAAGTACAATATGTATAGAGGACCACATAGCCTTGCAACTTATGCATAGTAGTTCTCTACCTAGAGCCCATTGCTAGGCTAAAGCCAAGGGTTTTGTTGGTAACCAACCAGTAAAGATTCCAGTTCAGGAGGAGGTTGAAGATCCATAATCATAGCTTCAAGGATGGCCTCATCCGAAGGAAACTCAAAATCCATGAAATCAGGGCTTGACAACTCACAAATACCAAGGCTCTAGGTCTTACAAACAACAAGACCATACTCAAGAGGAAACGCCAGATTACTCGAGCCAATAAAGGGAAGCTAGGGCTTCCATGCCCCCATCGGATAAAACACCTAATCACTTTCCGAGACCTTGTCTCAAGAAGGTGAACATAACTATAAAGGATCTTTCTTAGGAGCAATTGAACACCGAGCATAAGATGCCACATAATTCACTTGTGGGGGGGAAGAGTCTACTTGAACACTAGGAACACACAAAGGGGAAACCTGAGGTAAAGCTGAAACGAGATGGTGATTATCAATTGAAAGTTGATCAATAGTAAAAATGCTTCCGTTGTGAGGGAAATGCATCACATGAAAGAGTGTAGACACCACAACATTCATCGCATACAAATAATCACAACCAAGAAGAAAATTAAATTTTAAAGGGCCTATCACTACTAACAGATCGACTCAGACAATCTTCCCACCTAACGTGATAGGAAACTAAGGAAGAACCCCAAGACATTCACTAGGTTTTTTTTCGAAAGCCAACAACTCACTGGTAGCTGCCACAAGTTTGGGAGAACCCAAATATTTCCAAGCCAAGGATGATAAAAGACTTGCATAGGATCCTACATCTACAATAGTTTGTCAAATGACTAATTTGTTGATTCCAACCATTAACTGGAAGGGTAAAGAAGAAGGAAGGAAAGTCTATACAAGATGATTCTAATAAAAGGAAACCATCCTAGGACTTGGAGGGGGAGTCCTCAAAGAGAGTGGAATTCCCCCTTGCTCAGAAGGTACTGAATTGGAAATTCTAAGGGCATGGTTAGAATACACATCACTCCCCAAGAGAAGACTAGGATTGATCGAATATTTCATCAACGATATCACTTCCTTAGACTTTTCACTCTCCAAGAGAAGAGTGGGATCATCCGAAGATTGCATCTACCCAACCACTTTCTCAACCACTGGTTGAATATAATGCGAGACAACATGGTCAAGGCGTATCACCCACCGAAACAAGAGTGGTGTCAGCTAAAGATTGCATTAGCATGACCACTTTGTCAATCAAATATTGATTAGAAAGATGAGAAGTCGAAGAAGACTCGGAACTAGAAGGGCCTTTAAACAAGGACCACACTTCTTGTACCATGAAAATAGTAGGGCACAAATGAGTAAGGTGATCTCCTTCGAAAATTTTATAAGGGAACTTGGTATTACGTCCTATACGCCTAGGCTTATCAACTGTATTAGTGCCCCCAACATTACTTGTAGTGGCTGGTGGGTTGCCCCCAACACGAATAGTAGAGGCTAGTTTCAGATATCGAACATGACTAGAAGAGGTTGGTGACAAGACTTCAACATGACTCGCAGATATTGGTGACTCGATGCCAGTATGACTAGTAGTGACTAGACTTTTCCTCTAGCATGACTTGTAAAGGCTGGTGACAAGACTCCAACATGACTTGCAGAGGTTGTTGACCTATCTATAACATGACTTTCAGAGGTTAATAGCTGATATTTGATATGACTTGCAGAGGTTGGTGATGTTTTTCCAGTATGACTAGAAGTGACTAGACTTGTGCCCCCAACACGACTAGTAGAGGTTGGTCGCTTGCCCCCAGCATGACTTGCAGAGGTTGGTGAAAGGTCTCCAACATGGCTCACATAGGTTGGTGATTTCATTTTATTACTCTTCCTCATGCTACTCCCTTTAGACTTCTGGTTACTAGTACGAAGACTTTCACTAGAAGAGGGAGAAAAAGAAGGAGAAGACTTCACTGGTGCAAAAGATAAAGGGTCAACATCCATTCGATGCCCATGAAATAAAGTTCTTATCTGAGAAGAATCAAGAGAATAAGAGACATTTGGAGTTGTCCAAAACCAAACCGGTAGTCCTAAATTCAACCCAAGAATTTTTAAAGTGGCCATCAAGGGGGCACCAATGTTTCCAAAAAAAGGAAAAGCATAAGAATCCCCTTGGGTAGGGGTCCCTTTGTTGGTATCCTCAATAACTTTGGCCATATCATTCTTATGCACAGGTTCATCCCTTGTGGGATTATTCATGTCCATAAAGTCTCACACACTGACTTTGGTGAACCAGTGGTATAAAAACCCACACCTTTTAGGAGGCAGATCCATGCTTTAAAGAGAAAGACCAGGGCTCCTTCTCGACCAACGGAGCAGTTGGTTGACCACCCTAAATCAATGATCCAAAAGTAGTGGCACTAAAAAAACCTAAGGCTAACTATATAAAGAAACACTCCAATCGAAATCCCTAAGAGAAATATCACAAACAAATAAGTTTTCCAAATATTTAGCCTAGGTGGATAAGGTCATGAGTCCAAAGCAATGAAAAGTGGAAAGGGACCTTTCAAATGAAGGCACAAGTTGATTTAGTCCCATGGACCAACGAACAAAGGAGTGAGAAGAAGTTATCCCCACCTACACTAACTAGCCTTATCCAATGCAAGCACACATGCTTCGTGGGGAACCCTCCAACAATATTGAAAAGTGTGATATGAAATCTGCCCCATGTACCATGACAAGCCCCCACAGTCACCTCTAATATCCCTAGGAAAAATGACTAAGGCCACCAACTCGCAGTCAACATCTGGGGGTACAATCAACAGTCGACATCAAACCTATGGGTAAAGTAAAAAATACCAAAGCTTCGGAAGCGCCACCTCTCATGGAGGTAAAGGTACTAGCAAAACCTCCAATATACGATCTCTCCACTATGCTTAGTCAAGCTTCAGAGGGGAAATATCCTCGGCTCTCCTTCACGTGACATCGTGTTTAGCTCCTGTATTAAAGGAGGCTCTGAGATATACTTATATGAAAATTGTATTTGAGACTCTCCCTAGATCAGACTCCTATGTTTGTTTTGAGGCCTTGGGTATTTATCTCTCCAATCCTAATCCAAAGACCTAACCCTAAACTTGTTTTTGAACCCTAGAAACAAAGTCTAGTACATTTTAATCTTAGCATTCGTTTTAGTGGTTGTTTTTACTCAAAGGGTGTGGAAGTGAAACTGATGTTGTTTGAGACTCTTACAAAAATGAAACTTATAAGAACACTGGTAAAGAAAACGTTACACTAATTCTTCAAATGAAAAAGAGTTTCACAAAGAAAATGCATGAAAAATCCTTCAAACCTTGAAATGCAATTTTTTTCTTTTCTAATGCAAAATGAAAAAGAGGTAAACTAAATGATTTTATTTCTTAATTTTCTTTTGAAATGATTTCCAAATGAGAAGAAAATGAAAACCTATGCTAATATCTTCTTTTTTTTCACATAATAGTGAAAACAATGCAAAGAAAGAAAGAGACCTAACTAGCAGAAAAAAAACTAGGTTTTTTTGTTTTCTTTCTATCAAAGAAAAACTAACAAAAGATGCTAAAAGAAACTGTAGAATACATGATTCATGGCCCCTCTTAGCCATGAGGGGGAATTCTTTTTCAAAATGCAAATCATTTTACTTAAAAATTCAAGCTAAAAATAAGCCAAGAACACTGGGAAGCCAGGAGAAAGATCTTTTCTGATCTGAAGGTTTTCACAAGATTAGACACAGTAATACAAAGTAATCACAAACTTAGGAAGCCCAAGATAACGTAGAGAAACCCATAAATCTCCCAGAAACTAAAGAAATAATTTTTTTTCACAAATGCACACAAGTCCACGACTGTGTGAACTGATACTCTATGATGTCCATGGAAATTACACAGTAAAAACACGTATATCCGCGACTGATATTGCAGAAAAGTGTAGATAACTCTGTAAAATTGGAAAAATAAAAAGGACTTTCAACAGGGAGACTCCTAGAAACTTATGGAAAAGTTTCTAGATGACAAAATCTATGAAACAAAGCTTGGAAAATTGGAAAACTCATAGAAATAAAAAAGGACAGACAAGCCACCCTACAACCAACCCAAACTAGGAGAATCCCCAATATGGTCACCAATTATGATTAAGGGATTTTTACCCTGTGATCTTGGGTCGTGATCATAGCAGAGCAAGACTAAGTGAAAGAGACAACAATATCCCCTCAGTGGCAAGAACACAAAAAACTAAAGAAACAACTAATTAAACTAGGATAAAGTAGGGATAGAAAGGAGAAAACAAAGTGCACCTTGTTCTCCCATTTGATGTTGATCCCCAGTCCAATTCATCGAAGAGGTCCTGATCTTATGCTGGAATCAACCTGCATGTTAAGAACCAAAGACTGAATACCAAAACACCACAATAGATATACAAGAACAATATGCAAAATCTCTTTTATTACCATCAAACCCTTGAGGTAGGGCAACACCATACAATGGATCCTGTTATGGAAGGGATCCTCTCCTGTTCACTTGCCTCTTCGAGGGGGCATCCTCCTATTGAGCTACCGCTCCAAATACAATACTTCTCTTCATGTCTCATTACA
>ML787166.1:40401-106639 GCA_009831015.1 Picea engelmannii
TATATATATATATATATATATATATATATATATATATATATATATATATATATATATATATATATATATATAATTGTTTTGCAAAAAACATTTAACACACCCTAGCTATTAGGATAATTTTTTCCACAATACTTTTTAACAATTTTCATTTCATATCTAATAGTGATCCATGGATATGCGATGCAAAAATATTCTATTGTCACAGAGAAATCCCTATGTGCCACAGTATTTAGATGCAGTGATCAATGATGCATGTTCTTTAAGATTATTGATGGCATTGATTATGCTTGAATTTATTTTTTTAACAAACAAATCATCATTATTTGTAAGATGATAAGATACACACTATTTTTAAAAGTTTGTATGTAGTTTGATCCTTATTCTGTCTCATTTTCAATCAATTTGTTGCAATCGATCAAGGTTGGGCATGATGAATAGGTAATACCGGTTTAATTAAGATTAAATTGTTTTTATTTCTCAATTTATGATCTTACTATAACTTTTTTAGATGCTTATTTTGTATCTCGTTAATAGAGACATTAAGGTGCCTCTAAAGTCTCATGTCTTGACCATTGCCTCTATTCAATATGAAGGAACAAATGACGATGGAGTAGCCTATTAATGAAGGGATGAGCATGCAAGATACACCATGGTCTCAACATGATGTCAGGTCAACAACTTTGATGCTGAGCTCAAAAACCCAATAAAATTTACAAACCAAACATGTTTTTTCAATGAGAACTTTAACGTGATTATATTTTTTTTTTTAGTTTTTGATAGGAATCTAATAGGTATGAAATGCTTGTCTTATGAATATGAGTATTGTTTCCCATTCATTGCCTCTAATGTTGTCAATGGATTTTGGAGTCATCTACCATTGGGGAGATTAGTGTTCCAACTCCATTGATATATCAAGTACTCGTAACTCCTTCTCTTGAGGAATAACACATTAGAGACACACAAAAAACACATGATTTTCAATTTTTGATATGATTCTAACTTGTTTGAATTGCATGTATTTGAAACCTATTGCTAGGGAGATTATCATGCATTGATAACAAAATTCTTAGTTGGATGTTAGATAGATGGCTCTAGTGGCTAACCCAAAATCTTAATATTTTTTGACATAACATATTTTATTGTTGAGAAATTTATCTTGATTATATTTAGTAGTTGTTTTGGAATTCTTAATATGAATCTAACATATATGAGATGCTTGTCTTATGACTCAAGAGTCATGAGTCCTGTTTATTGCCTCTATGAGATGTTTGTCTTATGACTCAAGAGTCATGAGTCCCATTTATTGCCTCTATGAGATGTTTGTCTTATGACTCAAGAGTCATGTGTCCCATTTATTGCCTCTATTACTACAGAGGATAATCATCTATAGAGCCACTTATCACTAGAGAGATTAGCATTCCATCTCCGTTGATTTCTTAAATACTTGCAACTCTTGCTCTTGAGGAACAAGTCCCTAAAAACTAGTGTCCACACATTATTTTCAATTTTGATGTATCTAACTTGTTTAACTTGTGTGTTTGTAGATTTTTACTAGATAGATTCATGTGCACCTATAGTGGGAGTCTCTACTAGATGTTAGAATGGTGTCTTTGGCCTCTATCAAATAAGATTGATACTTGTATCTATAATGGATTTTCCCAATTAGTAGATAAGTATAAAATGTCATCACTTTTGAAATATGACATTTAATGAACACTCTTAATTGATGTTTAATTTTATTTTATTTTGCAAATTGTAACCTGATTTTACAAATAAGGTTTCCATAAAAGTTGGAGACCATCCACCTATATCTTTGTCTCATCTATGGCAAGTTTGTATTAATTTGAATAGTAATTCATGTTGTATGTTTGTGATTCATAAGCTTATATTTTTAAAAAAAAAATGATAGTCATTGCATTGTTTGTAAAGTCCAACCTATATTTTTTCATTGCTTAGTTAGAATGAAAACAAATAAGGTTTCCATAAAAGTTGGAGACCATCCACCTATATCTTTGTCTCATCTATGGCAAGTTTGTATTAATTTGAATAGTAATTCATTTTGTATATTTGTGATTCATAAGTTTATATTAAAAAAAAAAAATGATAGTCATTGCATTGTTTGTAGAGTCCAACCTATATTTTTTCATTGCTTAGTTAGAATGAAAATGAAGATTAACTTTTATGGTTTCTCTAATAGTGTTGAGGGCGGGGTGAAGTGCATGTACTTGTTATCAAGTGGCAGTATATTTTGTATTATTTTTGTGAACTTGTATGTTGTTATCCATCTGATGTACTTAAAGAAATGGTGCACCATTATATTAAATTTACTAATGTGCATATGTCGGAATGTTACATCAAAGCCCGATTTTCATAAAAACCTCCAGCTTACATGTCCATAAATGAGGAACTTTGAAAATTAAAAGCATGTTTCATAGTATTTTGTATAAAATTTCAACTCATACATTACACATAGGAAAATAGATGCTCATACATGCATTTGAATATTTCTATAAAAATGTTGGATGGTGTGTTGCTAGAATATTTCAATAGAAGTGAGTATGGTGTGTTGCCATTGTGTATATATGAAAATTATATTAAAAAATTAACTAAATACAAGTATATATAAATGTGAAAATGGAATGCCACCAATGTATATAAACACTTTCGAAACAAAAATGTTCTGAATGGCCCACTACACATTATCAAGGGATGTTTGTTTTTGAAAAGGCCAAATGGTGCACCAAATTTTCCAAGAGGCTCTATAAATGGTGCTCCACATCTCTTAAAGTGCACCAATTATAGTGTCCACAATTTGCATTTAATATTGGATGTATGTCATGATGTCATACAAGGTGCCTATTATTGTACAATGGACAATGTAATTAAAAAAAAATTATATCCTTTTCTATGTGCCCAGGTATCATAAAAGTTGTGGGTTGTGAAAGAAGAGGGCACATTGTTGAGGGTTTTTATTTTCAAATATGACTTGTATTATAGTGTATGGTGTGCAAAGTTTCAAATGATGCATCATATTCAATGATTCACATCTATTAATGTGTACTAGTTTTGATATTCATGGTTTGTATTTAGATATATAGAAGTGGGCCATATAATGCATTCATTATTACTAGTCCCCACTTCTAACTAACTATGAATTATATCTTTTGTGCAACGGTCAACTATAATTGATTGCCTATTAACACGTGCTTTTTGTGACATTACTTGGTTTATTTTGTATCTTGTTTACAAGTTTTTCCATGTTGTGGATTATTTTTTAATAATTTCCTTTTTGAAACATTAAATGTTTTTTTTTTAATTTTCAAAAACCTATATTCCCATTTTTGTATTGGTCCTTACAATATTGACGAGACTAAATACCCTTGGTGGAGGGAAAAATCATTTTCTTAATTGTCATACTCTAAAACTGATTTAAAAAATAAATAAAATTGATTCGTCCAATTGATCGGCTCTGAAATTCTGCATTTAATATCTGACACTGCCATGCTACAATGAAGTTGAGACCACCATCCTGCAATGAAGCTGACATTTCTAGATCTGACAATGTTGCGAGAACCCTATCCTCCTCGTCATTGCCCCTCACCGCCATGCCATCTCTTCATCCCCTAGCCAGCTCTTGGCTTTACACCTGGTTCATTACATTCACCATGCGTCCACTTGGTAAGATATATGTGTGCATCTGTATCTATGTATCTCTATAAGAGTTTTCCTCTTTTAAAATCCAAAATCTACATGCTCAATGCAACACCTTCCAATGAAAGTTGAAAATATTTCAAACAAGATCCATTCATCCCCAAAACAAATGAAAGTTGCAAAAAATTCAAAGTTGTAAATATTTCAGAGTTATGAGCATTACCTGCACATACACTTGCTCTTGCTCCCTAGTGTAACTAAATTGGAGGAAGCTGAGCGAATCCTGACGTGAGAAACAATGAGGAAAAAAGCATAGGAGAAATCATCTTCATATAATTCTAGTTGTTTAGCGACATGAGTAGAAGAAGCATCGAAGCACTTCACTTTCTCCCAGCCAGAGCATCACCTTGCTACTTGAAAAGGAATATCATTTTAGCCTCAAATGCTTGATGTAAAGTTGTTACAAAACTGAATTTTAATTAAAATTTCTAGGAAGCAGACATAGACACAAGGAACAAAGTTGTAAAATTTTCTTACGAATCTACAATAGCAATTTTACAACCTAATCACCAAAAAACACTCCATATTATTTACTTCACTATCTTTAACTATCAAATAATATATTATTGCATAAATCTAGATTGGGAGTGTAAATCAACGGACAATATGAATGAAATCCTATAGGTTATAAGAAGAAATCCAATAGCCTTACAAGTATCAAGTTAAATTGTTGCATGGCTTTTATTTTCAAAACACGGGTAGTGTAAATTAATATTACAATTTCTAGTCGAGTATTCTACTGCTTATTTGTATGATCATTTCCATAATCGTTGATTTATTTATATTGAATTTTGAGAAAAATATTATGATTAAGAGTTAACTCTGGTAATATACCTTGAAGTAATTAGTGTGTAAATAAGAGTAAATTGAGTTCCATTTCTGAATTTGTTACTTCAGTTCTGTTTGAATCTTTTGGTAGATGAACTATAGCAGTTCCAAGATTTAAAGGATTTAATAATACATAATTGACATCAGACCCTGGTTTTTACTTATTTACAAAATTTGAGCTTGAAATTTGAGTTGTGTTGTTAACTAGATATCAGGAATGCAATAACTAGTGATTCAAACTCCAAACTATTTTCCTGAATTTAACATTAACATTAAGATGCCAATAAAAATGATTACATTGTTATTTCTCATTCTGGATTTCTTTCATATGAAGTATTTTTTAGGTTTGCTGGAATGCGGCTAGGATGAATAGACACTAGAAAACTTATATCCTCCACTTCAATAGCGAATTCCCTTTCTCCTAGCCAGCGAGTCGCCCTGCTACTTGAAAAGGAAGATCATTTTAGCCAATATTTTTAGCACTCATACCGGAGGGATTCTTCGACTCTCACTCCTTGGATTGATTTAACCCAAATATCCATAAAAAAAAATTAGATGACTTGCTATGTTTTATATCCATCTGGAGAAGAGACTCGAAGTTGAGGGAAGGAAACCTCTCTGCGGGTTTTTTGCTTCAACATTGACCAACAAAGGGGTGAGACCGCTATGGAGAGGAATATGAAGTACAATGAGCGAGCATTGGTGCCATCTTCCATTGGGCCAATGGATAAGTACACCTACGAATTCGTTCTCAAAAAACTAGGGGAGGGAACCTTTAACCTACCTTTCCTCTCTCAGATGTGAACAAGTGTGTAGGTGGAGAACAATTTGTACCCATTTATGCACCTCTGCTCGAACAAGAATTTGTTCATCTTTGCCAATATGGAATCCATTCTCCTGGACTACAAGAACAACATGGTGGTGAAGACGTATTTGAGGATGCCAAGGGGTGACCCCATAAACTACCCTTCCATGGGATCTTTCATCATGCTTCCCCTCTCCGCTTCCATCATATTTAAGAAGGTCAAATTCCTCATTTGTGGGGGATGCCATGATAACGTTTTTTCTTTAGCACAAGAGGGTTACTACAACAGTGAATCCTACTATATACAACTTTGAGTCTCAGACTATAATGTTCTGGGCATGTTCCACTAAGTGACACCAAAATCTAGTGGAGAGGCTGTGGAGGCTAGCGGAGAACGAGCAAAATCATCTGGGTGAATTCTATGAAGCAACAACAAAAGCTGGTGGAGAGGCTAGATGCTAGTGAAGCACGAGAAAAAACATCCAGGTGTATAGATGCATGTGCATATATTGCAACGTGTGAGAGGTCACATGTGATGGATGGTTATTAGAGCATATCATGACACATTTTTAATTATTATTTCATCTATTGAACCTTGGTTACATGCATGCATTCTCGTTTTCAAGCAACTAAAATTCATTGAGTCTAAACAAGGTGTTGACTAGAGACCTAGGGTTTCCAACTATTGCTTGGTCTTCACATTCAGAATTTTAGGGGTCCTAATTTCAACTTGCCATTTAGAAATTTTCAATTACTGCCTATAGGGCCACATCGAATTCAAACCAGGACATCTCAGTGACAAAGTTTGACAAAATAATGACCCCTATATTCAAAATAATTTTAGAACCTGTCATAATTTACACAATAGAGAAGAAATTTGAAATTTAAGCAGAATTCCCCACCCTATAGAGAAGAAGGGAAATATAAACTTTAAAAATAAAGGATTTGAATTACCTTGACGATCAATGGAGAAGTGGAGAGTTGAACAAGTTAATTGTCTTCCTGCTCAATTCCTTCGATGGTATCACACTTGTCATTGCTACTCATCAAGTCCTCCATGGAAGCCAACTTAATTTAGCAGAATCCTTTGTCTCTAGTGTCTAATGTGTTTCAAACGACGAAGAAGAGGGTTCAACCTTCCAATTTCATTATATATACATTATAGGTATTTAAATATTTCACATATAACGTGTCTCGTTGATTATTATGCCAACCATATGTTTAGTGATGATATTGGTTTTGTATATCCAATTGATTATTTTCATGAAGTGCCTCTACAACTCTTAATAATTATTTTAAAATCACTCTTTCATGTCAAACATGTCGCTTCTACACATAGACATTTGTAAAGCTTTTATGACTACACATCATTTACCTAACTTCATGCTTGTAAGCAAATTTCTTCATACAAGTTTGCTATCTGTTTATCAATTGTGCATGTTCTACATCAAATTAATACACTCATATCTAGACTGCTTATTTCATATCATTCTTTCTTTTTCTCCTAGGAAGATTCCCTATGGACAAGATAATAATATTTAACTTCGATATTTTGCTTTATTTCTTCATATAATGTGCTCAACTCATTTTCTGAGATGTGCATTTTTTTCTTCTTGCCAATCTTTGTATTGAATTTTGTGGAACTAGAAGCACAAAACGTAGCTTATACAAATTACCAGACATCATCGGGGAGTTTCACCTATATAGAGGCTCACGTAATAGCTTCGTACTATTGTCATTCTCATGGAAACTCTCGTTTCAAGGAAAAAAAAAACTTACTTTACATCACGAACCACTCCCTACATGGAGTCATATGGCTTGTTGTGCAAGAATCATCGTACAATGCTTTATTCCCTCCCATTGAAGGTGATATATCTGCCATAATCAAAGGTTTCTATTCATTAGATAACACTATGATTAGTTGCATAGGAATCTTCCTTTCCTTCTCAGTTTCATCTAAGATTCTTTTGCTACAGAGCTTAATGTGATAGTTGAGAAATTGGCAATCTGACAGAGAGAAACAACAACAATATGATGATCTAATGTTATGTAGGAGCCTAAAACAAGGACGATTAGCCATGTATTTTCACATCCATATTTTAACATAAGTATCCAAACAACATACGTCTACCAGGAAAGCAATTTTCACTGACTTACTCCACCATTTCCAATTGCTTGAATTGTTATACTCCTACTCTTTACACCACTATCATTAATATATCATTATGCACTAAGAATATCAACAATATTTCAACCTTTGATAAAGAAAATCTATACTAAAATTTTATGTACACTTATATAATACTTTAGAATTCACAAGCTCCTATGCAAGGATTCATGTTTCTGATTGCACACAATGTTATTTCATAAGGTTAATAATATGAACCAAAAAAGTTGAATACTAAATTTAAACGAAACACAATCGTAACTCTAACAAAAAGAAAATAATTGACCCAACCTTAGATAATACAATGCATGCAAGAGGGTTACCATTAGGGTTTGTTATACAGTTATTTGCCACTTGATCACATGATGGGAATCATCTAGAGGTTAGTAGTTTAAAACACTTAATTATACCACTTTTCCCCCGAGTTTGCAGTCCCTTTTTTCCTGGTCGCTATTTGTCCCTTTACATCCCATGACCAAAATTTTTGGTCTCTCCTTGTCCACTTTCAAAGGGCAACCGGTCGCTTCCTGCAAGCATGCAGGGCACGACCAGGTCTATTACTCCCTCTTTAGTATTAGTTTCTACGAGATGAGATTAAACCTCAAATTTTTCGTGGTTCGACCTCGAGAATATTTTTATATTGGGAATGTAGATATTATCTAGATTAACCTTTGATCTTATCTCTATTATCCTATATATTGAGGGTCTCTCATGGGGAAAAGAGAGAGAAAAGAGAAATAAAACTTATACTGGAAGTTTGATTACAAAGATTGGGAAAGGAACTTGGGAAAGGACCACATCAACTTCTTTGATTGTAAGTTGCAATCCATTTGTCCATTAATAGAATATGTGCAATATATTCCTCCTTAATTGATTTGTAATACCCCTAGGCCGAACCCCAATTGCACATATAAATGTAAATGAACACATAGGTTGGTGAGCCAGGACATTTTGGGCCAGCGTGCCTTTGTGAAAATGTATTCTGAGGCCAGAGTACCTGTGTGGTTAGTAGGACGTGGGGCCAGATGCTAAAATGGTCAGTGGTCCATCATTGTAATATGTAATCACACACAAATTTTAATGAAAACACATCACTGATGCAGACCAACCACGAAAAAGAGTATGGGGGGATAAAATCCACTAGATAGGGAAAGGGGGATTAATCCCAAAGGAATATTATATTAATATTACTTAAAGTATAAAGTATGGATATGAATATATCCTAAGTTTCTAAAGTGAGGAGACAAGAGAGTTCCTTGAGTTCCTTGAGTTCCATGTGTCATATAAGTCACATGCATATATAAGAGAGAGACTACGTGTATTTGGGGGGAGAAATTCATTCATTTTCATTCATTCATAGAGTTGTTACCGTATGTTGATGTTACGATACCTATTCCAGTACCTGTACCCTAGTGAGGTTAGTAGATGGATTGAAGAAGAGGGTTATCAGGCATGTGAGTAGCTTCTCTAGGGGAGAAACGACTCGAGATTTGTTTCTTGGTGCACTAGGTAATAGCTACAAGGCTATGAGAATTCATGTCCGACCTATTGTTGAAGCCCCAGAAGGGAAGTGGGGAAGCCAAGGGACTATTGAGTAGATAAGGAGAACACTTCCTGGGGTGGGACAAACATGTGGGGAATGAGAGACTGTAGGCTAGCTGCAATAGTTGGGCACCTTGGACTAGACAATTTTTGTTGCTTATCAAACCGTAGACAGGCTTAGGATTCCCATTACCCTTGTAGAGTTTAGCCCCAACTTGGGGGTGACCCGTTGCTAAGAGTTATGAGAAATGTAGTCTAATGCTGGGAGGAACATAGAAGGTCTGCACGCAGTTGGTGTTCTTTTAAATAAAAGATAATCATCTATCATGTGCTTATTTCCATTATTGTTATGAATTATGGTGTTCTGTTATGAAATCTTTGTTAACTATGCACATGAATTATTGTTGTTGAATGTTGTTATTACTTTCAAATAACATTGTTCATTTGAAGAACATATCAGTAGACTAATTAGTATTAGAGTCTTGAATAATTTTTGATGTGGCGTGGCCCAACTTGGGTGGATGGGAACGCACAAGTTGGTATCATAGATGTTTTGTGGAGTATTGGTAACGAGAGATGTTACAAAGTGGTATCAGAGCTCCTGTTTACAACATTGAGCCTCCATGGGCCTTTTAGAAAAACACATAGGTGAAATTACAGAGTTTACAAGCGAACTGTCTGACAAAATGTTAGGAAGAGTTCATTTGCAAATTGTTCGAAAAATGTTTACAGTGAAATTGGGAAAAATTTATGGAATATGGTAGAATCGAACTCAGGGATTAAAAATTCCAAATTTAGTCTCTAATTGAGAATATTTGGGTCTGTAAATGGTCGAAAAGCGAAATTACAGGGCGACTATGACGCCCAAGATAGAATTGAGGCAAAATTTGGGAAAAGCCCCAATTATCGTAGAATAATTCAAGACAAATTAAAGGCACAAGAGGAGACATTTGAAGAGTAGGGGATTGAAATTCCACCAAAATAATTGTGGAAATGAGTTCTTCAGAAAAGTTCAAAAATAAGCAAAATCAGAAATATTTGGGTATTTTTCTCATGTGGTAGAAGAAAGACGTGTACTTCCACATTGGCAAGTACATACTAGGTGAGATGACAATTGGTAGGTGATGTGGATCCATGTGGTAGGTCAATTGTCAGTTCCACAAAAATGCAGTAAGATCTTGGGTTTTGTCTAAGTGTTAATCTATCAAAAAGCGCAAAGAGAATTGAGGATATGGTAAGAAGTACGGTTCTTCCGCGGACCCGTTAACCCGCGGTAAGAAGTGGAAAAATCAGCTAAGTCCTAAGGATCGGTCAGACAAAATTATGAAAAGAAGGTTACAAGAATGATGAGTTCGCGAGCTCACAAGTCTTTGAAGACGAAAAAATGGCTAAGTGTGGGACTTATCAAACGAACTTATGAAAATAAGGTTACAAGAATGATGAGTTTGTGAGCCCGCGAGTATGTGAAGAAGGAAAAATGGTTAAGTATGGAGGGAGTCTGTGAAGAAGGAAAAATATGTAAGTATAGATATTTCTTGGATAAACATATGAAAATAAAATAAGAAACATGAGTCTGGGAGTCTACCACCTACGAATCTGTGAATACAATAAAGTTTCTAAGGATGGGAGCAAGTTAAGGATGGCGGAACACGAAAGTGTATTTTAGAGGTCACGAAAGTTTGAAGGAAAGAAATGAAGATCTTAGAACCGTGATGAAATGTTTTAACGATCAAGATCTAATTCGAAGATAATCAGACGATGGTTGAGCATCGAAGCTAGGATGCTCAAGCTAACGAAATTCTCTTCCCTGTTGTGCCATCAATAGTCTTCCTTCTCAAAGAATTTGAAGGAGGGACATGAGAATTAGTCATGTGGATTCATGGATAACAGATTCCATGTATTCACTCAGAAATAAAAATAAAAAAAAAGGATAATAAGTATTCACAAGAAATAAAAAATGAATTATTTCTGATAGAATTCTGAAGAACATAATGTTGTATAAAATGATGGATTTGTTAAATTCGTGTAGCCTTATAAATCCTGTTGCATACACATTTTACAGAACCAAGAACATAATTCGACGTAAGCAAGATTCATCATGAATATTAGTAAACCAAGACATGGATGATGCCCAAGGAACTTACAATTATGAATATGAAGGAAAAATATTTGGTATGGGCGTGGATGTTGTAGTAACATAATCCAATGGGCATGGAGTAGATGGAAAGGGAGAGAAAATGAACTTGGTGGAGACCATAAAAATATTTCAAAAGGATGTCCAAAGTTATAAAGATAATAACGAGAAGCTTATGATAGCCAAGGAGAAACAAAAAGGATTTAACATCAACATAATGCAGATCTTGTTTTGAATAGAGAAGAAGATGGATAAGGAGACTCAGTCAAACAAACCAGGGAGTCATCGGTCCCATGATAAGAGGAGAAGAACTAGAAGTGTTGGTAGGCATCACCATGACTCCCCAAGGTATTCAACTAGGAGAATATGCAATAGTTCAATTCCATCCCCTGTTAGGAAGCATAAGAAGAAGTTTGGGGTGGATGAGCTACAGGTAGAAATGAACAAAATAAAGCCTCCTACATTTGATGGTGAGCACAAGAAGGATGAGGATGATGAGACATGGCTGCTAGGAATGAGGAAGTATTTTCAATTGCATAATTACTCTTCACAAGTAGAAGGAAGAATTTCCATCTATCAACTCAAGGGAAAAGCATCAATGCGGCGGGACCAATTTGTGCAGGTGCAACACATTGATGAGAATAAGGTTACTTGGAGGGAATTCAAGAAATATTTTCACAAGAAATACTTGAATAAGTGATACTATGAAAATAAAATGGAGTTCTTTGAACTCAAGCTTGGGAGTATGACCATAGATGAATATGAAAGGAGGTTTCTAGAGTTGCTCAAGTATGCTTCTTTCATTAAGGATGAACAAGTTAAGATTCAGAGGTATTTGAGTGGGCTACCAACATTTATCAGTGACAATATACAATATGATGATCCCAAAACATTGGAGGAAGCCATAAGGTGAGCTAAATTACTTTATGATCAGCATAAAGGAAGACCAACTTTCCAAAAATATTGGGAAGACAAGAAGAAAAACAAGATGGAACAGAGGAAGAAGGGAACTAAGCCACCATTCTTCAGAAATAATTCTCAAGGAAAACCAGCTTCTAGAGAACCCAGAATGACCGAGACATTGGGGCAAAGACCAAGGAAACCACCTATTCAATGTTGGGGTTGTGGGGGAGATCATAAGGACAGATATTTCCCTCAAAAAGGTAAAAAAGTGAGGATTGTTCACAACGTACAATAAGCTGATACAATGGAGGACATGGGCATAAATGTACCTAGGATCTACGTAGCCCTGGATAACAAACAAGCCAAGTTTCAGTCACATATGATTGAAGTGGAAGGTAATATCAACAACCAAACCATTGCTATTTTAATTGATTCAAGAGATAGTCATAATTATCTAGATCCTAATATGGTGAAAAGATTTCAATTGCCAAGAAGCAAGCTTGGAAAATCTTGGTTGGTGCAGCTGGCTACAAGATCTAAAATAAAAATTAATGAGATGGTTAAGGCATGGCCAATGCACATGAATGGACTGAGCACCAAGGAAGATTTGAACATCATACCTTTAGGTTCCTGTGATTTCCTAATTGGTATGGATTGGTTGGAACAAGATCATGTTGTCCTAGATTGTTATAATAAGGAATTTACTTGCATGGATGGGGAAGGAAACTTAAGGACAATAACAGTAATTCCCAGTGAAATAACCATCAGAGCAGTTTCAGCCTTGCAGCTGAAGAAAAGTTATAGGAAATGGTGTCAATTTTTTGCAGCACATATGGAAGAGACACCTAAAGATAAGGTGTCAAATATTGAAGATTACACAATCCTAAAAGAGTTTGAATATGTATTTAAAGAAATACTAGGATTTCCACCCGAGAGAGATATTGATTTGTACATAAATTTGATGCCTGGAGTAGCCCGAGTATCCAAGATTCCTTATATGATGAGTACACCATAATTGAAGGAGTTGCAGATGCAACTAGAAGAGATTATGAATAAGGGGTATATACGCCTGAGTGTATCACCTTGGGGTTCCCCAGTGTTATTTGTGAAGAAAAAGGATGGAATGTTAAGAATTTGCATTGACTTCAGGCAATTGAACAAGGTAATTTTGAAGAACAAGTATCATTTACCAAGGATAGATGACCTCTTTGATCAGCTAAAAGATGCAAAAACATTCTCCAAGATTGATCTAAGGTCAGGATATCATCAGGTAAGAATTAAATAAGAAGACATCAACAAGACTTCCTTCAGAACAAGGTATGGCCATTATGAGTTCACCGTGGCACCATTTGGGTTATCAAATGCACCAGTTGTCTTCATGTGTCTAATGAATGTTATTTTCAGAGATTATTTATATAAGTTTTTCATTGTCTTCTTGGATGAAATTATTATATATTCCAAGTCTGAGAAGGAGCACGAGCAACACTTGAGGATGGTATTACAGGTATTGAGGGAGCATCATTTGTATTCCAAATTGAGAAAGTTCTCATTTTAGTAGAAGAAAATTCATTATTTGGGCCATATCATTTCAAAGTAAGGAATAACAGTAGATCCAGAAAAGATAAGGGCCATTGAAAGATGGAAAACACCAAGGAATGTCTTCGAGGTGAGATCATTCATGGGCCTTGCAGGTTACTATAGGAGATTCATTGAAGGATTCTCAAAGATTGCACACCCAATCACTTCCTTGCAGAAGAAGGGTGTGAAGTTTCAGTGGACATAAGATTGTGAAAGAATTTTCCTACACTTGAAGCATTTTTTGACAAGTGGTCCAATATTAAGAATTGTTGATCCAAATTAAGACTTCATTGCATGTACTGATGCATGTAAAGAGATACTTGGTGGAGTCCTTAGTTAGAATGGGTATGTGGTGAGCTATGAATCAAGGAAATTAAAGGAACATGAAATGAATTATGCTACTCATGATTTGGAATTGGAAGCCATAGTGCATGCCTTGAAGATGTGGAGGCACTACCTCATGGGAAAAACATTTGAGTTGAGGACAGACCATAGTGGTCTGAGATATTTATTTGGACAACCAAATCTAAATGTTAGACAAAACAGCTGGTTATAATTCCTTAGTGAATATGACTTTGATATAAATCATATCAAGGGGAAAGAGAACAAGGTGGTTGATGCACTCAGCAGAAGAGTGCATGAGATGCATGCCACATCCATTAGCATGTACCAACCAGATTTGAAAGACAAAATCTTAGAGGATGAAAAATTAGATTCACTGTACATGGAAATAAAGACAAAATTACAACAATGTATTTTCCAATAGAAAAGTGAAGAATATCAACTAGAAAAAAGATAAAATTCTCATGTACAGGGGCATAATTTATGTGCCAAATTCTCGGGAAGAAAAATATGATTTTAAAAGAAATGCATAATGTGCCTTATGTTGGGAACCCGGGTTACTAGAAGACTATTGCAGCTATCAAGAGCCAATATTATTGGTTTGGCATGAAGAAATAAGTTGCTGATTTTATTCCTAGGTGTATGGAATTCCAAAATGTGAAGGATGAACATAGACACCCAACTGGTTTTCTACAACCATTTCTCATTCCTGAGTGGAAATGGGAAGTCGTAACAATGGATTTCATCACCAAACTACCAAGAACAAACAAGCAACATGATTTGATCATGGTAGTGGTGGATAAGCTTACTAAAGCTTCCCATTTTATTCCAGTAAAGCTCACACACAAGGAAACCAACATCAATGATATTTATATGGGAGAAATTGCTCGACTACATGGTATACCCAAGACATTGTGTTTGAAAGAGATCCAAAATTTACATCAAATTTTTGGAAAGGATTATTCAAGGGATTCAAAACAAATCTGAATTTTATCACAACTTATCATCCAAAGTCAGATGGGCAGACAGGAAGGGTGAATGGGGTGATAGAAGACATGCTAATGATGTATGTGATGGATAAACCATCCAAATGGGAGGATTTTTGCATTTGGTAGAATTTGCTTACAACAATGGGTACCAAGCATATCTAAAGATGAGCCCATTTGAGGCACTTTATGGAAGAAATTGCAACACACCAGTGAGTTGGGACAACCCAACAGACAAAGCAGTGGTTGGGCCAAAACTACTCAGGGAAATCGAAGAGCAGATAATGAAAATAAAATAGAATTTAAAGGCTACCCAGAACATGAATAAAAGTTATGATTATAAGGGAAGAATGCACAAGGAATTTAAAGTGGGTGACCATGTGTTCTTGAAAGTAAAATCCAAGAGAAGTTCCCTAAATTTGGGAAATTGTTCAAAGATAGAAGCACGTTACTATGGACCATTTGAAATACTGGAGATGATTGGTCATGTAACATATATGCTTGCGTTATCGACATCAATGTATATTCATAATGTATTTTGTGTGTCATTGCTTAAAAAGTATGTACTTGATGCTAATCATGTCATTTATTGGAACGTGATCCAGGTGGAGAAAGAGGGATAATTTCAAGTGCATTCGGTGTGCATATTGGATTGAAAAATCAGGCAGCTCCGGAATCAAGTCGTAGGGCTAGTAAAGGTCCAATGGACCTGGTACAACCCTAAATATGCAACTTGGGAGCACGAGGATGTTATATGAGAAGAATACTTGCATCTTTTTTAGGACTTTTGAAATATTGGTTGTATATGTGTATATATATTGCACTGAGGACAATGCATAAATACGGGGGAGGAGAATGTAGTACCCCTAGGCGAAACCCCAATTGCACATATAAATGTAAACGAACACATAGGCTAGTGAGCCAGGACATTTTGGGCCAGAGTACTTTTGTGAAAATGTATAGTGAGGCTAGAGTGCATGTGTGGTTAGTAGTTCATGGAGCCAGATGCTAAAATGATCAGTGATTCATCATTATAATATGTAATCACATGCAAATTTTAATGAAAAAACATTGCTTCTGTGGACCAACCATGAAAAAGAGTATGGGGGGATAAACTCCACTAGATAGTGCAAGGGGGCTTAAGCCCAAACGAATATTATATTAATATTCCTTAAAGTATAAAGTATGGATATGAATATATCCTAAGTTTCTAAAGTGAGGGGAAAAGAGAGTTCCTTGAGTGTCATGTGTCATATAAGGCACATGCATATATAAGAGAAATATTGAGTGTATTTGGGGGGATATATTCATTCATTTCCATTAATTCACAGAGCTGTTATTGTACATTGTTGTTACGATACTTGTTGCAGTACTTGTACCCTAGTGCGGTTAGGAGCTAGATTGAAGAAGCGGGTTTTCAGGACCATGAGTAACTTCTCTAGGGTAGAAACTAATTGATATTTGTTTCCTAGTGCACTGGGAAATAGCTACACAGCTCTGAGACTTCCTGTCAGGACCATTATTGAAGCCCCGGAAGGGAAGCGGGGAAACCGAGGGACTGTTGAGAAGAGAAGGGGCACACTTCATGGGGTGGTACATGCATGTGGGGAATGAGAGACTGTAGGCTAGATGCAACAATTTGGCACCTTGGAATGAACAATTTTTGTTGCTTATTAGACTGCAGACTAGCTTAAGATTCCCTTTACCCTGGTAGATTTTATCCCCAACTTTGGGGTGACCCATTGCTGCGAGTTATGAGAAGTGAAATCTAAGGCTGGGAGGAATGTGGAAGGTCTGCATGTAGTTGGTGTTATTTTAAATAAAAGATAAGTGTCTATCATGTGCTTATTTCCAATACCATTATGAACTATGGTGTTTTGTTATGAAATCTCTGTTAATTATGTGCATGAATCACTGTTGTTGAATGTTGTTATTACTTCCGCATAACACTATTCATTTGAAGAACATCTCAGTAGGCTAATTATTATCAGAGTCTTGAATAATTTTTTATGTGGCATGGCCCATTCTGGGTGGCTAAGAACGCTACAAGTTGGTATCAAAGAATTTTTGTGAATTATTGGTAACGGGGGATGTTACATGACTGTATGTAATTGTTATTATATTTGCAGGGAATTGATATTCTTATGTTATGTCACTAGATCTATTATCCATTTATAAATGATTCATATGATCTTGTGAAAGGTTTCTTTGTGTCTCTATGTGGGAAAATCCATGTTGGTAAGAGCGAAGGGAATATTTGAGGAAGATAATAGATAAGGAGCATGCAAGGACAATTGTTTGATCATTAGGTAAGCCTTTCATTCAAACTCGTAGATTATTTTCGTGTATAATTTAGATCTAGGAAAATCTGTTGCTTGCATCTCTATTCTGTCTTAGGTCTAAGAAGATCCTAAGGGAGGTAAATCCTGTAGGGTGTATTTATCCTACAACAGATTGGCGACTCCACTAGGGATGGTCATTGTTGTTTATTTAGTTTCTTCCTCAACTTTTAAATTCATATTCTCAATATATTTTCCTGTTTTAAGCTTTGATTTTCGTTTTCATTCTGTCCATAAGTGTTTTACGAGTCTGTTTGAAAGTGTTCAAACCCAAATCTATTAGTTTTCACACTTGCATGATTGAGGTCACGAGTTATTTGTGCCCAGAGAGAGACAAAAACATTTTGGTCGCTAGTTGCTCCATTGCAAGGAGTGACCATACCAAGAATTATAATGCTCTATGTGACCTGTTCTTTGTGGTCACCCTTTAGTCCTCTACAAAGGGTGACCAATGCTTTGTGGTCACCCTTTGGTCATTAACAGGGTGTGACCAAGATCTAAAAAGCATTTTTTGAAGGGGCATCCTTCACTCAAAGTCCAGATCTACGTTTGTCCTTTCTTCCACCCCTTCAGATATTTCTCAATTTTTGTCCCATAAGTCATTGCTACAATATTTTTCAAAGTCGTTTTGAAATCTTTCCTTTTGTGTGACATTTCGTTTATTTGATTAAAATCACTTTTTGTTTTTGTGGGTATAGTTTAGATAATCTAATCTCATTCCCCCACACTTTTAAAGTGTTGATGGTACTTTTGTGAAGAGAGTTCATTTGTTTTTAATTTTTTTTTAGATTTGCTTCCATTGTTTAATCAAAACCAACTCTCCTAATTTGCATCTCATCTTAGAGTTCAATCTTTTTTCAAGTTATTTGAAAACTTTTTTCTACCATTGAAAGATTTTTTTTTTGCATTGAAGACATCTTTGTGGTTGAATCTTTTATTCCTCGGGTGCTTGTTTTCTCCACCTTCATTCGCTTTTGAGTTCTTTGCAAAGTATCATAGAATACTTTCATTTTGATTAAAATCAAAAGCAAAAGAAGTGTCTCTTTTGATTTTTCATGCGATTTAGAAAGAAGAAAACAAAAAATTTGCATCCTACTTTCATAGTTGGAGTGTCTTGGTACATAGTTGAAAGAGCTTTTTTTGTTTGGGATTTCGTGAACATTAATTTTATAGTTTGGCATTTCAAATTTTTTCCATTTGAAAAAAAAGAAAAGTGAAAGTTGCACTCTTTTGGGTGTTTATTTACATTAAGAAGAAAAAGATCATTTCTCCTTCTCGCAGATAAAATTCATTGAAAGACAAATATTTGCATTTCATTCTTTCTGCATTGTTTTGGAGTCAAGTCATCACATAATTAGTTTCACCTTCATACACCCTTTTGAGTAAAAACAACTATTAAAATCAACCAACATGCTAATCAAATTAATTAGACATTTTTGTTTTTAGTACACCAACAATAGCTTAGAGCTAGAGTCTTTGGACTAGGAAAAGTGAGTAAATTGTCCAAGACTACTACACAAGACTGTAGAACACTAAAGAGGGACAAAATCCAAATTCCGTATATGAATAGTCGGGAACCCCCTCTAAAATGAGGGCTAAACACGAGGTTTCATGCGGAAAAGCAACGAGTATTATCCCTTCAAAGCTTGGCCAATCGTAGTGGAAAGAGAATATATTGGGGGTTTTTCTTGAGTGTTACTGGTTCATTTGGTCTCAGTGCTTCGTGAATATTGAATCATTTCGAGGTCCTCAGGAGTATTACCAGTCCACTTGTCTTCAATAATCTGGAATAGCTTTGGAATTTGTTATCATGCCCATACGTTTGGTCCCGACTGTTAACTGTACCCCCCTGGAGGCTGACTGCAAGTTGGAAACCCTAGTGACCTTTCCTAAGTATCTACAAAGGTGATTGTGGTGGGGGTTCTCATGGTACTTGGGGTAGACGTCGTATCACACTTTCAATACCCTTGGAGGGCGATCCTGTGAAGAAAGGGTTGCTTGCACCAAGAAGGGTTGTTACGTGGAGGTCGGGGTAAATTCATCTCATATCTTCACTGACGACTTGACATCCCATCTTCAAAAGATCCTTCTATCTACTGTTGTTTGGTTGATTACCTATAGATTTTTTCTTAGAGGTGTGTTCTTTTGATATCCATATTTGGCCTTAGGTATCGTTATTTCTATTATACTTTCATCATGGATGACCAAGGTCTCTGAAGATCTCGGAGAATGCAAAGGTTGGATCCCGAAGAACAAAATCTTCCACGAAACCCTTCTAACGAAAAAAATATTAACGAAGGAGTTTCTTATGAAATTGGGAGCGTAACACCCTAATTGACTAGCTTGAAGGAGTGGTCGAAACCATAGAGGAAGGATTTATCCCTCCCACAAATCCCCCTTTTACGGGTCCTTATAACCCATTACTTGTTGAGTTTCCTTCAAAAAGGTATATTGATAATTTTTCTTCTTAGCATTTTCCACCCGATATGTACAATAGGAAATCTTCTAGCATGCATGCATCAACATCTAACCATGCAGATGGAACACTGATGCCCCCACTTGATCCTGAGATAGCTTCCCTGGCACACATTACCACTATTGGCACCTCTTCTTTGTGGGAAATGTCGTTGACCCATGTTACCTCGAATCAACAGTCGATGAGTATAACTTCTCTTGCTGCATCTCTAGTTGCAAAATTGCATACACCAACCACATTACTTGGTCATCCTTTATGGACTCTATCTAGTCTAATGGCCAACAATGCTGCTACCTCAGGCCATGTGACAAGTAGCTTCATTTTTCCAACGCCCAATCAAGGTGTTAACCCAATGAAATTTCCATAAACTGTTCTAGATACACTTGGAGGGAACACTATATCTAGAGGGACACCTTTGTTTGTAGTCTGGTATCCCGCTGGAGGGAAGCCTTTGGTTATGGGTAAGTTTCCAGTTGGGGGGAAACCTTCATTTGCAAGTCAAGTTCCAGTTGGAGGGAAACCTTCGACTATGGGACAATATTAGATCCAGGTCCAACAACCCATTTGGGGGAAACAACCTATTTAAGGTTAGCAACCAGCTAGAGGGAAACCAACAGGAGGTCAACTTCTAGTTTGGGGACAATCCCACATAGGAAACCCACCTCAATCCTGGAGGAAAAATGCTATGGAAAACCCTACAAGTATTTATAGTGTTTTACCATATCCGGGAGTGCCAAATACTCAATGGGGTCAACCCAATTCAATGGGAATCCATCTGCAAGGATATTTTCCCACTCAATCGATGAACCCCATGTTCCCAAATCCCCAAGCCACTCAACCATATATGGGTGGACCATCAGGCTTTAACATGCCATCCCAACCTGCATATGGTCCTACTAGTACTTCAATGCCACATCCACATTACTAGTAGTCACAATAAAACTGACAACTTCCTTTCTTGGCTACCTTAGATCTACTAGATTTGTCACATTTGACAAACGATCCCATACAACATGCCCCATTTCCCCCCCCTATCCCTGCCAAACTACCGTCCGACATCCTGAAAGTCGACGGAAAACCTGGAGAAGATCCTATCTGAGGTGAATGTGGTCCAATCCGTTTCATATCAGTAATCTGGAGGAAAGAATAAAAAAAAGGGTAAATCCAAGAAATATTCTAACTAGAAGGAGAGTAAAAAAACCCAAGACCCCCCTTTTGGGGGGAAAAATAAAAGAAAGGCGAAATATACTTGCATGGTATGTAAGGAGGACAACTTCACCAAATACTACCCTCGCCTTGCCAAGGTCCATCAATACCTCAAGCAAGGGGAATATCCTTCTCAACCAACAATATTAACCAATCCTTTCCCCCAACAACAAAAAATGATCACACAAGTTCTTGCACCTCCACCTAGGCCCTATGCACCCAAGGGAAGAACTACGACTCCCAAGAATGGGGACCTTCATCAAAAGGCCCTACATTGACTATACCACCCAATGACCCTCTCACTTTAGAGAAACCATGTTTTGAATCTGCAATTCGTCCTCCAATAATGACAAATTGCAAGTTCAAAAGATGGTTTCTCTAAAGTGAGAGGGCCATTGAGCCATATGATGCCAATAATGGCTCATGAGTTCCTCAATTATGAAAATGATCTTTGGACCAAGCCTAGAAATGGGATCTCCTTTGTATAAACCATCAATATGTGCATAGTGCCTTGTACATAGTTGTGTGGTGTGAATGCCTTTTTATCTATTTACATCATATCCAAAAAATCCAAAAATATTTTCCTTTTAGGATTTCACTATGCGTGTTGACCTTAGAATCTAGTTTATGTGTGTTGACATGACTCTAGGGATGTTCTTAAGATGGGAAAATCCATTGAACTTGAGGTACGTGTCTCTAAATAGGCATATAAGGAGAGGTTTTTTGTTGCATTTCCCTCTTTGCATTATTGTCTGTCCATATTTCCAGTACTATACCTTAGGGGTAAATGTGGATGAACCTACATAGATAAGATCTAGATAGCAAAGGACATACACAGGATGCAAAAGTAATGAGAAAAGATGGAAACGAGAGAGAGAGAATCAAGAATTGTATTAACCAAATGAATGAATGATAATTTACTCATGATATACGCTGTATAACTCAACTAATGTGCACTGGAGGAGAATTCAATGCATCATAGTGGTGGTCTAGAGTGATCTGGACACACACCGGTAGTTATGGGAGTTAATTGCCACCTAGTCTGAGTTAACTAGTCTCTCAGTCTTCATTTAAATCACTGAAGCAAAGTGAAGTGAAGAGGAGATCAGGGAATGATGAGTAATGCGCTAGTTTGGTGATAATCAAAAGGAAAATGCGCATTAGTTGGTGATGATCCCAATGTTGCATGGTGATTAAACCAATGTGGCATTAAGACTCCACTCAACTCATCACACTAAAGTGTGAACTGGAGAGACTATTCTTCTAGAATGTAGGAAAATGAATATTCTCCCTAAACTATAGGAGACTTAATAATGACTAATAAACATAGGGAAAACCTTAGGAAAAAGAAATCCTAGGTGTGTGTGAAGTATCTCCAACATTAGGTTCCCACAATTTCATTGTTTAAATGGTCACATTTTATTATCGCTTTCATCTTGCTGCTCATTGTTGCTACATCATTTGCTTCCTTTGCTTATTTCATCTTAGATATGCTTGATCGCTAGTCACCCACTTGCTTCCATTTTCAACACCCCTGGTTGCGAACTACTATTATGAGTGGTCATCATTTTTCATGTTTCTTTTTGCGGTTCATTACTTAAGTCATGTTCCATGCACCTGGAATTTCACTGCAAACCACTCATTCTCTCCAAATAAGTTTAATATTATCCCTTTGTCATGCTCAGTAACCAACCATGAAAAAGGTACACCCTTGAGTCTCCTTTAATATTTTTCCAGACTCCCTAAACATGCATTTTGTTTCGAGTGATCTTGTTTCCTTTCACACTCGTTAATTAGATTTGAAAGGAATTATATTCGGTGTAAGTTTAACCCTATTTTGGACCGAATGGAACCAAATGGAATAATTACGAAAAATGAACACTCTAGTCAACAGTGGCTAGAAAAGTTCTCCCTTGTATTATTTTATCCTTTTTCAAGCTCGAGCGACTAAATTTATGAAAAAACATACCCTTGGAGTCTTCTTTGTCCTTTCAGACTCTCTAAATATGAAATGACACCTGAGAATTTACTTTCTTGGGCATGTTAAATCCACAAGATTGTATATGGAGTTTTCTTTCGGATCTTTCTAGACTCCTTAAATATCGAAAATACTGTCGAGCACCATTATCTTCCCTGGGCTCGAGAATTAATCCATGGGTGAGAATATCGAGCACACTTTTATTTTCTTGCACGCTCATTTCAAACATGAAAGAGACAAAAAGAGTTGGGGGTTTTTACATCTAGTCATCTTCACAAATGGAAGTTTTCCATCGAGTCTCCCTTGAAAAATGCACCTGTTTTGCATCCATGTAGAATAGTTGGGTTATCCATTGTCTCTCAGTCATTACCATTTCCATGAGTTCTCAGAATTCGCTGAATGGTTATTCTTCCAGTCATCCATGGCATGTGTTTTGGTCCTTATTGATTCAATGTTTCCAAGTCAAGTCATTTGTCATTTTGATTTGTTCAAGGGAAGTTATCCTATGTGGGCCATTTTCAGTCCTTTAGCCCATTCATCCTGACCATCCCTATGTCAGGTGTGATCTAATATTACACTCTTCACACTATCTACCTTTACATGTTTCGTGTCCATAGATGGGGGATACATCAAGGCCCTCTTTCGATGGATTTCATCCTATCGACTCCAGATGATTATCCATGTTTGAAATCTAGAAACCAGTTAGTAACCTGGGATTTGCATAGATCGGTGGCAGATTCCATTGCATTTCGTTAGTGGGTTTACATCATTGGCTCCCATTGAATGAATCTACGAGTGTTTAACTTCAACTCATTTATTCACACCCGTACTAGGTATCTTGGGGTCCATCATCATCATTGGTGGGTTCCCTCATGTCTATTAATGGTATACATCAATGACCGGTAATCAAATAGTTTCTACCATGCTTGACCTCAACTCATTTATTCACATGTTGTATATTCACACCATTCAGATTTGGGACAAAGACCTTGGGTTGGGACCCATTCTTTCCTTGATGGAATTCCCTCTCAACTTGCAATGGATTTATTCATGAGTACGTCAGAGATCGCTCGGGCATCAAGTCATCTCATTGATTTGTATATTGTCACATAGATCCACATTTGTACTTGGTCGTGGCTATGTCTTTACTTGTGACATGGATCCAAAGTGTATTTTTTCATGGCCATGATCTAATTTTTTGCTTCATGCATGGAGCCACAGTGTACTATTTTTGGCAACTATGCTTAGTTTTTGTTACCAAGCATGGATATGCCCTCCTCATGGATGTTATTATTACGAAAGATTTACTATGGTTTCTTTCCAAGTTCCTTCTCCCACAACTCTGTGATTTTGTTTGTAAAGTATTTCAACCATCAAACACCTCTTTTGAACTTAGACTTTAGGGGGCATCTGTTATACAATTATTTGTAACCTGATCACCTGATGGGCATAATCTAGAGGTTAGCAATCTAAAACACTGAATTATACCACTTTTCCCCTGAGTTTGCAGTCCCTTTTTTCCTAGTTGATAGTTGTCACTTTACAACCCATGATCAAAATTATTGGTCGCTCCTTGTCCTCTTTCAAAGGGCGACCGATCACTTCCTTCAAGCATGCAAGGCGTGACGGGGTCTATTACTCCCTATTTAGGATTAGTTTCTATGAAATAATATTAAACCCTGTATTTTTCATGGTTCAAACTTGAGAATATTTTCATATTGGGCATGTAGATTTTATCCATATTAATCTTTCATCTTCTCTATTATCTTATATATTGGCGGTCTCTCATGGGGAAAAGGGAGAGAAAGGAGAAAGCAAACTTATACTGGTAGTTTGATTACATAGCTTGGGAAAGGAGCTTGGGAAAGGAACTCTGGAAAGGACTGCATCAACTTCTTTGATTGTAAGTTGTAATTCATTTTTCCATTAATAGAAGATGTACATGATTTTCCTCACTTGATTGTATGTAATTGTTATGATATTTGTAGGGAATTGATATTCTTATGTTATGTCACTAGATATATTATCCATTTATACATGATTCGCTTGATATTGTGAAAATTTTATTTGTGTCTCTATGTGTGCAGATCCATGTTGGTAAGAGAGAATATAACAACTAAGTAGCGTGTAGGGACAATCGTCTAATCACCAGGTAAACCTTTCATTCCATCAACTCGTAGATTATTTTCCTGTATAATTTAGATCTAGGAAAATGTGTTGCTTGCATCTCTATTTTTTCTTAGTTCTAGGAAGAGCCTAAGGGAAGTAACTCCTGCAGGGTGTATTTACCCTACAACAGGATCTAACGTATCTAAAATTTAAACAAAGATATAAGTTCTATTGCATCACATTAGAATTATTAATTAGACTTGACAGAGCAATCTCTGGCACTAATTAAAACAATCATCAACAAATGTACTAGTGATAGATAACCTATAATCACTCCCCTAGTGAGTGTGGTAACAACAGATTGAAGTTGGTTGTTTAATCTAGTTAGAGATAGTGACTTGTGAGGGTTTAGACACACATATGACAGACGTAGACACTCAGTTATTCTGGAATTACTGGTGGGTTGATTTCTTGGATGGATAAGTGGTAATAAAGGCCAAGGCTTATGCAGTGGAATCCAAGGTTCGACCATTAACACATGAGTTTTCAAATTAAAATTATAGTAATAGTTAACCACTTAAATTGGAGGTTTGAGTAGATGTTTAGTTAAACTATTGACTAGGTTAAGTAGAGATCCAATTATACAAATTAGTTTATCTGGATTTCAGATTATCTGCATTACTTATTTAATAGGAAGAAGTTAACCCTTTAATTGAAGTTCCAATATAAGCTAAGATTATTTTAGATTACACTGATTTGTGAGTTAACTGGCATTTATTTTAGGTTACGCGGGGGGATATGCCTCAAAAATATCTGAAAAGATGGATTTACTCGAAGTAAGCGTTATTCCAGTCTCGTTGTCATGCACTATCATTTTCAACCAACAACATTAAAAACACTTTTAACACGTTCAATGATACAGGGACTAGCTTCTTTGCAGCTATTCCCCTTGTTATATGATGCATCATGTTGATTTTTGTAAACAAAGTTTTTTCCCTTATGGTGTGTCATTGTTCTATCGGCACACTATCAATGGTGTGTCAAAAATTATTAGAAGAATCAAATTTAAGGTGAATTAAGAAGTTATATTTTACCAATGTGCCAAAGGAACCAAGGGTGGTGGTCTGAAGGATCATGATCTTTTAGTTTTTGTAAGAGTTATTCTTTTTTTTTCTTGCACTAAATTGACCTAAGTTCCCTAATAGGATACAATAATTTGGTCATAAGGAAGGAAGGCAAGGTCATTATGGAATCCTCACCACCCAAAAAAATCTGTTCTTATGTTTGGAGATACAACTAGCTCAGAGAGTGGTCATGTTGCCCACAAATATCCAAAAATCCATTTTGGAGGTGTATCGCAAGGTAATGATCTCCCTCCCAACATCAATTTTTTAAATCTAAATATGATAGTTTATGCACTTTGTTTTGGGTGGGCTCCATTATGTGGTTTTCCTTTATATCTTAAAAAAATATTTAAAGTAATATAAAAATAAATATAATTGTGGAAAGCAAATAAATAGACCAAAATATGGAAATAACAACAATAAACAAACTTTTATTGATATTCAAAAACAAAGGCAATTTTCACTTGACTCTTCTAGAGGGAAACCTCCAACTGAGAATATATCCAACTACAATAATATTCACTTGAAATTTTATTACATATATTCTTCTACTATATATAATTTCTAACTGACCAAAATCCTAACCACTTAGTGGACCTCCATTAATGAGGCCCCAACCACTAACTAGTGGACCTTCTTTAATCAAGCCAACTTAGATTTACTGATTTCACACTCTACTACCTCATGGGACTTATTTAATATATATGACTCCATTAGATTAAGTAACAACCTATTCTCCTAACTAAGGGAGTTAGGATGGAACCTTAATAGGCCATCACCCTTACAGAAGAACATTTTCCTCAACACTAGGGATGAGGAAATTGGTGGAGAAACTCAGTTGGTTCCCTTGTAGCATATTCATGTTATGTATCATTTCATTATATCAAAATGTCCTAGGTAGTGTGCTACAAATATGGTTCTTTCTTTTTCAAAAAAAAAAATCACACTACAACCAAATGGAACCCTCCTCGTCTAATTTGGGAAGGTTGGTTTCAACTCCACAATTAGACTTGACCACTTTCTTAAAGCATGACACATAAAATATTTTGTGAGATTAGATTGGTTGGGCATAGCCAATTTCTAAGCCACCAAACCTATACATTTGAGCATAGTATAGGGTGTGTAAAACTTAAGGGTTAACTTCTAGTGGTTTTTTTTCTTGAGTTATGTCTTCTTATAGGGTTGTGGATGCAAGAACACTTTATCCCCTAATTCAAAGTTGTGTTCATAGTGATGTTGCAAGTCCAATTTATCCTTGAGGGAATGAATAATTTCAACAAGGATTATCTAGGTTTTTTCCACCTCCTAAACCTTAGAGAGGCATAGTAAGAGCAAGATCACCAACAAAGGTTGCTATCCATGAATTGCCCCAAAAGGGGCCATTTTAGTAACATCGTGATAGGTGGTATTTTACCATCATTTGATCAGAGGTAACCATTGAACCCATTAGGATTGTTAATATGAGGAAACACAATATTGTAAATAAGATTCCAAAAAAATGTTGATTGCTTTTGTCTCGCCATCTGTTTGGGGGTGATATGATGTGTTGAGATTCAATTAGATACCCTGGAGTCAAAATATAACCGAAGAAAGAAAATAAATAGATGAGAATTGGCAATAACAACAATACAATTTTTTTTATTGATATTTAGAATTTGGATCACTGTTCAATTGCCTCTTCAAGGGGGAAACCTCCAACTAAGAAGACGTCCAAATACATTAATATTAATGTGGCTTCTAATTACATAGCGTCTACTACTAAATATAGTTTTTAACTAACGAAAACCCTAACCACCTAGTGGACATCTACTAATGAGGCCTCAACCACTAACTAAATGAATTTATTTAATGTGGTCAACTGACATTTATTGATTTCACACTCTACTACCTCATGTGCCTTATTTAATATAAATATCCCCAATACATTAAGTAACAACCTATTTTCCTAACTAGGGGAGTTAGGGTGGGACCTTAACATGACCTCCCCCTTACAAAAGAGCATTGTCCTCAACATTGGAGAAGAGAAAATTGATGGACAAGATTTGTTGGTTCCCATGTAGTATCTTCATGCTATGTATCCTTCCATTGGATCAAAACTTCCTAGGTAGTGAGTTGCAAATATGGTGCTCACATTTATCCAAAATGACTTTTGGTTGCAACCAAATGGAACCATCCTCATATAGTTTGGGAAGGTTGGTTTGAACTCCACAATTGGACTTGACCACTTTCTTCAACCAAGACACCTAAAAGACTAGGTGGAGCTTAGAGTGGATGGGTAGAGCCAATTGTAAGTCACATGACCTATATGTTTGAGTATAGTATAAGGTTAATGAAACTTAGGGGATAAAATCTAGTGGCTCTTCTCCTTAATTGATGTCTTCTGATAGGGATAGCGAAGCAAGAAAAATTTCTCCCTTTATTCAAAGTTGCATTTAGAGAAATGTTGATCGACCTATTGCTTCATGTGGTTCTATGCCAACACCAAATTATCCTTGAGGGTACGGAGAATTTCACCATAGTTTGTCCAATTTTTGTCCACCTCTTAGACCTTAGAGAGGTCTGATAAGTACAAGATCACTGATGAGGATTTTTTTCCATAAATTTCCTCAAAGGGGGTCATTTTATTAACACCATCATAGGTGGTATTGCACCACCATTTGGTTACCAATAAGCACTATACCCATTAGGCCTTTCGATCCAAGGAAAAACAAATGTAAATAAGCTTCTAGAAATGTATTTAATTCTTCCATCTGGCCATTTATTTGGGGTGATATGATGTGTTGATATTCAATTGGTTACCTAGAAGTCGAAAGAACTCATGCTAGAAATTGTTGGTAAAATTGGGGTCATGATCTGTCACTATTGATTTTGGCATGTCATGAATTTTAAAATGATTGTCCATGAATACATGTGTTATTGTGGAGGACTTGAATTGGTGTTGTAAGGAAAAAGAGTGAGCATATTTAGAATTTTTATCAACAACTATCATGATAACTAATTTGTTTCTTTATTTTTGTAAACCCACAAAGAAATTTGTAGAAAGTCCACACAGTTGTTGGAATGGGTAAAGGTTGTAATTCTCCTAGAGGATTTACTATTTCCCCCTTGTGTTGTTGGAAATTTCCACATTTTTTCACATTTTTCCACAAAGTGAATATGTTTGTCTTCTTTCCTTCCCAAAAGAATGAATGCCTAATATGTTCATATGTTTTCTAAAACCTAGAATGAGTTGCTATGGGAGAGGAATGTAATTTATATAACATTCTTGATTAAAATGTTGAATCTTGGACCAAAAAACATACCTTTTATAGTGGAGCTCATCAATTTTCCCAATGCATCCCTAGAGTGCATGTGGGTTATCCTATCACTAACGAATCATGTGGAAAATATCAACATCTATTGACCTTTCTTGACATACTTCCTACAACCAATCTAGAACTAGGAAAAAATAAGGTGAATAGGGAGCCTTCCTCATCATACTACCTAGAGATGCATCAACTACCATGTTATCCTTTTCCTTCTTGTATATAATCTCATAGCCATAGCCTAATATTTTAGTCACCACCTTTTGTTACTCTAGGGAGGAAAACCTCTATACCAAGAAACATTTCAGTCTACGATGGTATGTTTTAATCTAAAAATAACACCCCCATCAAATATGGATGCATTGTCATATAAATTGCATGAATAATAACCAACAATTCCTTTTCTTAGGTGGATTTTCCCAAGTTTTTATCACTGTTATCCATAATTTTGGTTGTCATGATGATGTATTGATGATGGTGTATTCAAGCTCCTCATTAGAACTTTCTCCTGAGAAAAGTTACCTTCATCTCTTTCCAGAAATCATAGTTTTGAGGAAGGTTTGCAGGCTGCCAATACATTTGCCTGCGAGAATGCATGATTCTCGCAGGCTTCTTTAAGCCAGAGTGTGAGAATTTCGCACTGTGTCTAACTACTAGGGTGCGAACTCTTTCTAAACAAGGGAAGAAGATGAATTCTCGAACCTTCTAGAAGGGAATCTTCTAGAAGGATGAGATGGCATTCGAATGGTTATCTAAGTACTGGCTTTCCTGATATTTTGGGATCATTCCTATCCAAGTAACTAATTCATTCTCTCCTATAAAATAAGGGGATTCTCATGGAAAAGGTTAGAAGCAAACAAGCAAGAGATTTATTGGAGAATTAGTGAAGAACTGTGTGAAGGACTAATGCTACAGCAGCTAAGAACTCCAGCAAGGTTATCAAAAGTGGTAGATCTTCTTCATACAAGTGAGCAAGTGTGTGTGTCAGAGCCAAGGGTCATCGAAAGGAGATTTGCAACATCAAGGCTCAGGTTGTAAATTTTGCTTTCTATCAATATAATACAGTAATATGTCTCTTTCCCATAAAGCTAATGTCACTTTATTGTATAACTCCTTGATCATATACTTAGATTGATTATTGAATATGTTGAATTGTCTTCACTTCGATTGGTTTGTATTGTTGTGATCTTGACAGTACAAGAGCATTGGAGCGAAGCTGGAACAACAAAGATCAAAGGAAGCGATCACAAGGTATGTTCATGATTCTTGCCTCCTATTTCATTCAATAGTCTAAATCTAGGGAAAGAGTATTATTCTGTTCTGCTTTGTTCTAGATCTAGGTGGATCTAGGGAGATCGGTTTGTGTCTGCACTTACGGATTAATCCTAAAACAATCACATAATTTCTTACTAGTGAAGGATAACATGTATCCATCTTACATTGACATTTCCCTAATCTCTTTGCTAAAGGCATCACATTCCAATATGAAAGTCTTAGTGAATTCGGGCATGGAAAGTACTAGGATAATACACCTAAAATATTTTAAATATTGAAAAGCATGTTTGGCCTCCTCATTCCAATTGAAGGAATTCATTTTTGGAAAGGTGGTGAGGGGAGCTACAATTTTACCATATTTTTGCACGAACTTCCTGTAATAACTTGTGAGGCCAAGACAACGAGGCCAAAACAACCCCACAGTGTGACAATGAAGTAATTGTGTCTGCTACCAATATTGATTAACAAAATGACCTTCCAATGCTTGATATAGATGAACAACTTTAATATCTAAGGAGTATAAATATTGGTTAGTGCATGAAGAGATTTTTTGTGTTCTTCACCTTATTGGTGAGGAAGAGAAACACCCTAAGGTGGGGGGTGATGTCCCCCTAAGTCTCTTCATTTAATTCATCATAAGAAATGTCCCTAGATATGGGCATAAATAATTTATAGTCCTTACATTTGTGCCCCAAATAATACTTTTTATCACAATAGCAAAGACCCTTGAGTTGGCATTCCACCATTTCATCCCAAACATATGGTCCTTGAGGGGTAGAGTAGGATGCTAAGGAGCCACCACATTTGGACAGGGAAGTGTAGAAAAGTTGGGCCATTTGGACTAGGCATAAGACACAACTTGAGCATTGTGAGCACATTGAAAGGCCTCCAACCAAGTAGTAGGTTGGTTCATCTACTTGGTCTTTGATGTCCTCCTTAAGACAAGTGATAAAGAATTACTTAAAAAATTCATTAGTTGATTTTTTTTTAATAGAAAAACACTCAAAAGAATCAATATATTCTTCCACCATTCCTATTTAACACAATTTGGTAAGATGGCACACAAAATTAGTGTCTCAAATAAAGCAAGAAAATGAGGCTTTGACAAGTTATTATAATGTAATGAACCATAGGTAATATTTCTTATGCCATTGCCACTACTACCAACATTCCCTATCCAGAGATAGAACATTAATGCAGAGTTTCAATAGGTCAACCATTATGTTATTGAGGGAAATGTAGTGGTCCATTTGGTTAACCCAACTTGTTGGACCCAACCCATCAAACTTATTTATATCAACTTTAGGTAAGTGAGGCATCATATAGTATGAACAATCAAAAAATAAGTGTTCATGATTGTCACATTATTCCTCATCAATGTGCTTACCCTTATGAGTGTTATTGATATGGATGAACAACATAATTCCTCCATGTTATGCGATCTACATCATATGTATCCTCATTGATCGAGTCTTATTGGGGGTGCATAGCTATCTCTACCCCCCTAGTGTCAATGAATTTGTGAAAGGATTTTGAGTTCCTTGAGAAGAGAGAGAGCCTTCACCTAAGTCACCATCATCGTGCTTACCATATAGCTTCTCAATCTTATAAAAAAAACATTTGTCTTATGCATTGAGGGTAGTTATGTTGGTATTAATTGTTTTGGGTGAGATTATAAACCATTTACTTGAGTTCATCCATTACTAACATGTTGTGAGTGTGGGTGATGGGACCATAGGGTCCACCTAAGAGATTAATCAGGAGCTAGCCTAATACAACAAATGTAAGAAGATGAATTTGTGGAGAGGGGTATTGTAGGGTCTACTAAAAAAAGGTTATTGGAGAGCTACACAACTATGATCGACATAACGCAAGGAGTCCTTTGAGCTAGGTCTCTCATAATGGTATGGGCAGACCCCAAACTAATCCAATGGGAATATTACTCTTATATGAATATTATTGCAATAATGGAATTCCCAAATTCTTCATACTACAAATTATGTAGGAAATTTGTGCCTGTGTTGTAGAAGCTAGGGTTTGTAGAGTCCTAGGCACAAAGGAGTTTCATGTTCTATAACTCTCTTATATACTTAAGGGCCTCCAAAAATAACAGTTGATTGAAAATTTCATATAACTAAATAATGATGATAGATTGTACCCTTAATTGTACTACCTTATTCCCTAGTACATGAGAGTGATCTCCCATAGTGTTGTTCTTAGTATACTATAGAAACAAGAAAGGTAACAATTTTATGTAAGGTTGGTTTCAAGTGCACATTAGGAACTTCTAATATACTCAAGGGTACATGGAATACAACTTTGTATATAGGTGATGTCCAATGTGGTACTACTCGAAGGGGTACCGATAGAGGTTACATGGTGTCCAACCAAGTGATGCAACTTGTATTTTCTATTAGTAGTATTCTCCAACTATAGGTTTACCCCTTGAATGGAATGTCTTTGTGTTATTTAAATATGTCATAATATGTCTTTATCCTTGAAAAAATAAATAAAATTTGAGCATGTGTTGGCATAATAAATTGCTCTGATACCACTTGTGGTGTTCCTTGATAATTGAAACAATATAGTGAGAGCAAGACAAAAAAATATAACCATGGAAAGAAAGTAAATAGAACCAAAATATGGAAATGAAAATAGTAAGAAAACCTTTATTGATATTTAGAATTAGGAACAATGTTCACTTGCCTCTTCAAAGGATAAACCTCCAACTGAGGAAAGATCCAAATAAAATAAAATTCATTTGGCATATGATTACATAACATCTGCTACTATATATAGTTTCTAACAAACCAAAATGAACCACCTGGTGGGCCTCCATTAATAAGGCCTCAACCACTAATTAGTGGAACTTCTTTAATGAGGCAAACTTACATTTATTGATTTCACACTCTACTACCTCGTGGGTCTTATTTAATAGAGATAGCCCCAATATATCAAGTAACAACCTATTATCCTAACTAGGGGAATTAGGGTGGGACCCTAAGACATTCTGGAGTATTTTGGAAAGAGGGTGATCCCTAAGATTTTTATCTAAGGATGGATTAAGGAGGTGTAGGAGCCATATAGTTTTCACTACACTCATATCTGCACTTTGACTAAGGGTTTCTTTCATCCTAGTTTAATTCCCAACCCATGTAATGGAAATATTACCTTGAGGTCCCTGGGTCTATAATAATACCCAAGTTGTTGTGTTTCTCTATCTCATGATTTTTGGTATATAATTCCAGTCAATTGTTTTTCTTAGTTTGGGTTGAGTTTCCCAGCCTCCCAATGCAATTTTAGCCAACCATCAAGCATATTTTCTCCCCCTTAGGGGACTTCATTTGTCATGAACCTAGATGGTTCTTTAACTCTAGGCCCTGACACTAATTTTTCATTAAGGTGAAGCTTTTAAAGGAGCTTAAGGAATTCTTACTAATCTAGATAAGGAATAAGGATATTGTATAACTAGAATTATACATCAGTCTTCCACACGTACTTTTGGTTCCAAATACCAAATCACCATATCCATGAATGTTCACTAGTGTGACATGTTTATTCTCTTTTGGCCTTGGAAACATAAAATCCCCCACCTCTAAAATCTCCCTAGAAATCAAATGGATGTGAATATGGTTAAGCTTAGGTGGTAAATAAGAAGAAAAGTTTTGGTGCAGCTAAAATTCGAACCTTGTTAATTGGATATATCAACTTGTCCAATACCTTCTTCCATTTTCAAAGCATGTACTCTCAAATCTAGGATTTATCTCTTATGACCTAGTCTAACACTGAAAAAAAACCCACTTTTCATACCACCTGTTAGAATACTTAGAATTTTGAACTTTTATTCTTTTGTTTCTGCCTCTTACGAATCAAATTTCACCAAAAAAAACTTAGAAATTTCATTTTAATTAGATAAATCCTTGGTTGTTATATATTAATAAGGCCCTTACAATGTCGTCCGTCGATGAGTTGTGCTATGCTGATCAAACGGTTCTTGTGATCTCCGGAATATAAATTCTGCCTAAATTTTAAAAGAAAACCTTTAACGATCACTTCGAAGCTTTGTGCTTCGGGAGTTTCAAGAAATATAAACAACAAAAACCTCAAATCTATGAAGTCTCTAAGGAAGTTCCTCGTGATAATTTCTAAAAGAACTTATGGATGATTCATAGGACACGTGTCATTAAATCGTTTCTTGGGCTGACATGTGGCACTTATTTTTAACATTTATGTCAAATGATTCACACGATTTCAAGTGACACATGTCACCCCTCCTTTCTTGACATGTCACTAAGAATGACTTCATCTCTTCCACGTCACTCCAGGAGATTTCCCTTTGGGAGTTTAAATAAAGATTGGGTTCACAACCACCGAAGTATCAAAGTGTCGGAGTATTGGATATCACAAAAAAGTAAAAGTGTTTCAAAGAGATAATAAAACATTTAAAAACTTTCATTAATCATGATTAATTATTAATTAAACACTCCACAAATTTGGTCTTTGAGAGATTTCTCTTATGCTACATCCAAAACTCCCGAACGTCGAAGTACGAACCGCACTTCTAAACAAATGAACTCCCGGAGCTCTGGAGTTCCAAAGCCCCCAAATATATATATAACGGTTCGAACGTTTACTACGGGAATTCGACCTCCAGAGGATTTCTATCATCCTTCATCCAAAACGCCTGAATACCGAACATCTGAAGTACTTAAGGCTAATACAATGTTTAAAGCATGATTAATTAAAACATAAAAGCGATTAATTAGAGATTAACGTCTCCAGGAATTCGGCCTTTGGGAGATTTCTTCCCTCTTACATTCAAAACCTATGAACACCGAATCGTCAAAGTATTAATGACATTTATGATTGGCTAAAGTTAAATATTTGAGTAAATATTGTGATTTTCTAGGTAATAAATTCCATTAGATTTTTAATAATCTCTCTATCAGTAAATCAATATGGAGATTGGTAGACTTTATGAATAAAACATTTCGAATCTCAAGTCATTTTACCATTTGAAATTAGAATTTTTTCATTTAGTAATTAAGAGATTACATACTTCTCTTATTACAGGAAGGTTAATTTCATTTCCCTGAGGATTATGGAGCCATGCAAAGTTGTGAAGAAGCAAGATGCATGAGTAGATGATTCAAATCCAAACACAGACATTCTATCAGACACCACTTCGCGAATTATAGACGCAATCAAGTCTTGGAAGAATCTCAACGATATCTTAGAACATGAGATTCTTATATGTCTAGATGATTCTGCTGAGGAAGAAGGCGATTCCTTCTCAGTCAAGCTTAGATTGATAACACAATCGGAACTGCATGGGATTGTTGCACGACCTAAGATTATACTCTATAATGATATGATAAGTTGGTCTCTAGAACACGTCGACATTCAAACCAAAAGCGTTATCAGTTACCAGAAGACCTTCGTCGGCTCTTTCCTACTGGAGGACCTACACGTAATGTATAAACTTTATTCTACGCCTAAATATACTTACAATGCAGCATTTCTTCTGGATTTTGAGAGAAAAGAATGCACTCAATACGACATAAATGGTCATGATATAATCAAGACCTGGTGGGGAAATCAGACCAAGTTCAAAACCGACACTCATGGTATGTATTCCACGACGTCCTTGGATGCTCTTATATTATATATAGCCATGATTCTTTGTCGTTTATTTGGGAGAAAAAACCCTCCACATTTCTTAGTTGAGTGGGTGGCTACAATGAATGAAGTGGTCGAAGGATATACTTTCAACTAGGAAAAAATGTTGTCGGACAACCTGGATAAGGAGGTTGTTGAGTACCAATCGTTGAAATAAAAATGACAACATGCTCCTTTTTACATGTACGCATACATCATGGATCTCATTTGCTTCATGACCCCATTTCCCCTAATGAACTAGAGTTGGACCCCAACTAGTTCTAAGCCTATACATTTATACCACTCCAAACTATGGGAAGAAAATGCTAAAGATTTATTTTATGAGATCTATCACAACGTAGTGGTACCTATTCATGTAGCTATCTATGGCCACCCGCCTCCCAGGATTTCAGAGAAGATTATGGGAAACTTAGGCACATTTGCAGATTGTTACATTGAAGAGAACTTCTCTTACATTAGAGTGTTCGGTTCCTTCGTTCCTCCTCATTCCCTTCCAAAAATTTTACCTGACAGGATGGTGTGCCGAGAAGTGGCATGCCAAACAATATCAGGAGGAATCACTAAGGAATTGAAAGTGGCTCAGAAAAAGGTACGACCAACTTTTCCGTTCAGGTTGGTATGTTTACATTGTTAGATTTTGGTCATACCAAATTCGAGGCTGCAGCCTTGGAAGATGTCAAATTAATTGACATTGAATTCAAAAGACATGATCCTCATAAGGTGGTAGAGAATCATTTGGCTCAATTCGACATGAAAATATACATCCACGATGAGTCTCCTTATGATGAGGTTTTCAGGGGAGGTAGATCCTATGAAGAATTTCAAAATAGAGTTGAGACTTTGCATCTTGACCAACAGGTTGGTTTCCTTATATTCAAAAATCATAGACGAAACAACTTGCCTAATATTTTACAAGGAGATTCAAGGCCTATTCCATCTTCCCAGGAAGCTAAAACCACAAAATCTCATCCAAGTTGCTCCACTGAGAAAAAAACTGAAGAAGTATTGAAGAGTTCAGACGGATTATTTAAAGAGATAAAAACATCATTGCTAGGTCTCCATGATCAATAGATATTAGCCCACTTTGAAGATTTCATGAAGCAGGGACAAGTTTTTCCCCCTTCAACACAAGTTACTTTTGTTGTCATCCCAAGCACGACAGGTCTAGAAATCTCCACTGCACTTATCTCTCCTATTCCCTCATTAACTCCTTTAGCGACCAGTTTTGAAACTCCTAGTTCATATGTCATTCACATAGATAAACTTACTCCTATATTGCCTGAGGAAATGCCTCCCTCAATTTTCTTTTTCAACAAGAAAAGGAAAGTTATTGTAAAGAAATAATCTCAGCAAAATGATGGAGTAGTTACTAAAAGGCAAAAAATAGTGTATGATGGAAAAATCCAAAGTGATCCTGAGTTTTCCAAAGAGGTTTCATATTCACTAGGGGCCTTCACCACTGTCAACCAATGGTCAGTGGATAATCTAACCAAGCAACTGCAAAAAAAATATCTCTTGACGGAACAATTGCAGAATGAAATGCAAAACACATAACAAACTGTCAGGAGCAGAATGAATAATGACATAGATCAAATCAAGTTAAATTATCAGCAACAGATGAAGCAATTACAGGAGAAAATCGAGCTGATTTACCAGAATTCACAGACCAACAAAGTCATGATTACTCAGCAGGACAGTTTGATAGAACAATTGCAGGCCAAATTAGTCCTAATGGAGAACACACCAATAAACATCACTGCTTTCAAAGCACAAGCATATGAAATCAATGAAAAGATGGAAGTTGTACAGTAGGATCTATATCAAAAGGTGGATACTATTCAGAAATACTATCAGGCAATAAATAATTCTCTGAAAAGTATTATGTGAAAGAAAAGGATGCATGTGTGGCTAGATCCAAGTTTCACGAATTCATTGTTGGATTACTAAGAGGGGGGTGACTTAGTAATAGCGTAATTATAATCCTTTTTCTCCAAATAATCCAAGTGTTATATCAATGTAGAATTATTATCCAATAATGAGCAATAAGAAATGAACAATCACACACATACATAGTACACCGGTGTTTTATGTGGAAACCCAAATCGGGAGAAAACCATGGAATGATTTTTCTTATATGTATTGAAGAATTACATTCATTGGAAGCACCGACTTCCTTTGTTTTCTAGCTGCAACTGGAAGGAGGCTCCAAACTTTTAGTTTCTCAGGCTACAACCTGAGGGAAGCTCTAACTTCCCAATTATCTGGCTACAACCAGAAGGAGGCTACAACCCCTTATATTCTCCATCTACAACAGAAAGGTGGCTACAACCACCTTTCCTTGCCCCTTCCAACCACCCTGAAGTATAAGTAGAATGATGGAACCACTGTCAACCTGTCACTGTGAGATATATTGTTGCACAACTGTAACAAATTGTACCACTGACCTGTATCCAATCTATAGAATTTCCATGTAATCAATATGTACCTGAACTGAACATGTATCTACAAAAATACAACAGATACATGACCTATAGTGTTGCATCCCGCGTATGTACAGGCCCTATATGTTATGCAGATCACGTATGTACACGCCCTAACTATTATGTAGCATGCGTATGCCTTCTAGAACTAGGGTTTCCTTTCACTTGAAAACTTTTGACCCTCTATAACTTATTTCACATAGATTTGTAACCTGTCACTATATCCAGACTGTAACTGTACCTTGTGCATGCATTCTCATTCACTCAAGACAAGTATGTCTCTCTCTAGTCATGTGCCATATAGGTGTATGCAATCATGAACAAGAATACTTTCCCTCACATGATCTTATTCATCAAACCCTTTCTGATATTCAGCCTCTCAATACTTCAACAAATACAAGATCTCAACCATGTACCATAAAAACCCTTAGCCATATGCTAAGAAATACAAGATGTGACTCACCAAGAAGTATCAATGATGAATGTAACAACACTGTATTTCAGTAGATCTAACTTGTGCAGAAGATCCCATGTAGATACTAGTCTCTCAAGGGATATTTCTCAAATCTCCATTACCATTCCTCATGCACACATCAAAATCCAATTATTCATAGAAATAAGACATACCTTTTGAACCAATGGATGTATTTGATGTATCTGAGCACTTTATACCTTCCTAGGAGCTTGATCTCAGAATATAGAACCTCTGCATCTTCATCTTCTCAAGTTTCATGGCTTTACCAACATGTACGCACCCTAATACACTGGAAGCCCGCGTATAACTCAGCATGTATGCACCCTATACACAGACAACCCATGTACACCTCAAAAAATATGGTTTTTTTATTCGTTGTAATTCTAAGAATTTTTTCGTCAATCCTTCGTGCTACCTTAGATGTTCGCCACTTCAAATGTATCCACAAGTATTTACAATAAGCTTTACACAAGAAAATAGATATACAATATGTACAATTGTGTGTATAATGAATTAGCTTTGCCTCTTATTTATATCTTCATGTAGATTTACACTTTCCTTATTTTAGGGCTTCTTAATTTAAAATAATTTCTTTTGCAAAGCACTTCGACCCTTGGGGGATTGTATAAGACTTATGAGGGGTTCTCCAACTTCATATGGTCATAACTCTCCAACCATGAGGAGTTTTGTGACGTTCCATATACCACCGGAAATGGCATGACAAGCACTATGCATCTAGGATAGTTTCACTGAAAAATCCAATGTCCTTCATCTCATTATTCCATAATTAAGCATGGGTTCTCTCACTCCGCAAAGCGTCTTCCCATGAGGGATTTCACCATTAGGGGACCACTTTGGAGTTCATCCATCTTTACTTCTTATCAACCTTGACAAAACAATAATGAGTCATATTTACATCAAAAAATCTTTGGTCCATTACCCAAACCTTTGTGCTACGGGGCTTTCTTCAAGGGTTGACATCAATGAAAACCATCCTTAATAAACAATCTCCCCCTTTGGCATTGATGGCAACACTCTGATGCAATACTAAAATCATATCACTCATGCTCCACCTGGAACCGTGCCTCTGTCCTCTGCATCTAATAAATCTTCTCCCCCTGGAACCATGCCACTGTCCTCTACATCTGATAAATGTGCTCCCCCTGGAACCATGCCTCTGTCCTCTGCATCTGATAAATCTACTCCCCCTGGAACCATGCCTTTGTCCTCTGCATCTAATAAATCTCTCCCCCTTTTTCATAAATGGCAAAGGTATCTTTCCATCCAGGGTTTCTCCCCCTGACTGAACTGTCCTCTTATGGTGCTTCGTCGTGTACATATAAGACATATAAGATAAGCATTCAAAAAGCATTCATTTTGGAGTAGAAATAACTCCAAGTCTCTGGAGAATATATTCAAAGGATTCCCATGGAAGTGGTTTTGTAAAGATGTCTGCCACTTGTTCTTTTGTGCCAACATACTCAACTCTGATGTTCTTTTCTACAACCTTCTCCCATAGAAAGTGATACTTGATTGGAATGTGCTTCGTCTTGGAGTGCATCACCAGGTTCTTCTAGATATTGATGGCACTTGTATTATCACAATAGATTGGAATGGGCTCATCATACTCAACTTGTATATCTGCCAGAGTTTGTTTCATCCAAAGAACTTGTGTACAACATGATGTTGCTGCAATATACTCTGCCTCGGCTGTAGATAAAGATATTGATGAATGTTTCTTGCTTAGCCATGATACTAAACACTCACCCAAGTAGAATGTTGCTCCCATGGTGCTTCGTCGATCATCAATACAACATGCCCAATTTGCATCTGTGTAGGCAATAAGTGATAGATCCTTTCCTTTTGGATACCATAATCCAAACTCTTATGTTCCTTTGAGATATCTGAAAATCCTCTTTACTGCTAATACATGTGATTCCTTTGGTGCTGCTTGAAATCGTGCCACCTATCCAACTGCTTGAATTGCATCTAGTCTAGATGTTGTCACATATAGTAGGCTACCAATCATTGACCTGTATTTCCTCTAATCTGTAGACTTCAAATCATCATCTTTGCTCAACTTGCAACTGGTTTGCATGGGAGTGATAACTGGTTTGCAATCTTCCATTCTGAACCTTTTTAGCATTTCTCTGATATACTTGGTTTGATAAATAAAAATTTCTTGGTTTCTTTGACGTATCTGAAGTCCTAGAAAGAAGGATAGTTCTCCAAGTAACAACATTTCAAATTCATTCTGCATATCTTTTGCAAATTTCTGGCTTAACCTATCATCATCACTACCAGAAATAATATCATCAACATAAACTTCAATTAATAAAATACTACCTTGACTTACCTTGCTGTAGAGGTTTTTGTCTACACTCCCTTTTCTGAACCCTGCCTGCTACAGATACTTATCCAGTCTAGAGTACCATGCTCTAGGATCTTGTTTTAGACCATACAAGGCCTTCTTTAATTTACACACATAATCTGCATTCTCTGACAACTGAAATCCTTCTGGTTGTTCAATGTAGACTTCTTCTTCAAGTTCCCCATTCAGAAAAGATGATTTTATGTACATCTAATACATTTTAATATTTTTGGAGCATGCATAAGCTAAAAGCAAACATATTGCTTCCATTCTGGCAACTGAGGAAAATGTCTCTTCAAAGTCGATTCCTTCAACCTGTGCATATCCTTTACATACCAATCTAGCTTTGTTCCTTGTAACATGTCTATCTTCATTCAATTTATTCCTGAAGACCCACTTTGTGCTGATCACATTCTTATTCTTTGGTCTTGGAACCAGTTCCCAAGTGTCATTTTTCTCTATTTGATCCAATTCTTCATCCATGGACTTTTTCCAAAATTCATCCTTTTGGCTTCTTCAAAACAATTTGGTTAAATTGTAGATGAGAGTGCTAGGTGTGTTTGTTTTGGTGAACGGAATTTTCTTCTAGTCTCAACTCCTGCATCTTTGTTTCCGATAATCTGTTCTGAAGGATGATTCTTCTGTACTCGTTTACTGGGTGTCTTTGGAGGCACTTGTTGAACCTTCTCTTCCTCTTCTGTCGTATTCTCTTCATCTTCCTCTTCTACTTCTTTTTCATATTCTGCTTCTTCTTCTAAGGGTTGTTTCATTGATTCATTTTCTTCTCCCTTTGATTCTGGTCTATTTGTTTCATCAATTGTCACGTTGATGCTTTCCACAATTTGTTTCATTGATTCATTTTCTTCTCCCTTTGATTCTGGTCTATTTGTTTCATCAATTGTCACGTTGATGCTTTCCACAACTTTGTTCAATATTAGATTGTAACACTTGTATGTTTTCCTTGTATTTGAGTAACCAAAAAGTACTCCTTTATCCACACGAGAGTCAAGCTTTCCCATTCTTCCATCTTCTCTTTTGATATAGTATTTGCTTCCAAAAACTATGAAGTGATTCACATATGTTGGTCTTCCTTTATATAGCTCGTAAGGATTTTTATCGGTGTTGTTTCAGAGCATTACTCTGTTTTGAATATGAACTACTATATGCATTGCCTATGTCCAAAAAATATCTGTCAATTTTGAATCCATTAGCATTGTTCAAGCCATTTCCTGTACTGTCATGTTCTTTCTTTCAACAACTCCATTCTGTTGAGGTGTCCTAGCAATGGAGAATTGTCTTTTTATTCCATGATTTCTACAGTAGTCCATAAATTCCTTTGAGGTGAATTCTCCTCCATTATTAGATCTCAAGCATTTGATTCTTGAATCTATCTCATTTTCAACCATTTCCTTGTAGATCTAGAAGTTTTCAAAAGCTTATGACTTATTCTTGAGAAAACAAATTGCAGTCATTCTTGTATAATCATCAACTAATAACATAAAGTATCTCTCACCTTTTAAGCCCTTTGTTGTAGTTGGTCCAATTAGATCAGTATGCACAATTTCCAGTGGTCTTGTCGTTGAATATTCCTTTGATTTGAACCTAGTCTTTATTTTCTTTCCTTGTTGAAAATGCTTGCATAAAGTGTTGATTGGTTTTGTGATTTGGGGCATTTCTCTGACTGCTTCTCTTTTTCTGAATTTGACAAGGTTATCAAAATGTATGTGACCCATTCTTTTGTGCCATAGCCAACTTTCATCTTCCTTTCCTAGATAACACTTTTCATTTCCAATTTCACTTAACACATATATGTTGCTTGAAGTTCTTGCAGTTGTAGCAATCAATCTCCTGAACCTTCTCTTCTTATCTCACACTTTTGTGAATCAAAAGTAACTTTATGACCTTGGTCACACATTTGACTCACACTTAGAAGATCATGTTTCATATCTTCTACTAGTAGAACATTTTCTTCCTTTTCATTCTTGTTCCCAATTCAGACTGTGCCTTTTCCAATGATTTTGGATGAATCGTCATTTCCGAAGGAGACTGATCCATCTCTTTCCTTTCGTAATGTAAGAAACTTGTCTCTATCGTCTGTCATGTGTTTTGAACACCCATTGTCAACATACCAACCGTGTTTCTTCTGTTTAGCTTGTAGAGTGATTGTGCATTCTTCATTGCTATGCCGATCTTGCTTTATTATCCATGTCATTTTCTGAGGTTCATGTCTGTGATTGTTGTTATTCTATTGAGGTTCTTTAGGAGGGACCGTCATTCTGCAATCTTTGGCCATGTGTCCAAAATTCTTACATTTGTAACATTCCACTTCAGTGCTCAAATATTCAAACTTGTTGTAACTTCTTCTATGTGTTTCACTAGGTCTTCTTGAATAACCCCTTTGTGTATGACTCTCAAAGTTGTTATTGTTCCTGTTTTTATCTCTGCAATTTACATCTTTATGTCCAAAATTATTACATGCATAGCATAAACCAAAAAATATAGTTTGATACCTAGGAGTTGAGGATCTTCTGAAGGGAGGTTCTCTTATGAATCCTTATTCTTCTTGAAGCCTATTTGTTGGTTGTTGATTATGAAATCCGGCTCTTCTTGGTGGAGGAGTATCCTTGTAATCTTCCTTGTGTATCCTTCTATCCCCTTTGATTGTTTCTGCATAGATTTTTGGATATGTTTCTTTCTTTGTTGTTTTGGAACTTGATCCATTTTCTGTCTGAGTGTATCCAAGTCTGGTCTTGTCAAAATGAGATTTTTGACTGCTGACAATGTCATCCAAAACTTTTGAGCGTTTCTGCATATTGTTCTTTTGAATATCCTTTCTTAGTGTGACAATCTCTGCTTCCAAGTTTCCAATGATCCCGTCATGTTCTTCTAGTTGTTCTTTGAGTGCGTCTTCAATTCTTTTATCTTCTTCTATTTGAACCTTCAATTCTTTTATCTTTTTCTATTTGAACCTTCAATTCTTTTATCTTCTTCTATTTGAACCTTCAATTTTGTGATCATTTTCTCTAGTTCTCGAGAGTCCTTTTTCTTGTCTAGTTCTGCTTGTATTTTCTTGTTTTTCTTCTTTTCTCTTCTGATAACTTCTATGGCACACATTAATTCTTCTCGATAGTCAACTTCTGCCTCTTCAATTTTTTCTTTGAATTCTTCATATTCTTCTTTGACTTCTTCATATTCTTCTTCGACTTCTTCATATTCTTCTTCGAAGTCTTCTTTGTCAGAGTCTTTTACTACCATGAATAGAACTCTTCTTGTCTCACTGTCACTGAATTCATCTTCATCTGATGATGAGATGTCTTGTTTGGTGCATAAGATTTTCTTGAAAACTTTCTTTGTAGTTATTTTTCCTTTATATGTGTGTTTGTCATTTAAGCAACCTTCATCATTTCTCTTTTTCTTATGAGGACATTTGTTAGCAAAATTACCAATACCATCACAATTAAAACAAATTAAAGGAAGCTTAACTCTATACCTACCGTTGGTTCCCTTGTTCAGTATTTTGACGAAGTTGGCCACTTATTCATTATCTTCTGAGACTTCACTGCTGCTTCTATATTCTTCTTTTTCCTTTTTCTTTTGATTTGATCTTTTGGATGCGAAGGCTGTTTATTTTACATCTGGATTTTCTTGTTCAGTTCTCATTTCATATGCTGTGAAGATTCCATGCAGTTCGTCCATGCTTATGGAGTCTAGATCCAATCTTTATTCTAGTGTTGATATCTTAGGGTTGAATCTCATAGGAAGAGATCTTAGTACCTTTTGAACAATTACATATTCTTTGATTTATTCTCCCAATACTATGATTGCATTCATTGTTTTATCGATTCGTAAGAAGTAGGTTGCAATATCTTCATCTTCCTTCATTTTTAGTTGCTCGAACTGGCCTCTGTAAGTTTGAAGCTTTGTTGCTTTGAATTTTGTATCTCCTTCATAAATATTTCAAAGCTTGTCCCAAATATCTTTAGCATATTTACAGTGTGCAACTTTGGTGAATACTGTATCACTGAGACCATTCAAAAGTGCATTTGTGTCTTTGGAATTATTCTCACCGAGTTTTACTGCTTTGTCATTTGTTGGTGGAGCTGCGAGTGTTGTGTATCCATATACAATTGATTGCCAAACTTGAAATCCCTGTACCTGTATATATGTCTTCATCCTTATGCTCCAAAAATAATACTTATGTCCATCAAAATGTGGTATTCCATTTTTATATAAGTTGGTACTCTCCATGATCTACCTTTCAATGGTTAAACTGATTTCTAAAGGAACTTGCTCTGATACCAATTGTTGGATTACTGAGAGGGGGGGTGAGTCAGTAATAGCATAATTATAATCCTTTTTCTCCAAATAATCCAAGTGTTATATCAATGTAGAATTATTATCCAATAATGAGCAATAAGAAATGAACAATCACACACATACACAGTACACGAGTGTTTTATGTGGAAACCCAAATCAGGAGAAAACCACAGAATGTTTTTTATTATATGTCTTGAAGAATTACATTCATTGGAAGCACCAACTTCCTTTGTTTTCCAGCTGCAACTAGAAGGAGGCTCCAACCTCCTAGTTTCTCAGGCTACAACCTGAGGGAAGCTCCAACTACCCAATTCTATGGCTACAACTAGAAGGAGGCTACAACCCCCTATGTTCTCCGGCTACAACCGGAAGGTGGCTAAAACCACTTGTCCTTGCCCCATCCAACCGCCCTGAAGTATAAGTAGAATCATGGAACCACTGTCAACCTGTCACTATGAGATATATTGTTGTACAACTGTAACAACCTGTACCACTGACCTATATCCAATCTGTATAATTTCCTCGTAATCAATATGTACCTGAACTGAACATGTATCTACAAAAATACATTAGATACGCGACCTATAGTGTTGCAACCCACGTATGTACACACCCTATATGTTATGCAGAACGTGTATGTATGCGCCCTAACTTTTATGCAGCATGTGTATGCGTTCTATAACTAGGGTTTCCTTTCACTTGAAAAATTTTGACCCTCTGTAACTTCTTTCACATAAATCTGTAACCTGTCACTGTATCCAGACTGTAACTGTACCCTATGCATGAATTCTCATTCACTCAAGACAAGTATGTCTCTCTCTAGTCATGTGCCATATAGGTGTATGAAATCATGAAAAAGTATACTTTCCCTCACATGATCTTAGTCATCAAACCCTTTCTGCTATTCAGCCTCTCAATACATCAACAAATACAAGATCTCAACCATGTACCATAAAAACCCTTAGTCATATGCCAAGAAATACATGATGTGCCTCAACAATAAGTATCAATGATGAATGTAACAAAATTGTATTTCAGTAGATATGACTTATGCAGAAGATCCCATGTAGCTACTAGTCTCTCTAGGGAGATTTCTCAAATCTCCATTGCCATTCCTCATGAACACATCAAAATCCAATAATTCATAGAAATAAGACATACATTTTGAAACAATGGATGGATTTGATGTATCTGAGCACTTTAGACCTTCCTGGGAGCTTGATCTCAGAATATAGAACCTTTGCATCTTCATATTCTCAAGTTTCATGGCTTTACCAACATGTACGCACCCTAATACACTGGCAGCCCACGTATAACTCAGCATGTACGCACCCTATACACAGACAAACCGCGTACACCTCAGAAAATAGGGTTTTTGTATTCACTGTAATTTTGAGAATTTCGTCGTCAACCCTTCGTGCTACCTCAGACGTTCACCACTTCAGATGTATCCACAAGTATTTATAATAAGATTTACACAATAAAATAGATATACAGTATGTACAACTGTGTGTATACTAAGTGAGCTTTGCCTCTTATTTATATCTTCATGTAGCTTTACACTTTCCTTATTTTAGGGCATCTTCATTTAAAATAATTTCTTTTGCAAATAACTTTGAACCTTGGGGGCTTCTATAAGACTTATGAGGGGTTCTCCAACTTCATATGGTCATAACTCTCTAACCGTGAGGAGTTATGTGACATTCCACATACCACCACAAATGGTGTGACAAGCACTATGCATCTACGATGGTTTCACTGAAAAATTCAATGTCCTTCATCTCATTATTCCACAATTAAGCATGGGTTCTCTCACTCCGCAAAGCATCTTACCGTGATGGCTTTCACCATAAGGTTACCACTTTGGATTTGATCCATCTTTACTTCTTATCAACCATGACAAGACAATAATGAGTCATATTTACATCAAACAATCTTGGGTCCATTACCCAAACCTTTGTTCTACAGGGATTTCTTCAAGGGTTGACATCAATGACAACCAACCTTAATCACTATTCATTATATGGAGGCAGAAAGCCAATATCCCTGGTCTCACCCTATTTTCACAATATGAACAAGTGAAGGGTGAAATGGCCTTGAAAGTTTGGGAGACGAATCTAGAAGAAAGAAAGAAGCTTTCTAGAGAGGCAAATGATGTTTTTCTGAATACCATGTCTTATGTAGAAACAAAATTGGTTTAATTTGAAGGAAATGATATCTCAGAGGCACTGGGGCAAATTGAAATAGAAATGAATAAGGAAATATCTAGAAAAAATAAGGAAAATATTCAATTTGTCATCTAACAAATGAATCATATTGATTTTCTTAAGATTAATGAGTTGTTGGTGAATCCTAATTTATAGTGTCAAATTACATCCCAAGAAGTAAAGAAGATTCAGAAGAAGCTACCACTAGTACACAAGAAGGTGTTTGCCTTCGAATTAAACAAGCACATTGAACCTTCAAGATTTGTGGTTGCCTTGATGGATATGTGTACCCAGTTCAATGAACAGAGGAAATCAAGTGCACCTGGGAGAAAATGAAGGAGCATATGAAGCACCAACACATCAAACCATAACTCAACAATATTTGCGTTATGTTTTTCCATTCGGATTGTATTCTACATTTAGAGCAGATATTGTGGAAAGTCTAACTACTTTTAGTTGAGACAATTTTTGTATAAATATATAGATATTAGATCTATTCCAGGATGCTTCTGGCCTAATGTAAAAGAGAGAACTTATTGAATATTAATACAAGAGAAGACAAAGATTCTAAGTCTCGTTTCATTTGAGTTATGTGTTTTCCCTGTGTTTTCCCCGTGTTTTCATCTCTTATTAGTTTCCTTCTGTAGTTCTTGAAGAGTGAATGATTACAATTTAGTAATACATCTACTGTGATCTTAATACATCAAAATTCCATTCAGTTACAATTTTTCCTATGTTCTTACTATGAGTAAAAACAAGACCTGTGATCTGTGTGAATTGTTGCATTCTTAATCTCGTTTCAAGGGTACATTCTCTATTTTTATTCTACTCCAAATGAGGTAAGACTTATCTGTAACTGATACCTTGCTTTATTTTTTTCAATCATTCCTACATCATTTGAAATTAAATTTACGACTCAGATAACGAGATACTTCCTCTGTACTGTCTTATCATAAATTTCACTTAAAGTTATTTCTCAGAAAATTGAAGGTAGAAGAAATCACTTTGAAACATTTCATTTAAATCTTTGATGCCTGAAATTATTCTTCAAGCCTAGAATCAATCTTAGGAACACCATCTTTTTGGCGTCGTTGCCGGGGACGAAGAAACGAAATCATTTTTCCCTAGGAGAATGACAAAGTTGAATTTTGGTCTTTGATGGTGAAAAAAGATTGAATACATGGATAAGTCTCACTTTATATTTCACCTGGAGACTCCATTGTAGGCAAATCTATAATTCGGTCGAAAAATTACCAGAAAAAACCCAGACGAAAAGCAGACTAGGCCAGTTTCGGACCTCGAAAAGTTATTGAAACTGAAGGGATATCTCAAACAAACTTCTGCATCAGTAGGTAATATCTTCCAACCTAAGTTTATGCAAGTTAATGTTAATATTCCCACTGAAGAACTAAGTCTTAAAGGAAAATATCAATATGTTCATTCTGCAGAAGCATCTACAAGTAAATCTGAAGTTAAATTAGAAACTCCGGAAGGAATTATTCATGAAGTAAAAATTGAAATTATCTAGACCACCCTTATCTCGTTGATAGATACTTTTACCAGTGAAAACAAAGAATCATTTTCAATCCCTAGTTTCATTTTTACACAACCGATTCTTTCTCTTCCCGAAGTAAAAGTTTGTTTTTCCAAAAACCCTGAAGATTACTTTTTATACTCAGATTCATCCCCTATTTCTTTTCCTATCTATACATATGGTAAATTTGAGAGACCGAGTTCAAGTTCTCTTTTTCCCCATCATTTAGATATTCCATCACCTTACGATCATCCAGCTGAACTTGGTTCACACCGTCCTGAAGCAGTCAAAATTTTAGTATATTAGTCTTTTGAAGTTTTTGATAATCTCTTGTTTAGTCCTCAAATTTCTTCTCCTAGACTTTCAATGGTTGGTGCTGGAGGTACTAGAGGTGGAGGGGTTGGTGGACATGGAAATATACCAATTCATCCTCCAAGGATCTTTGCTAGGTATGCTCCCTTGGCTCTTCTTGCTATCCTACATGATTTACCTGACAATTACATGAAGAGCCTCCCTAAATTCACGGGTGAATGGGATTTGACAACAACAGAGCATATAAACTTTTTTGACCAATTCATTGATATCCTTGGTATTGAGTACAAATATGTTTACATGAGACTGTTAGTACAAAATTTTGAAGGACGGGTAAGAACTTGGTTAAAAGGACTTTTAGTGGACTCTATACCATCATATAATGATCTAGAAACTTCCTTCTTAAGGAAATGAGGTGAGAAAAAAGATCATATATATTACTTAACTGAATTCGGAGCCTTCAGAAACAAAACATATGAAACAATCCTAGAGTTTATTCAAATATTTAATAAACTTTATCACAATATCCCAGTTGAAGTTAAACCTTCTCATCCAGCCGCAAAAGTCACTTTTGCAGGGGCTTTTGATTCTGATTTCGCTCTACTTTAGAGAGAAAGAAGAGCCACTACTTTAGCAGGGATGCAAGATCATGCTATAGAGATTGAAACCAATATGATGGCATTTAGAAAGTTGAAAACTAAAGTTGAGATGGGAACAAGAGAACCCAAACATTTTACAGAACAAACATGGCCCTCTAGCTCTGGAAAAATTTCTTCAGAGGAAAAAGTGGATGAGATGGAAAAAATTATTAAAGACTTATCAAACAAAATTTCCAGGATGGAAATGGAAAAACCCAAACCTAATCCATACGCTAGAAATCAATTCAGGAGAAATCCTAACATAAATCCTCAGATACAACAAAGGAAAATAAAAAATGAGGAACAAAAGATTCAAGCTCCTTTTAAAACTAAGAATCTCATACAGAAGATGTTGGCATAGGGGAATACCCAGGGTTCAACGCTTCAATAGAAAAACAAAAAAACCCTAACTACCAGCCCTTTCGGAAACATTTACGAAGCAGATGAAGTCTCACTCGAGGTAGAGGCAGGGGTGGTTGCAAGACTCCAGTGTCTACATCCATAACTGGGACACAGATCTATGATTGTAACACCTTAACAGAGCACTTAGCGGTTATAGTTCATTAGTATTTAGCCTTTGTTTACAACGCAGATAAACCATAATTACAGCACAGTGTAGTATTCAACAAGATCCAACACATTCTAGCATTAAGCACAAGGAAACAGATTAGATCTAGAATCTTATTCACATCATTAAGCACTAAGCTATCATATTCATCTAAGCATACATAACTATACTAATAATTAATCATATGAACAATAAAACAACCATAATGCACAAAGAAACCACAACACGGGATATATGTGGTTTACCCCCATCCTGGGGCTATGTCCATCAACTCTTCTTCTCTTTATTGTCTTCTGTCAATCATCTACATGCATAGGGCCACAAGATCCTACTCTGCATAGGACAAGAGATCTGCGGGCACTTTTCCAGATCCTCCTCCCCCGAGCTAGCTTACAGCACAAAGCCTTTACACAGTCTCTTACAATCACTTGCACTTAGCATTGCAAGCCTCACACAACATGCACAAAGCATTTACAACTATCACTTGCACTTAGCGCAACATCCCACACATAGCTCTAGTGTCTTCGCACTTAGCATCGTACCCAACATGCCACTTAGCTTCGCGTAGATATCTATTTATACATTACAAAAGGACCTAAGCATGGGTAAACACATAGGTCGACATCCCCATACCCATTACATAGGACCAAAACCCAAAATCCCTAAACAAGGGGTCGAGATCCCGCGATCTCTGCTTCGACTTGCGCGGCACCTTCGACAGCCTGTCGAAGTCCTAAAATAGGTCAAAAGTGAACAAGGATCTCCAAAACTTGGTCAAGGGCCAACAGGCCCCCAACACTCAACTGTGACTCATCTCGTGTCACTTTGATATGGGTAGCTCTGCCTCAAAATCCTCTTTGTTTGATTGTAGTGACTACTTGTTCCAGCTCTGCTCCTCAGCCTTCAATCTCCTCAAATAATTGGCAAGCTTTGTCCTGGACTAGTTGGAGCCTTTGAGTCACTTCCATGACTTTGCTCTGTATGGTATGGACCTACTATTGAGCAGTGTGTTGTTCCTGGGATCTTTTCATTCTCTCAACTACTAACAGGAGATTCAACTGTGCCTTTACGGTCACTGCTTTCTTCTTTTCCTCCTGGAGTTGTGACTCCAGTGTCTTTAGTTTAGGGTCTTCAGTAAGTCTATCATAAGTCTGTACACTTCGACTACTAAATTGTTTACATTCCAAAGCTAATTCTCTGATCCTCTCAACTACGCTTCGGGCAGTGGCTTCTCTTTGGTCTCACATGTCCTATGGAGTGCTTGGCATTGTTTGTAGATATAGGTCTTCTATTCTTTGTTGAAGATGTTGGATGGCTTCAACAAGCTTCTCTACTTGATGCTCCACAGGGTCTTCCACCTTTGGCTCTAAACTCATCACGGAGTGAAGTGATCTGTTGACTGCTTCTTTGACTCCGATCTGTTCTTTCTTGTGTTGGATCTGCGCTCTCTCCTCTTCGAACTTGGTTTGGAGGTCATCCTTCTCCTGTTGCGCAACTCAATGTTGCTCTGTCACTTCCTCTTGTGCTTGTTTCAGGGCCATTGTGGCCTGTTATTTTTCTTCTTGTGTGTGACGAAGGTGAACTTCGGTTGCATCTGCTATTCTGCAGAGTTGGGTAGGATCATCTCCCAACTCATTTTCTTCTAATGGTGGGGATGCAGTAGACACTGCGCGGCTGGAGTGAGGGGTCTGTCGTACCCCTCTTAGTTTTGTCTCAATTTCGTCATACATGGATTCTTGTTTGGATTCATGGTTCTGAAAAATGTCCTATGAGGCGTATGATATAGCTATGATGATGAAGTCGAAGTCATCGAGCATGAGCACAGTCTGCAGCTTAGTCTTACTAGCTTTGGATTTCTTCCGCGAGGTGGGTTTCGTGGGGGAAAACTTTATTTTCTTAGATGGATCAGCCTCATCAACAAGATCCCTAGGCGGTGTTACTTCACCTTGCTTTTACTTATCTTCTTCCCCATCGTTCTTTTCTTTGTCTACTTCATCATCACCTCCTTTTCCAGGTGATTCTGAAGCAGTTTCTTCTTATGCACTGCTCAGCTGTTGGACCTCTTTTCTCTTCTTCCTTCTGCTAGTTCCAGGTGTATCATTCTCTTCACGAGTGACCTCAGGGTCATATAGTTCTGCGGGGTCAACATGGATAAGGAGCTTTGTAGGCCAGACCTTAGTTATTTCTTCTAGGTCTTCCTCTGTGATTTTATAGTATTGTTGAAGCTCTTCTTTACTCTCGTCTGTGCGCGTAGTGATATAAATAAAATGTCGATCTATGCAGAACTTCATAAGGGGCCTAAACCGGTGCAGGGTGTTCAGCGTCATACGAGGGACAACCTCAATAGCCCTCTTTAACTGCAGATAATAGTTATGGAATACCGCATTCGACTGCCATTGTTTCCCCATATCGCTCAAATACCAGAGCGTGGTGAACTTCGCAACGAGAAGCTCGAACGACTCAATGTAAGGGAAGGTCGCACCTTTCGGCATCTCCTAAGTGGTAAATGAGATGAGGATCAACAACCAGCTAAAATGGAACTCATATCCCTGATCCTGAGCTTTGCGGAAATCCAGTTCTAACTGGTTGACTAAGTACTTTTCCCAGTTCATATGTAGTCCTTCCACACATTTTCTAGTGAGGTCAACAACAAACCCTGTGACCTGCGTAGGTCTTTTCTTTCTCACTAGCTTTCCTGCGATCAACCGGTAGGCTAGGTGCACTACGCCATTCTGGATGGAGGCTACCTTGTAGCCTCACATCCCCTTTTCTACATCACCATAGGTATCTTTAATCCTCTGTGCTAGGGCGCGGTCTACAACCTTCCCTGGGTAAAAGTCTTGGAGGTCTGGTCCCTGCATGCTCAATTCGGTGATCCTATGGATCAACAGTGAATCGATGGTGATGCATCTATCTAGCCATAGATAGCCGCCATGGTATCACGACAGCAGGATCTTAACGCATGCATTAACCTCCTGGTGCCTTCCAAAATGTGGTATCTTCATCATGTTCAAGATAGTGGATTGCACAAGGTTCATAGTCCATGGGTGGGGGATTATCCTCGACTTCTTCCCATTCGTCCTAGTCAAATACCTGTGAGGGGACAACATGTTGTGGTTCTTGCGATCCCCTAGGTTGAATTTGTTGAATTTCAATGTCATGATCTTATCCAGCTGTGGTCTAACTGCATGTATCCCCTTCGAGAGGTACGCAGTAACCAGAGTGTAATCGAAGTCCCTTGGGACATTGTCACGACTCACCGCACTGGCTAGAGGTGGGATGTAGTCGGGATTAACTTTGCATTCTCCAAGTCATATCGATGCTTGGTTATTTTCTCGGTTGTAGCTCAGGATGGTCTAGATACGCGAGAAGTTGATGGAGAGGCTTGTACTCCTATCGTTGATGAAGCTTGAATCCCTACAGACATTACTTTTTTGGCCATTAGATTGATTAGGACTTCTTTTATGAACTTTTCTATGACATTGAGTTCGTACGACATGAATGCTCGAGATCGGATAACTTGAGTCGATGAACAAATGCTCAATGCAATGGAACAAGTGGCGAAATCTTATTGAACTCATCGCAATAACAATGAGTTCTCTTGTTGGCTCTGATACAATTCATGAAAGTTCTCTCGGTGCAAAAGTCAACGAAATAAGTAGTCAACGATGTAACAGATCTCTCCAACGGGCGAGAATCCTTCATCAATATAGTTATGTCTGTTATGGCATGGTCCCAACGGTCCGATGGCGAGATTTCTGGTCATAGTTGTTGTTCTAACCGTTCAGGGGCGTCGGTCTAACGGTCATAATGCCTCCCAATGGTTATATTTCTCTACCATGGTGAAGTGCCATTTTGCGTTGTTCTGATATTCTGTCGAAGTTCCTATTTTGCAAATATTCCTTCTGCGAAGTCCCCTTTGGAACCTCCTGTAGATTTTCTAGCTTTGCTCTCTTCTTACTGATCTTTCTAGCCTTCTTCCCTGTGATCTACATCTTGGTATTCCTCTTTCCATTCTGATTCTTATCTGTACCCAACATAGTAACTTTGCATTGTTGAGATTCTTTCATATGGTTAGAGAGTAATACTTCTTCTTTGTCTGGGGTAGGTTCTCTACTCTTCTATACAGACATATATTTTAAGTCTTCCTGGGTTATTTCAACTTCGACATCCAGATTTCTAGTCCTCAGTATCTTCGACTGGTCCTCTTGTTCTTTCAGTAAGTGTGTTATTCTCTTAGTCATGAAGTCTCTCAGTTCTTGCTTTTTCTGTTCTAGGGCTTCCTCTTCTTTTCTTCGGGTCTGATCTTTCTCAATCGGTTTTTCCTAGTAACATAGCAAATGGGGCACTTCTCTTAATAAATTTAACAACTTCAAATTCTTCCTCTGTCGAATTTCCATGAGCATTCATAGATATCTAGGTAAATCTTCCACATAGGGTTGTCAACTTTCCTCTAAATAATCCTATTCCTCCCAATGAAGGACTCATAGCAGGCATTCCCAAAATTTCCCAAGTTCTTTCTGTTATGATATTCACCTATTTTTCCTCATATAGAACAGAATCAATGTCTAAGTCTCTTATTCTTGTTTCTATGCATTCTTTCTCTTTACCGATCTCTGATAAGTTGATATCTTTATGATCATTCAGGGTTTCCTTCATCTTTAGTAATACAATTTCTGATTCTTTCTGGGGTTCTACCATGGCCTTAGTCTCTTGGTATTTCTCATGGTTTCCTTGTTCCATATCCATTCTTTCAACCTTAGCAATCATTCCAGGGCAATCCATAACTTCATGATCCATAGCTTTACAGCAAAGACAACTATGCCTTCTACCAGGGCATTCCTTAGCAAGATGTCCCGATATTCTGCAACTGTAACAAAGAGTTAACCCTCTTTTTCTTTTGAATGATCCCTAGCCTTTCTTGTACTGCGCACTAGGATCATAGTGGCTAACCTATAAAAAATTATTCCTAGGATCTTACACCCATTTGTTAGTCCAGACATTCTTTCTATGCATAGGAATAACATATCTTTAATTATTTCTATAAGATCTACTCATATCAAACCTTCTTTCGTTTAGTTTTTCCCTAATTTTCATACTAGGACAAAATTTATCAAACATACCTAGATCCATACTTTCGAAACAAAAATTTCCACTTATCTTACCTTTAACAAAGAACAAATCTTTCATATATTACCTCTTTAATGAATAAAATTCACTTTACCTTTATCAGAGCACAAAGCTTTTCAGATCTTACCTTTTTTTTCTTCAGATCTGCCTCCTCTCTAAGTACAGATCTTTGTAAGTCAAGAAGAGTACTGCACACTAAAGCAACAGATCTACGCACAAAGCTTTCACTTTTTAGTTCCTGACAATCACAGTTTCAGGTCCCGACAACGGAACCATTTGTTGGCACATGGGCAGACCCAGGGTTCAATGCTTCAACAACACACCAACAAAACCCTAACTATCGGTCCTTTCAGCAACACCTGCGAAGCAGATGAAGTCTCACCTGAGGTAGAGGCAGCGGTGGTTGCAAGACTCCAGTGTCTGCAAACTTAGTTGGGACACATATATGTGATTGTAACACCTTAACAGAGCACTTAGAAGTTATGGTTCATTAGTATTTAGCCTTTGTTTACAACGCAAATAAACCCTAATTACAGCACAACGCAATATTCAACAAGATCCAACACATTCTAGCACTAAGCACAAGGAAACAGATCAGATCTAGCATCTTATTCACATCATTAAGCACTAAGCTATCATATTCATCTAAGCATACATAATTGTATTATGCATTAATCATATAAACAATAAAACAACCATAATGCACAAACCAACCACAACACAGGATATACGTGGTTCACCCCCGGCCTAGGGCTACGTCCACCAACTCTTCTTCTCTTTATTGTCTTATGTCAATCATCTACATGCACGGGGCCACAAGATCCTACTCCACATAGGACAGGAGATCTGTGCACACTCCGCCAGATCCTCCTCCCTCGAGCTAGGTTACAACACAAAGCCTTTACACAGTCACTTGCACTTAGCCTTGCAAGCCTCACACAGTATGCAAAAATCATTTACAACTATCACTTGCACTTAGAGCAACATCCCACACATAGGTCTAGTTTCTTAACACTTAGCATCGTACCCAAAATTCCACTTAGCTTCGCCTAGCTATCTATTTATACATTAAAAAAGGGCTTAAGCATGGGTAAACCCATGGGCCAACATCCCCATACCCATTACATAATCCCAAAACCCAAAAATCCCTAAACAAGGGGCCTAGATCCTGCGATCTCCGCTTCGACTTGCACTCCACCTTTGACAGCTTGTCGAAGTCCTAAAATAGGTCAAACCTAACCAAGGATCTCCAAAACTGACGCATACCCCCTTGCCCTCGGGCCCAGATCCGCACAGGATCAATCTTCTTCGAATCCGCAGAACCAAAATAGTTCTTTCGGGCACTCACTGGAACCCCACGAATCTGATCCACAGGTCCTTCCATGAAAACCCCACCTACACAATGTGCAGCAGGCGTGAGTTTTCACCTCCTTCTGTCGAACCCGAAATAGGGTTCTCCCTTGACCCAACGGTCCTAGCTGTATTGAGATTTCGGTGATCGGGAGTTTGAAATGCAACGACCCAATCCACTGCCTCCTCTACTTTCCGAACCCTGAAACACCGAAATTCCGAAAAGGGGTGTTATTCGGAATTCTTTCGCGATTTCGCAATTTCACGAGTCAAGACTCCATGTCTCTCAACTCCTGGCCTCTTGAACACCCGGGTCCCAAAATGCCGAAAAGGCTTAATCGACAAAGCGCTACTAGATTTCGTGATTCGGGAAACCGTGATGCAAGCGCTCCCCCTTTTCTCTGTCTTTCGAATCTTCGGGCCCCGAAATGCCGGAATCTACCTGACCATAGCCCTCTTTTCGGGATTTCAGAATTCATGATTCTGGGATTTTGGCTGCAGACGGTTCTTGGTCCTTCGATCTCCCGGACCCCGAAATGCCGAAATGTCGAACTCTGAAATTGTTGATTCCTCCGGGACCACAGCCCTACTCCAAGGACACGTCGCATTTCATGACTTCAAGGTTTTCAACCCAAAGTGTTACGACTCCTTGTCATCAGAATTCCCGAAATGCCGAATTTTGAAATGTCGAACTCCACTCCAAAGGGAAATCAACAGCTCCTGATATTTTCAGGATTTCACGAACCGAAATTTCACGATGTAGTGACTCCAAAATCTCTTGTCACGCCAATCCCTGAATTCCTGAAATATGAGTTCATTCGGGATCCGATGGCTATCAGTCCTTTGCGCTAGATCTGACGACCCAGATCCAATCTTCTGCACTCTCTCCTCCTGTTTTCTAGACATGAAATTTGATGGTCCATATCTCACCTCCCCAGCTGATCTAACGACATCTGTGCTCTACCTTGAGCATGGTCTTCTTCCTTTCCCTTGGAGGATTTATTGCTCCAAAAGGCCTCGTCCTTTGTCTCTATTGTGAAGCTTTTATCCTTGGATCCCACCTATATTCTAAGAGGCATTCCTCCTCCTGAGCTTCTCAAAATCTAAACCCTCCAAAGGGTTTTCTCGACCTCTGCACTCCTTGCAGGATCCTTACACTCAATTGTGCTATCTCTTCTGAGCTTAATAACTTTGAGACAAGTTCTCACCTCTGCACACTCCTTGTGCCTGACGAGCCTTCTGACGGTTGTCTATCACCACTTCACCCAAATATTAGTCTAGTGCACTCCTGGCACATGTCTTCTTCCTGCTTGAGCTTCAACTACTCAAACCTCAACGGTCTCTATCCCTTCCTCTCCTTGAAGGGTTGGAAGTTCCCTCCTCTGCAACTTCCCACTCAAGCATACCTTGTTGAGCCTACAGGATGTTCAGAAATCTTGTGAGTGTCTTCCCCGTGACACTTCCCTTATCTCAGAACTCGAAAGAGTGTTCGTCTATGCACTCTATGCAACTACTCAATGCCCTCCTAGCAGAGTTTCCACAGAACCCTCAATGATTCTGTTATATATGTGCCTTCCTTTGCACAGTCTTACCTCCAAGGTGTTCAACAACCTTAAGGTTTCTCCCTGGTTTTAATACTTCCTCTGGTGTGCCCTCCTGGCACAACTCTTTCCAAATTTTGCATAATTCAAAAGTGCACTCTATGCACTGGCTCAATGCATCTGGTGCATTTTCTCAATGCCCTCCTGGCAAAGCCTTTACAGAATTCACAACAATTCTTCTTCTCCTCTCTGTGCTCTCCTCTACACAGTTTCTCCTTCAAGGTGTTCAACAACCTTGAGGCTTCTTCTTTGATTCAATGACTTCCTCTGGTGCACCCTCCCGGCACGTATCAGTCTGAAATTCCGCAGAATTCAGAAGTGCACTCTATGCATTGGCTTACAGAACTCGCAGTGTTTTGTCATGCACTCTCTTGCATGAAGCCACAAAGAACCCAAACCTGAAATCAAAGAACTCACAGATAAGGAAATCTATCTATCCCTGCAAATGCATACCTAACATACATCTACAACATATCATCACACATAAATACATTCATTCATGAACTCATAAACACATGAACAACAACATGCAGGAAAAACTGCTTTGTTTGTATTAACACCAATGTCTAATTACAATGTGTTCAAGCTCGGACTGCAACAAAGTCTCGGCTCTCCTCTCTTCTCTATTCTCCGTTTCTCTACCGACTCCTCTACAGATACAAAGAGGATCTTTTTACAAAGAGGGGCTCCTCAAGCTCTTTCCTCCATCCTCACCAACTCTCATTAATTTACATTCAATTTCATTGAATGGTTGTCTAGTCTGAATCAGATCTAGATCTCAGCCTTACAACTATTTAAGGAAACCTTTATCTAAAGCTTGCGTACATGCATGGATTTTGGCTCTACCAGCCTTACAATCATTTAATACATTTTCCAATTTTGAAAAATGAGAGGGTTGCACCTCTCTCCTTCCATTGAATGCACACTGGGTGTGTTGGCGCTTGATGACGTGGAGTGATGCTCCTGCATCAAAAACTTGTTCAAGGGCCAACAGGAGATGAGGTGCAAGATTAGGAAGAATTAGATGAAGATCTAAACAACCTCAATGATGATGATCTTGAGCCTCACCTAACCAAACAAGATTATGAGAAATCCTTGGATCTGGAATATCTATTTTATGATGATAAAAATATCAAAAATTTGGGAGACTCTACTTACAAAGGTCTCATTGATTCAATAATGGTCAAGCTCCAACATAAATATGATTTGAGGCCAAGAGAAAAAAATTCTATGAATAATCCACCAAAAAAGATTTAATCACGAAACAAAGCAAATGAGGCAGCAATTACAAAACCATCAACTGAAACACAAGCTTCCCGAATAAATCAATTTGAAATGAAAGCAGTACAGATGAAGAAGCCAAAAAATAAAGAAGTTGAAGTTCAGACCAGGGAAATTGAAAAATCAATTGGGACTTTCAATCTAGAAAATGAACTGAATAAAATTAAAATTCCAATGCCTCTGGTTGAACTTGCTAGAAATTCGATCTATAAAAAGAAAATCACAAAAGCAATAAATTTTTCTGATGTTGAATGTCAAGCCGAAGTTATCAACTTGCAGGATGAGAAACCTACAATCATGTTTGGACCACACATTGAGAATAGTAAAGATTTTGTTGATCCTTTCTATATTACATTGACTGTGCACGATCATTTACTACACAATTGAATGTTAGACTCAGGAGCTTCTCATAATTTGATGCCTAAGATTATCATGGAAAAATTGGGCCTTCAAATTATTAGACCTTATCAAGATCTATACTCTTTTGATTATAGAAAGGTTAGGTGTCTGGGTATGATTAAGAATTTAGTTGTAAATCTTGCTCAGGTTCATGTGAAAAGTAATCTTATGGATGTGGTTGTTGTTGACGTTCCTTCCAAGTATGGCATGCTTTTTTCAAGGTCTTGGTGTGCCAAGTTAGGAGGATCGATCCAGTTAGACATGACGTATGCTACAATTCCAATTTTCGGTGGATAGATTACTCGATTGTACAGAGACACTAGACTGGCTTATACTGTAAGTGACCCCCAAAACCCTAATAATTATCCAGTCTATGTTATTGATTAAGATCTAGGAAATTGTATATTATCCATAGATGATGCTTTTGAAGAATGTATAGAAGAAGAAAATAAAAAAATAGAATTTTCAAAGAAAAATATAAATTTTAGAGGCAGGATGTGGAAAATGTTCTTTGATGGTACTTCATCTTGCGAAGGAGTAGGAGCTAGAGTTTTATTTGCGGCACAAGGTGATGAGTATTACATCCCTTTTTCTTATAGATTATAATGGGATATTGATTATTCCAATAATGTGTGTGAATATGAAGCTTTAGTTTTAGGATTAGAAGATGAAAGAAAACTAAAAATCAAACATTTGATAGTTTATGGTGATGTTGAGCTAATTGTAAAACAAATAAAACAAAAATACCAAGCTAAGCATCTGAGATTGAGGTCTTATAGAAATTGTGCTTTGGATCTCATAGAAAATTTCTTCTCATCTTTTAACATCCACTCTATTCCCAGAATGCATAATCAACAAGCCAACTCCTTAGCTAAAGCTGTTGCAACTTTCGTACCACTTGTTGTTTTGAAGTTGAAGTATCTTATTGAGATGAGACATAAACCTTCAATTCCAAACAATGTTCAACAGTGGAAAGTATTTGAAGATGATGAAAAAATCAAGCAGTTTCTGGAAATGGTAGATGATTTTTCTGAGACCCACATTGATCAAGAAAATTAGAATGATCTTGCTTGGATTATGCAGGAAGGAGAAAATTCAGAAAAGTTCCAAGATAAAATTGCAAATCACCGAATTCTTTTACTTAAAAACAATCAAATTCTCAAATGTCTCATCCCTCTATAAAGGTTGTTTGACCAAAATGATATACCTTTAAATTCTACTTTGCAACCTCAACCTGAAGAAGTTGAAGATTGTAATGTAGGAACAAATGAAAATCCCAAGATGGTCAAAATATCCAAATATCTTCCGACTCAAATAAACAGTAAATATGTTGAGTCACTTAAACAATATAAATATGTTTTTGCATGGTCTTACGAAGACTTAAAAACCTATGATACTTCTTTTATTGAGCATAATATTCCCTTAAAACCGAGTGTTAAGCCTTTCAAGCAAAAATGGAGACAGATAAACCCAATCCTTCTGCTAGTAATAGAAAAGGAAGTTAAAAAACTCCTTGATGCAAAAATCATTGTTCCCCTCAGATACTCTGAATGGGTGGCTAATTTGGTCCATGTTAGGAAGAAGAAAAGAGAGATAAGACTTTGTGTTGATTTTAGGAACCTAAATCGGTCTTCTCTTAAATATAACTACCCCCTACCAAAAATGAATCATGTTTTAGAGAAGGTGGTAGGGGATAAAAAAATTTCTATGATCGATGGTTTCTCGAGATACAATCATATTGTTGTTCATGAAGATGATAGAGAAAAGATTGCATTTACTACTCCATGGGGAAATTTTATGTATGATAAAATGCCTTTTGGTTTAATGAATGCAAGAGAAACTTTCCAGAGAGCAATGGATATCGCATTCGTTGGTGAGAGAGATAAGTTTGTTGTTATTTATCTGAATGATCAAACAATTTTTTCTAACTCTGATGTAGAACATTTGGTGCACCTCAGACAAACTTTTGACAAATGCAGAAAGTTTAGTTTGTCTCTAAACCCAAAAAAATCACACTTTTCCATGCAGGAAGGTAAACTTTTAGGGCATATAGTTTCAAAGGATGGAATTAAAGTTGATCCTAAACGAGTTGAAGCTATTGATCTAATTAATATTCCTAGAAATAGAAAAGAGATTCTATCTTTTTTAGGGAAAATCAATTTTTTGAGGAGATTTATTTTTAATTTTGCTGAAATAATCAAATTGATTACATATATGCTAAAAAAGGACAACAAGGTAAAATGGACTGCAGAAGCAAAAGCATCCTTCGAACGTGTTAAGAAATCCATAGGAGAAGCACCGATATTGGTAAGTCCCAACTATACAAAAGAATTCTTAATATTCTCTTTTGCATCTGAATATACTATTGGAGCAGTGCTCCTTTAGAAAAACGAAGAGGGATTCGAACAACCAATAACCTTTTTTAACAAAATCCTCATAGATGCAGAGCTAAGATACGACATTCTTGAAAAACAAGCTTATGCGATGGTGAAGGCTCTCAAATGTTTCCAAACATATGTCTTGCACTAAAAAATAATTGCTTATGTACCAAAAAATGAAATTAAAGATATATTGGTTCAACCAGACAGCAATTGAAGAAGAGGTAAATGGTTGGCTAAAATTCAAGAGTTTGATTTAGAAGTTAAACCAACCAAACTAGTGAAAGGTCAAGGTCTAACAAGGCTATTAGCCGAATCAAATTTCACATCTCTTGGAATAAATAACTTCGGGTCTCATAATTCTCTCTTAGATATAGAGGAAATTGATGATCAAGCGCCTATTATTCAGATTGAAGATAAGTTTTCCTCCTCATCTTGGTATAGTGACAGTGTTTCATATATCCTTACTCTTCAATGTCCGAACGATATAACTCCTTCTAAGGCAAGAAATTTAAATTTACATGCAATTAAGTATTGCATTATTGATGGCAAGTTATACTCGAAAGATCCTTTGGGTTTCCTGTTATATTGCCTTATAGAATCTGAAACAAAAGGTGTCATTGACAAATCTCATGAAGGAGTATGCGAAGGACATCATTCCTAGAGAGAAACAACTTACAAAATTTTAAGGGCAGGATATTATTGGCTGAAATTACTCACCAATGTAAATACAAGGGTCAGAGCTTGCAATTCATGCCAACTATTTGTTGGTAAGTAAAATCTTCTCACCTTAACTTAATTCCAGTAAAATTTGAAGCTCCTTTCCAACAATGGGGTTTAGATTTCATTGGATAAATTCATCCATAATTGAGTGCTCAACACAGATGGATTTTGACCGCTACTGATTATTTTACGAAATGGGTTCAAGCCAGTCCAACTCGGAATGATACAGATTCAGTAGTGATAAACTTTTTGGAAGAAAACATCCTAGCAACATTTGGTTGTCCTAGGAAAATAGTCATTGATAATGCTCAGGGTTTTAAATCTATTGCAATGATCATTTTTTGTCAAAAATACAATATTATTTTAGGTCATTCTACAACCTACTATCCTCAAGGAAATGGGCTAGCAGAATCATCTAATAAATGTTTGATGACGATAATCAAGAAGGTTTTGACAAAAAACAAAAAATCTTGGCATATACACTTAAAATATGCCTTATGGGCAAACAAAATTGGCACCAAAAAATCTATAGGTATGTCTCCATTCCAATTAGTTTATGGTACTAATGTTATTCTTCCTATTAATCTCGCTCTTTGCGTGATGAAACTCTGGCAAGACACAAATGAAGAGTCGAACGATATTACGAGAAGAATAAATCAAATCATCGAAGTACAACAAAACATAGTAGAAGTGGATGATAAGCTCCAAAAATACCAGGATAACATGAAATCCTTTTTTGATAAGAAAGCTAAAGACAGAGAGTTTCTTCCTGGTGATTTAGTATTAAAGGAGGATGATCTAGCTAGAAAGGAGGATGCAGGGAAACATGGGAAATTCGATCATCTCTAGTTCAGACCCTTCAAAATTGCAGTTGCTGAGGGAAAAAACTAATTATCGCTCGAAAATCTTAATGGAGAGATTCTTGAGGCCCCTATCAATGGGCATTATCTAAAACATTTCATGCAGTAGTTACTTTTTAGATTTCCATTGTATATATCAGATTGGATTAACATTGGCAATTTTAATTTCCATTTTTCTTTTCTTTTTGAAAATTATTTGAGTGATTTGATTAATTGTTGTAAATATTTTCAATAAAATTATGATTGCTTGACTTCATTTTAAAAATAAATTTAGAAAAAGAAACAAAAATTGCATTGTAAAATAAAATTCATTCAGTAGCTAATAAAGATAATACAAAGAATATATTAAAAGCTTTTTGAAGACTACTAAAATGAAAAACATCTTCATCATGTATCATCTCTATTCTACAGGATTATCTAATATTTTGTATTTCATTCCTTTTGTAGAATAGATCTTATTGAATAGGAGATGAGGCTCAAGAAAAACTCGACACTCGTCTTTTCGTCTTTTTGATTTCTCTAAAAATAGGTGATAAATAAAAATATTCCTTATTGAAAATTCAAAAGAAAAATAAGGTATGAGTTCCTATTCTTCTTTATAGTCCGAATAAAATTTAAAAATTGATTGAAATAAATGCGAAGGAAGTTTTTCTCATGATGATGTTATCACCTTATCTAAAAATTGGAGATGTAGAAAAATATAACTCGAAGTGTCATGCTGATAAATTCTAAAGCCATCTCTGGTATAAAAAATAAAAATAATAATAAATAAACTCGAAATAAATCTAAACAATTATAATAACTATGGGACATAGCATATTAAAAGCGTATATTTAATACACAAACTTGTGTGGGATTAGGAAATTTTTTTATTTAGATCCTCTGAATCCTTGATTTGGTTATTTCCGCCTCTCCCCAAGTTCTTTCGACTCCATATTTTCTTTATCCTTTTTCATCCTTTTAGTCTTCATAGAAATAAAGAGACTTACCCTAACTCTGAAAACTCAAAAGCATATTTTCAAAACAAGATTAGGTGAAATTTTTTACGTTCCTTTGATTTTAATTGAAAAAGTATGTCTAGGCTAATCCTGATAATTTAAGCTCTAATATCAGATTTTAAACTGACA
>ML787166.1:114182-155555 GCA_009831015.1 Picea engelmannii
GAAATGGCATGACAAGCACTATCCATCTAGGATAGTTTCACCAACAATTTCCTTGATCTTCATCTCGTTATTCCTCATACAAGCATGGGTCCTCCAACCTTTCTTCTAGGATAAATCAATCCGTAAAGCATCTTCCCGTGAGGTCTTTCACCATAAGGGGACCACTTTGGATTTCATTCATTTGTACACCTTATCAATCATGATAAGACAATAATGAGAGCATGGGTCCTCCAACCATTCTTCTAGGATAACTCAATCCGTAAAGCATCTTCCCGTGAGGGCTTTCCCCATAAGGGGACCACTTTGGAGTTCATCCATTTGTGCACCTTATCAATCATGATAAGACAATGATGAGTCATCTATACATTTTTCCAACAATGCATCATATACCAATGGAACCACATCGATCCATCTTCATCATGTATCAATGACAACTCATTGATCCATCTTCATCTATGCATTCTCATCAAGGACAATACATATTATATTACATAAATCATCAGTCAATCAATCCTTTGACATCAATCAATCACTTGACATCAATCAATCAAACCATTGGCATCAATGACAACATGATCCAACAAGAACTACCTCTGGTATTTTGTATAGTTGAACCCCCAGAGTAACAATCACGCTACGAGGTCGAGACTCATAAATAGCATGATGCCTCCACATATATGGTTGATCTAATAGAACATCACAGAATTCCAATGGGGAAACACCACAAAATACCTCATCCTTGAAGGGATTGATGTTGTAGGATAGGCAACATTGTTGGCTGACACAAAGATCTTGACCTTGGTGAAACCACTTGATGTTGTATGGATGCGAGTGTGGTGTTGTTGGAAAATCCAATTGCTTGAGAACCTCTCCTTAGATGATGTTCTTTTGGCTTCCACTATCAACAATAAAATGTAGTGGGGTCCCCTTCACCCACATCTGTGAATGGAAGAGTCGCTCCCCCTCCTCAGGATCCTCTTCTGGTTGGATTGTTGTAGTTGCGACAGTAGTTGTGGGTTCTACATCAATGATCTGTCTCCTTTTATTATTTTCTGAATCAAGGTCCAAGTCGGGGTTTGGCTCTTTGTCTTTGAGCTCGGCCACCAATGACTGTATTGATCGACGTTCATCAGTGTTGTGCCAAGGGTTGTTGTGGAACTCACACCACTTTCTGGTGTCTTTCTTAGACTTCTCATTACCCTTCTTTGCCTGTATCTGGGAATGGATCTCTTGATTTTGGCCTTCCTTTCTCTGTCCATGCTTCTCCCACTTACTCTATTGCTTGAATGTCTACTCAATTTTGACTGCATATCAATAAGAAGCTCCCAGTGAGGAGATGTCCAAGAAATCCATCTATGTTTGGATGTACCTATGTAGACCACTTCGATACTTCAAAATCAGGTGCCGCTAGGAGTCTTTGATACCCATCTTTGAGTGCAAGGTATGAAATATGTTGGTGTACTCTGACACCATCTGATCTCTTTTTTGACGCAGATTTGTCCATCTCATGTATTGATCATCATATTTTTTGACAGGGTAGAACTAATCCTTTAGGGAATCTACAAAGGCCACCCACGTGTTCTCTCCCAAATAGTGTAGATTCATCTGTGGTTTACCTCTCCCAGTAACCTTCCCACCAAGCTCTGAAATGGGGAAGGGATTTAAGGAGCGTGAAGGTGATCTTTTCACTGTCGAAATTTTTTTGGACAAAGTAATAACCTTCTAGCAGATTCAACCATTTTTCTATAGCATCTGCATATATCTAGCCTTCAAATAAGGCGATATCAAAATTGAATTGTACCTTGAAGGGTGTCACACTTGCGAAATGGTTGCTTGTTGAAGATGCCTCGGTTGCCGCCATCAATAGTCTTCAAAGGATTTGAAAGAAGTTGTCCATAATCTCGTTCCTTTGTCGCATGAGGGCTTCCTCAAGCAACATCTTGAAAGGATATCCTGCTCTGTCATCTCTCTTTTCTTCTGCCATGGGAGGTCGCTTGGGCTAGCGAGAGTGGTTGTCCTTAAGAGAAACTAGCTGGAGACCCAAATCTCTATAACTTGACCTCATCGGGGACCTGCTCTGAGAAATGACAAGGAGAAAATTTCTCTGATACCACTGATCCGGATTATTTTAAGAACGACATGAAGACAATAATATAACCAATATATAACAAGGATATACACATAGATAATGCGAAGAACACAGAAATATAGTGAAAACCAACATCTATTAATGAACAAGAGAGAAAAACATTGTAGAACAAATACTGGCAAAATGGGGCAGCCTATCTTTGAAAAGAAAGAGATGTTGGCTACACTTCATTCACAACAAGATTTACATCACACTTCATTGCATGCTTAAAGGGCCTCCTTCACTTCAATTATATATGAGAGAGTGAGAGGAGAACAATTCCCATGATGCATGTGGGATAAATTGGACAAAGTTTATAAAATGTCATAGGCATGTAAAACACTAGGACTTCCTGGGCAATCACCCATCCCAGTACTACTCTAGCCTATGCACTCTTAACTGTGGAGTTCTAATGGGATCCAGTGCATTAACGCTATGTTGTAGGAATGTACATAAGACCACTAGGAAATCATTACATGATGTCTATAATTAACAAATGAAGGTGACATTACATTCCATTGCTCATCAAAAGGGTGAATACCATGGTTTATCAAAACCATAGGCTCAAAATGGTGATTCTGTGGAAAAGGTGGATGGCCACTGAGATCCATCTGGATCGCTTGTGGGTTCCAAGGCCACTTCTAAGAGCCAACAAATGAGAGGGGGAAATTGATATGCTTTCTCTCCACTGTATTTCCTACAATGTCATGAGAATGAAAAATCCTTTTTTTTTATAACCATTCAAAATGGTCAAAGCAAACCACCCTAGAATACTTCATAATAGGGAGTATATTGGTACGTAATTCCTTTGGCACTCTTCAATGTATTAAAAATAATGAGGCAAAGATGCTTGACGCTATCACTTTTCAATGAAAGTCACCCCCTATAATGTTTTGGGTCCCAATGATCTTGACATAGAGTATATTTTCCACCAACTACTAAACATGTTGAGTGAGACAAATATCCTCTACTTTCAAGAAGTCTAAATTGTGGGGTTCATGATTTGTACTACCCAATCAATTATTTGAATAGCAACTAAGATTTTGTACTCTGATCACACTGAAGGTAAAGGGGGGTTTGCAATACTTGTTTCTCCCTATATGGCTAACAACGTTGTTGGGTGGGGTATGAACCCCACCCACTAGTTTGTGTGGGTGCTTATCTCGCTAGATGGTTAGTTGAATATTTGCCTAGCTAAAATATATGCCTCCAATAATGTATGAGTGTGTGCTTCCTTTTGGCATTGGATGGTTGATGACCTTCCTGATGTCACTTGGATTATTTGTGTCGACTTTAACATGGTGGAATCTCAATAAGACAAAACATGAGTACTTTTTGCGTGCCTTTCAAACAATAAAAATAACCCTAGTAGCCCTGAAGGTCCACCATAGTGTTTTTTATTCTAACCATAATTGGAAAAAACACTTTCTTTAACTATGGTTCACGTGAACCAAATTTTATATAGGCACTAGATGAATCAACCATATGTTAGATAGGGCTCTTCTCTCTGAGTAGAAATCCTTATTTTTTGACTCATTTTGGGCTCACCCAATTCATGTGGAGAGCACATTTACTCTTTTTTATCATCAATCCATTTAGTTATCTATTTATTGATGTCAACAAGAAGATCCTAGTGAAAATTATGCACCTACACTAGGATGGAGCCTCATGCTATTTTTAGGTGGAAGTCTATTTTTAGATGATGAGCAAATTCTATTTATAGATGTATGTCGACTATTATTATCCCTTAATAATAGTTGGACAATAAATATTAATCTATTCTCAATGAGCACTTGGAAATAGTTAACTGAAGTGGAAAATCAGTTAGCTATAGGAAATTCTAGTTCAAAGGTTGATTGGTGGTACATGCAAGTCGAATTAGTTGTAACAGAGTTATATTTGTAGTTATGTGAGTTGTAAAGTAGTTTAACTTAGTTAAGTGAGTTAAGATCAGTTGTACTAGTTGTAACTGAACTTACACTAGTGAGAGATTAGTGAATTAATTATTAATTAATTCACAATCAGTGGTCTCACATGCAACTGAATATTTACCACTATTAACTAAATGCATGTCAGATCCAGTGGAGACCCAGTTGAGATAACAGGTGAAAGGGACAGTTTGACTATCAGTTGTGACATTAGTGAGTGCACTCATGCAACCACACACACATTGGATGTGACAATGAAGAATACATAGCCTGGGCCAGACGGATTCATTCATTGCAGGGATTTCCATTAGCAGGGATTGCGCAGAGGAGGCGGGTTGTCTGGAGGTAGTAAATTGGCACATGCATTTGCCAATTTTTGTATGACAGTGTGAGACGATTGTATATTGTACTGAGAGATCTTGGATTAGAGTTTTTTTGAGATTGTTTCATGATCCATGATATATACATAATATATGATAGTGGGGTTTTTATATTTATTTTTTTCCGGTAAAACATATGTGTTATGTGTGATTGATCTTTCTTCTTGATATTGCAATTGGTGATCGTGTTTTAAATTCCGCAAGAATATTTGTAGAAGAAATTTTGTATTTAACAGTGGCATATAATTGTTATATTAGGAGAATCCAGGAAATACATAAATTGTATTGAAATTTCTACATGGTATCAGAGCTCAGTAGATTGCAGAAGCTGAGTTTGTGACTCAATAGAATTCGAATTTGCAGAAAGACTTTATCGGTGATACAGTTGATTCAAGATCGAAATGGATTTCAATAGCTTGAGGTTAGAGTATGCACTCGAGGGAAGATCAAACTACATTTCTTATAAGGACAGGATGGAGGCAGTACTCGGAGACAATGGCTTGAAGGAATTCATTGACAAAGATGTTCCTAAGCCAGATGTTGCAGACGCTGCAAATCTTGATGCATGGCAAAAGAAAGTGGCAAAGGCGAGGAGGATCTGGTTGGAGGGAGTACGATACCACATTGTCTCAAACCTCCATGGTAAAGCCACACCATATGCAATGTGGAAGGATTTGATGTATCTATTCCAAAACAATAGCGACCATAGGAAATTGGCGCTCAAAGATAAACTCAAGAAGATCAAGATGGAGAAGGGCGAATCCATTCCAAAATATCTCACGAAGTTTTTCCAATGTCGGGATGAGTTGGGGAGTGTGGGAATAACAGTCATTGATGATGATTTGGTGAGCTTGGCGCTCCTAGGACTTCCCAAGAGTTGGCACAGTTATCAAGACTCTATCATTGGAAGGGAAAAATTGTCAGTTTGGGAACGACTATGGTCGAATCTAGTGCAGGAGGAGTTCAGGAAGAACACCAGAGATGGATCTTCATCAAAGCATGATGATGAAGAGCATTTTTCTTTGGCTTCCAAGGCAAGGAAAGGGAAGGGGAATAAATTCCATTCAAAATACGAGTCTAAAGTCAAGAAGCTAGATTTGTCCAAAGTGAAGTGTTTTCACTGTCATGAACATGGGCATCTCGCTACTAACTGTTCATGGAAGAAGAAGAACAAGAAGGTTGTTGGAGCTGCAGATGGTGATTCCCTTGCCTCACAATTTGAACTTGACTTCTCCTTGATCGCATGCATGGCGTCAAGTGCATTGCGATCAGTGTGGTATTGGGATAGTGGTGCTTCCTTCCACATGACGGGAGATAAGGAGATTTTTAGTGACTTAGAGGAGAAAGATATCAAAATGCATATTGAGATGGGCGAGGATGGAAGATACAGTGTGAAGGGAATTGGTTCCATTACATTTCAGAGGGATTCAGATAAACCATTTCAATTGAAAGATGTTATGCATGTTCTAGGTCTGAAGAAAAACCTGGTCTCAGTCACAATGTTGGTGGACAGAGGCTATGATGTTGTTTTCAACGATGGAAAATATTTCCTGCGACATAAAACAATGGGTCAAGTCAAAAGGATAGGGATTAGGGTTAAGAATATATACAAGCTGGAGGTAGATGGCTGTGTTTCCATGATAGGCAAGGCAGAAAAAGTGGTGAGTCGGGATGAGGGTGAATTATGGCACAGGTGATTGGGCCATATTCATTATGGAGCCTTGAAAATCATGCATCAAATATCTATTGGACTTCCAATTGGAACACTTGCTCAGATAGATCAGTGTAAGAGTTGCACCATGGGGAGGTATGTAAAGTCCACCTTTCATGAAAAGGAGAACTGTGCTTCAGTGATTCTGGAGAGAATTCACACAGACGTGTGTGGACCATTCTTGGTTGCTTCAACAACAAAACATAAGTATTATGTTATTTTTGTTGATGACTTTTCTCGTAAATGTTGGATATTCTTCATGCAGAAGAAGGATCAAACATTCTCAAAGTTATGTGAGTTTAAAGCATTGGTGGAGAAAGAGTCAGGGAAGCAAGTGAAGGCTCTAAGGAGCGATAATGGTGGAGAATACATCTCTAACGAATTCAAAGGCTTCTATAGAAAAGAAGGAAGTCGAAGAGAACTCATAGCCCCTCATAACCCACAACAAAATGGATTCATGGAGAGGAAGAACAGAACGATCGTGGGTGCAACACAAGCGACGTTTTATGATCAGGGCCTACCAATGCATTTGTGGGCAGAAGCATGAAACACTTCGGTTTATGTGCAAAACTGTTGTCCTCATAGAGTACTTGTCATGAGTACACCTGAAGAAGCTTTCACTAGTAAGAAACCAGATGTTTTTCACTTTAAGATTTTTGGCTCATCTGTTTATGTGCATGTGACCAAGAATGCCAGGAAGAAGCTGGAGCCGACTGTTGAATTTGGGATATTTGTGGGGTACATAGAAACACCTCATAATTATCGTGTGTATTTTCCTAACAGTAAGATGACTGTTATGCGACGAGATATAAAATTTGATGAGGGGAAAGCCATGTGGTTGTCGCTTGAGAGGGAGCTAGACTTGCATGCAAAGGAGGAACTGTTGGTTCCCAAAGATGAGTCTCAAGATGTGGATTAGTCACATGAGGAGGTTAATGGACTGGGCTTCACCAAAAGTGAAGCGGATGAAAACCTATACCAAATTGTGGTGGAGGGTAAGCTTTTAATCATTGTTCTTTATGTTGATGATTTAATACTGACTGGTGATGAGAAGTTGATACACTCATGCAAGGAGGACCTTGCAAAGGAGTTCGAGATGAAGGATATGGGCCTCCTTCGTTATTTCCTTGGATTGGAAATATGGAAGCGAGAAGGTGAACTTTTTGTGTCTCAAGGCAAGTATGCAAGGGAGATATTGGGTAAGTTTCACATGGAGGGCTGCAAACCCATGGATTCTCCTCTTCCAAGAAACTGGAGGAAAGAGGATGCTACTTCTGGAGAGGTAGTGGATGCCACTATCTATCGACAGTTAGTGGGTTCGCTATTGTATCTAGTGAACATGAGACCATACATTTTCTATGCGGTTAACCAGCTGAGTCAAGCGATGGTTAAAACTACCAAGCTCTTTTGGAAGGCAGGCAAGCATGTCCTAAGATACCTGAGGGGCACATCTGAGTATGGCTTATGGTACAGACAGACAGATGAGGTGAAGTTGCATGGCTTCATGGATGCAGATTGGGCGAGCAGCCCAACGAATAGAAAGAGCACATAAGGGGGGATCTTTAGTATCGGATCTATAGTTGTTTCTTGGTACAACAAGAAGCAGAGATCTTTGGCAGTGAGTTCATCGGAAGCGGAATACATGGCAGTGATTCAAGCTACATGTGAGGCTATCTAGATGAGAAATATCTTGGTTGTTTTGTTTGGTTCTCCTTTAGATCCGATAGTGATTCATTGTGATAATCAGAGTTGCATTAAACTCTCGATTAATCCTGTGTTTCATGATAGATCTAAGCATATAGATATCCGGTATCATCATATCAAAGATTGTGTGCAGCAGAAGATCATGTTGCTTTAGTACATTCCTACGGAATATCAGGATGCATACATTCTGACGAAGGTGCTCACCAGGAGCAAATTTGAATACCATAGAGACAGGATCGGGGTGAAGGATAATCCCTTTCTTGTTGAGAGGGAGTGTTGAGATTCAACAAGAAGATCCTAGTGAAAATTATGCACCTACACTAGGATGGAGCCTCTAGCTATTTTTAGGTGGAAGTCTATTTTTAGATGATGAGCAGATTCTATTTATAGATGTATGTCGACTATTATTATCCCTTAATAATAGTTGGACAATAAATATTAATCTATTCTCAATGAGCACTTGGAAATAGTTAATTGAAGTGGCAAATCAGTTATCTATAAGAAATTCAAGTTCAAAGGTTGACTGGTGGGACATTCGAATTAGTTGTAACTAAGTGATTTGAAGTTGTAACAGAGTTATATGTGTAGTTATGTGAGTTGTAAAGTAGTTTAACTCAGTTAAGTGAGTTAATATCATATGTACTAGTTGTAACTAAACTTACACTAGTAGAGATCGGTGAATTAATTATTAATTAATTCACAATCAGTGGTCTCACATGAAACTGAAGATTTACCACTGTTAACTACATGCATGTCAGATCCAATGGAGACCCAGTTGAGATAACAGGTGAAAGGGACAATTTGAATACCATTTGTGACATTAGTGAGTGCACTCATGCAACCACACACACATTGGATGTGCCAATGAGGAATGTGCAACCTGGGCAAGAGGGATTCATTCATTTCAGGGATTTCCTTTAGCAAGGATTATGCAGAGGAGGCAGGTTGTCTGGAGGCAATAAATTGGCACGTGCATTTGCCAATTTTTGTATGACAGTGTGAGACGATTGTATATTGTACTAAGTGCTCTTGGATTAGAGTTTTGTATGAGATTGTTTCATGAGCCATGATATATACATAATATATGATAGTGGGGTTTTTAGCTTTATGCTTTCCCGGTAAAACATCTGTGTTATGTGTGATTGATCTTTCTTCTTGATATTGCAATTGGTGATCGTGTTTTAAATTCTGCAAGAATATTTGTAGAAGCGATTATGTATTTAACAGTGGCATATAATTGTTAGATCAGGAGAATCCAGGAAATACATAAATTGTATTGAAATTTCTACAGTGTTGAAAGGAATTACATGGCCCAAAACCACTACATCCTTAATGTCTCCCATCCCAAAATCCTTGTTCGTCTGACTTGTATCCGCATAGTGTGTAACCTCATCCCTTAGCTACTATGGAATTCCTAAGACACTATCACTGATGAATTTCCAAATTCTTTGTGATTACAACTATGTGGTGCATAAGGAGCTAGATAGGATTCTAAAAAATATGCAATGGGCCCCTTATGATGAATAAAATCAAGCCTAGGCTACCAAAATTCACCATATCATATGGGTAGAAGTTTCTTTTCAAGAAAGAGGCACTCAACTGCATGCTTGGTTACATTTTCTTAAACTCAGTGACAAGGCGACCAAAGATTTTTTCAAATCCCTAACCATCAAGGATGTTAGGGAAGCCATCTTTGCATGGTGTGCAAGGAGATAGAAAGGTTTCTACAAAATATGCAATGAGCCTCTTATGATGAAGACGAGGAAGCCTAGGCTACTAAGATTTTCCATCTCCTGTCGATAGAATATGCTCGTCGAGAAAGAGGTGCTTAGCTACATGCTTGGTTGCATTTGCTTAAATTGGGTGCCAAGGCCACCAAATCCTTTTTCAAATCCACAACCACCAAGGAATCTAGGGAAGTCATGTTTTCCCATAAAACCATCAAGGATTAGACAACTAAACTAGAAAACATTGAGCATGAATTTGTTAACCACTATCCTATGGTTTTTAAATCTTTGGGCCTCTCCCTTGAAAGGTAATAGGATACTTAGAAGTGTCTTGATGTTGTGCCCTAAAATATTTTAATGGATAAACAATGGGGTTGTGACCTAGCATTGACCTTGTATGACCTAGTTGTAGTGCTTCATGCAATGGAAGATAACAAAGCCCCTAGGATGGATGTTTTCCCCTATGAATTATACAAGGCTACTTGGGATTTTCTTGGTCATGACCTCCTTTGTGTGTATTAGGAGGCCTTTCACCAAGATTCTCTAGGTGAAAATATCAACCAAGAGCTCATTAGGGTTATCACTAAGTTTGGGGATCTCAAGATAATCATGAAATGACAACCTATGACCCTGCTCAACACATCCTACAAGATTTTGGCCAAAGCCCTAACATTCTGGGTAAAGCATACATTTATTTCTTTATTATTTATTTCAGGTTAGAGGTTCGACCTACACAATTGCTTTGGTCTAAGTCCCCTAGGAATTGATAAATTGTTGAAGTTTTACATATACAGCTAGCAATTATGATTCTTCTTTATTATTACAATCATTTATCACATTAGTTGTATAAATAAGATCACTGAAAGAGAGGCAATCGCAGAATCAATAGAGACACACAGATTATCCTGGGAAACCCTCATGGGAAAGAAAACCCAACAAAAAATTCCTCAATATAGATAGACCAAAGACCAAACAAAAGATCCCCCTTTACTCCTTCACTAGGAAGAGTAGCGCACCACTTGACCAAGAAATACCAAGAGATAGACCTGAAACCCTCCTTGACGTCACCCCCAATTGCAACAACTACTCCTCCAAAACTTGTGCACTACAGAGTTGAGTGTGTGTGTGTCCAAATGAGGCACTAGCCTCTCTTATAAATAGTGGTCTGGCCAGCCTATAATTAGGTCTGGTCCGACCTGTCACTTTACCCTCTTAATTTATAATTAACTGTCAAGGCACAATAGTGACGACTTTTACAAAGGCACAATAGGGCCTAATTAATAAATATAATATAATAATATTATTCCACATTCCTTCTTAGGTAGAATATTCTTCAAAGTTATAATATTTCAACACTTCCCCTTAACAAGAAGGGTATTCTACTGACAACATTAATAACAACTGACTAGACTCAATACATCATCAAAAGGAGGGGACATCGTCATCCGCATTGGGAACATTGTCGGTCATATCTATAGGTCATCAAAAGTTTTTTGTCATCATCAATATCAGTATAAACTGAACATCATCATCATCTGTAGCGTGGAGCTGGAGTAACATCATCATCAACAACAACATGAAATTGGAACATCAACATCATCAATAACATGAAGTTGGAACAACAACAACATGGAGTTGGAGTAACATCATTATCATCATATACATGAAGCTGGAACATCAACATCAATGGAAACAAAATGAGGCAGGTGCATCAACAACAAAATCTATGGTACTCTGATAGACTGTCCTTACCGGACCTTAGGAATCTGCCTATGAATCATAAGATTCCCTAGGATATAAAATCCTAACTGAGCTACAACGTGGTACTCTAAAAAACCATCCTTACCAAAGCTTCGGGATCTTCCAAGGAATCATAAGATTCCCTAGGATATAAAATCCTAATTGAGCTACCACTACTGACCACAGCTAGCATATACATGCACATGTACTTTGAAAAACTGTCCTTACCGGACCTTCGGGATCTGTCTAGGGATGATCAATCCCCTAGGATATAAAATCCTAACTAAGCTACCCGTTGTTGGTTAAGATACCATAGTATCATCAACATCACTCCCCCTTTCGAGGGAGGTCCTTTCGGACTACACCAATCTTGTCTCGGACGTAATCAAACTTCACAAGAGATAAAGGCTTAGTCAACACATCTGCAACCTACTCATCTGTGCCAACATACTGGAGCTTCACATCTCCCTTTTGTACCAAGTCACAAATGTAGTGGTACCGGATCTCAATGTGCTTCATCTTATCGTGGAACATTGGGTTCTCTGTCATCTTTATGCAACTCTAGTTATCACAAAATATCACGATAGCATCCATCTCTAGGTCAAATAGATTTGTCAACAACTTCTGAAGCCATATGGCTTCACAATTGTAGGAGCATGTTGCAATGTACTCTGCTTCTGTCGTACTGAGAGTAATACTGGATTGTTTCCTGCTTTACCATGAAGTCATGGCTGACCCCAAACTGAAACAACATCATGAAGTGATTTTTTTGTCTGAAGCACTTCCAGTCCAATCTTAATCAGTATAGACATACAATCTGAAGTCATGATCTCCAGTATAACAGAGACCATAATCTAATGTACCCTTAAGTTATTTCATCACATGCTTTGCAGCTACAAGGTGAACATGTCTAGGATCCACCAGATACTGACTCAAGGTGTTCACAACAAAGCATATATATGGCCTGGTATTTGTCAGATACACCAACAAACCAATAATCTATCTATATAGAGTAACATCAACTAACTCTGACGAAGTATCAACCGTGAGCTTCAAATTTGTCTCCATGGGTGTGGCCATGGATTTACATCCCAACATGTCAAACTTCTTCAGTATTTCAACTGCATACTTCCCTTGGTTAAGGAAAATATCTTATAGGCTCTGTCATACTTCAAGACCTAAGAAATAGTGCATCGGGCCTAGGTCCTTCATTTTAAATTCAACGACAAGCATCTTCTTACAACCTGTGATGAGATTTTCTTCATCTATCAAGAATAAGTCATCCACATATAGTAGCAATATAATTGGTCCACCATTCTTAATCTTGAAGTAAAGGTTGGGATCAAATTTACTCTTGGAAGAGCCCAAGATCATCATAAAACTATAAATCCTTCCAGACCAAGCTCTTGGATCTTGCTTCAACTTGCAGACATGAGTATTCTTGTCCTGTAATTCGAAGCCAAATTTCCACATCACATTGTACTAATCTAGTACACTTGTTGTCCCCAAGGTGTAGGACAGTTGGTGACGGAGTGTGTTGTTAAGCCACTCCGTGATGTTAAAGTCACCGGTTCGAAACCTGCGGGGACAAAAAATCCAACCATGTTAAGGGTTGGTGTGGCTCAGGCTGGGTACGATCCCCGGGTGATTTTGACGGCTTAGATGCCCCTGAGTCACGGTTTCTCAAGCCACAGGTTAATCGCGTAGCCAACAGGCCTCGCACAAATTAACAAAAAAAAATCTAGTACACTTGCTTGACTGCAACTCAATTTGCAAAATCATGTGTTGGTTCTATGTTCTTTTTGTAAAGAACTATTTGTCTCATTGCCTGAGAGTATGTCCTCTACTTTTTCTGCAATTGTTCCTTCTGGAACCGAGACTCTGTACCTACAACTATTATTTCTAAAGCTAAGAATGATTGCTCTATTCTCATTGTAGTTGTTAGACTCTGAGAGTAGATCCTCTACTCCATCACGACAACAACTTCATCTGAAACTAAGAGTGGCTCAATGACCGACATTGAGGGTAGTTTATCCTCTTTTTATGGAGATAACTCAATCTTCTATTTTAGTCATGTCTCCATGGCCCGACTAATGTACTGCACCAACTGGCACTAGAGATAACTTAATCTCAAATATAGGGATTTTCATACCTGCTTGTTACACATTATTTTGGTCATCTTAGTGATCCATTAACAACATGTGTTCATGTTCCCAAAATAGCCTTTCTTCATGAGGAAAGTGACTAAATTTCTCTTCTCAAAAACCTTATTAAAGAAGGTCATCACAGGCTGCTCCATATGCAAGATGCGATGATGCCTGATCATCACCCTCTTCTATACAACTAGCTTGCGATGTCTCCATAGGCTACTCTATAGCTAGGGTGTGATGATGTCAAGAGGCTAAGAAAAGGTCAAACTTCACGAAAGTTCTAGAAGAGGATCTTCTAGAAGATGAGGTGGCATCCGTATGGTTGGGATCCTACTTGCTTCTCTGATTTGGTGGGATCATCCTAATCTCTTCAACCATCTCTCTTTCCCCTATATAAAGAGGGATTTCTCATGGAAAAGGATAAGGTTAATGAAGTTTGTTTCAAGCAAGATTAATATTGAATAGACTAAGAATTGGATGAGGAATTCTACTTCAGTTCATACTTGAGAGATTCATTTCAGTTTATCAAGTCATTGTGGATATTCTTCATTCAAGGATTGGAGCAAGTATGTGCATTGGAGAAAAGGGTCATCGGAAGGGGACCTTGCAACATCAAGGCTTTGGTTGTAATCTCCACTTTCATTTTAATATGATACAGTGATATGTTTCTTTCCCATAAAACTTGCTTTGTTTTATTGCATGATTCCTTGATCACATGCAGAAGTTCTCGTTGAGTATATTATATCACTTTCACTTTGGTTGGCTTGTGTTCCCTTGTAGATTCAATATCATAGGAGCACTGGAGTGGAGCTAGGACGGAAACAAGAAGAGGAAGCGATATTTAAACGGTATGTTGCCCGTCTCTTGTTAGATAGTAAACTCAATGATTAGAGCTTAGGGAAAGTGCCCTATTTTGTTCTAGATCTAGGTGGATCTAGGGAGATCTGTTTATGTCCGCATTTACCGATAAGTCCCATAACACTTCTCCATATGAATCTCATACTGTGTCGGCTTCTTTTAATGAATCATGTTTGTTCTATATATATTTCTTTTGATTACTGGAGCAAGTATCTCATCATATTCTTCTCCCTCTTGCTGGGAGAATTCTATGGACACAAATCAAGCTTATGCATCTCTATGAATGGTCCTTGGAGGTTGCTCCTCCTTACTGGATTGTGAGGGTTGACTCCTTCTGATTTGGTACTTGGTGGGGTCGCATGCCTCACCATTGATGGAGCCACCTACTTCTCATGATATGGTTCGTCAATGCTATATGGATTTTCATTCTGCAAATTGTCACAGGACCATATTGTTCTCTTCCTGGTTACTGCAATGGTTCTGGGTATGCCCTTTCGGCTCTACTAACTTTTTCTTCTCCCTCTGAGTATTGATTTCTTCTGAGTCTACAAAAAATTCAGTCTCTGCAGGATATACTTGATGTTGAATACCAATTCTTAATATGAAAAGATGAGTCAGAATTTAAATGAATTCTGCTTCTTGTCAAGGTGGCTTCATTATCCATTGATTAAGTCTACTGTGATTTATATTCGAATGTTCAGTCATCTTTGGAGCCTTCTGATCCTTACAATCAATCTCCATATGAGATACTGTGTATCTCAAAAAGTAGCTTATTCTTCATCTTCTTTGGTACATGGATGTATACGGTCATGTATACAACTTGGATAGTCTACTCCATGTCTCATCTAATATGTTTCCTCCTGCAATCGTCACTATATCTTCCTCAGGGTTATCACATGTGACCTTCCTGGAACAAGAACAACAAGGGAGAAACAACAGACACGAATAATACTCTTTCTAATAATAATAAAATCAATAGTGAGAACGACCGTCACAATAGCTCCTTTAGAGCTATCACTTGTGACCTGCCTGAAACAAGAGTAAAAAGTAAGAAATACAATAATAAGGAATCAAAGAAACACTCTTCTAGTGTTGTGATCAATCATTCCTCCATGGTAACCTGGAAACAAAACAAGAAGTTTCTCCTAGAGGAGATGTTAGTTATATCTAGTAAATGATTACATTACGCATTTATCTCAATAGTGCTCACATGCTACCAAGTATTCAATAATAAAACTTTTCAAATATTTCTATCACAACTATAGTGTTTATCAATTATCAAACTTGATATGTGTAATTTTGAATCTTATCAATTTAATTAATCAAACCTAGAACCTAGAGTCTTGTCCTCAAGAATGAGTGTGTTGCTTTTCTTTCGAGTCTCCTTCACTCAAGATAACAAGTACTTTCTTCAACCTGTCCTTTGTACTAAGACAATATGCTATCTTGACAGAAATCTGAGTTAGGGAATAAACTCTATAATCTCAACTTTAATCAATCTACTACTTTGACTTTAATTTTGACCAATGATTAGAATGATAGTCATAACTTCAACAGATCAAAATACAACCTAGATGTTCATAAGATCACAATAATGCCATAACAAATAGAAGCATGTCAAATTAATCAAACCTGGGGTGCATAGTTCCTCTGAATGTGCTGGATATGATATCCATCTGGATCTACGATTGTTGTTTAGACAAAAGATCCTTTCTCCTATAAATACCATTTAAAATAATGATACAGTTTAAACATATGTAAGTACATACCTATGACAGTAACAACAGGTAGTGGCACCATCCGGTAGCAATGGAAAGAAATAACAAACCTTTAAAACTTCAAAGGTGCTTCAACTTGTAACTTAAAATTAGTTGGGTTATTGCTAGGGTAAGGCGCACTAAGAAAATAAAAATCAGTCCCAACACTTCACAAAAACTTTCACTGCAACTTGTACTACAACTAGTGTTGGCACTGCAACTAGCACGAAGGCAGTGGCACTGCAACTGCAACTGCAAATAGTACTTCAACTAAAACTGCAACTACAATCGATACTTCAATTGCAACTACAACTTAGGGTTTTATGAGAAAACCCTAATTTTTTCAAACTTCAAAATTCGGAATTCTGATCGAGGGACTAGATGTGCCCTCCTACAGAGAACTCCTATATGTGGTTACTTTCTCCAACATCCTCCTCAAAACAAGGAAAACATCACACTTAGGGTTTATGCAGAAACCCTAATTCCGCAGTAGCTACAATACTGAAAAATGGATTGTCGGGCATGCTTTGATACCATGTTGAAGTTTTACTTATACAACTAGAAATTATGGTTCTTCTTTATTATTACAATCATTTAGCACATTATCTGTATAAATAAGAGCACTGAAAGAGAGGCAATCATAGAAACAATAGAGACACAAATATTATCCTGGGAAACCCTCATGGGGGAGAAAACCCAACAAAAAAATCCTCAATATAGATAGACCGAAGACCAAACAAAAGATCCTTCTCTACTCCTTCACTAGGAAGAGTAGTACACCACTTGACCAAGAAATACCAAGAGATAGACCAGAAACCCTCCTTGACGTCACCCTCAGTTGCAACAACTACTCCTCCAAAACTTGTGCACTACAAAGCTAAGTGTGTGTGTGTCCAAATGAGGCATTGGCCTCTCTTATAAATAGTGGTCTGTCTAGCCTATAATTAGGTCTGGGCTGACTTGTCACTTTACCTTCTTAATTTACAATTAACTGTCAAGGCACAATAGGGTTGATTTTTACAAAGGCACAATAGGGCCTAATTAATAAATATAATATAAAAATATTATTCATCATTCCTTCTTAGGTAGAATATTCTTCGAAGTTACAATATTTCAACATAAATTACCCATTAGTTTCCACTTTGGAGGCCCATTACTTTTATACATGTCATCCAATCCAAAACCCATCACGCTACGAGTCGATTAGACCATACACCCCTTGGTGGCACTCAAGGTTCCTTGTAGTGGTTGTTGGTGGGTTCGAACTCACAACCTCCCAGAGTCTTATGGATCGAGAGGCCTAGAAACCAACTAAGTTACAGGTGGAACATATCCTCTCTAAGAGTATTCAACTGAAACAAACTCACTTCATCCTAGGTCAGTACATTCTAAACAATGTTATTGTTATGTGGGACTGAATGTAATAGGTTTGTTCTGATGGCCTAGATGCTTTGTTTGTCAATATTGATTTTGAGAAGGCCCATGATAGATTTGGGTGGCCCTTTATATTCGCCATATTGAAAACCATCAAGCTTGGGACCATCTTCCTCAAAACCATGTTTTCCAATGCTTCAACCTATCTCTCTATTAGTCATCGCAAATCTAATGCATCAATTTCTTTAATTCCATTCAACAAGGTTGTCTCCTAGCTCTCTCATTATATTTTATGGTGATAGAATCTCTTGGCTACTTGATTAATTCCATTGTGTCCCTTTAACAAGTTTAGGGAATTCCCCTTCTTGATCCTTCTAGGGGGGGGTACTTGCCAATGGCCAGTTAAAAAATGATTCCTTCCTAACTCTAGGATCAACAATCCTAGGATGCCACTATGGAGTGCCTGGACCTTTTCTACTCCACCTCGATATCTGTTATCCAGTGGGATAGGACCCGGTGCTACAAAAAGATTCAAAGGTCACTACATGCATGGCTAGGCTCCCTTAGTTGGTCTCTTCTAAGGTAGCCTACGACTAACTGGAAAAATATCTTTATAACTTTATGGGCTAAGCCTGACAAATAGCCTAACTTCCACATAACCAATTGGAATCTTTGTTATAGCCCCTTGAAAATGGGTGGCTTGAGGATTATCAAGACTAGAATGTAGGGGTGGTTGCTCTGTGCTAAATGGGTGATTTGAGTTGTTGAAGGCCAAGAAGCTTGGAAAATCCTTCTAAGACATCTCATTAGGAAAGACTGGCTCTTGGGAAGAAATTCCTAGCAATTCCTCTCATTTCAAACCATATTGCTAACCCACTTCAAGGTCAAAGTTTCCAATGCTTTTCTTCTAGAAAGTATTTGGAAGGACCAGTAGGTGCCCAATCCTTTCTTAGCTTAGAAGAAGCCTTCCCTATGATTCACCAGGTTGTCTTTTAATGAGCACAACGTATGGCGGTCACAATTGAGTTTGGTTGAAGGGAAACCTTTGGCCGAATCCTCATAGTTCTTCGCCCTAAAGTTTTTTTAGAGAGGCATTTAGTGTTCCAATTATTTGTATAACAATTCCTCCAAGGAGTGGATTCCATGGCCTAACCTAAAACAAAAAATTATGTTGAATAACTTGAACAAATTATTGTGAATCACATTAAAGGTCTCATCCTATAATACCTTTAGCTTGAGCTTGGCCTCCTATTTCCCCACACTTGGTGACACAACTTGAAATGGGGCAAGACCATATATTTAACACGCTATACGTTGACTATGGTTTACAAGTAAAATTTCCTCAGCCTTGCCTTGAAGGCCAACATAGTAAAATTTGGCACTTGCTTTCAAAGCAAAGAACTTGGTTATTTTGCCTCAAAACTACCAGGAGCCTTGTTATTGAACCTAAAAGGGCATTCTTTCCATGGAGCTTGGTGATGGGTGGTATCCCTATTAACAAAAGATTGACTTAATTGGGTGTGTAAAACTTGTAGTGTTCGCAATGTGGCCATGCCAAAATCTTGAAACATCTCTTCTAGTTCTTTCTACTTGCTTGGAAGGCTTCAACATGGGCAAAATTTGTGTGTCAACCATTTTTGTTAACCTCCCTATCATGGCAAACTACAATGCTAGGTTCTCTCCTTCCCCGGGCCATGGTGTTTTAGGTTGTTTGGATGATTTTCATAGTTGAAGTGTTTTTTTGGATTTGGAAACAATGCAATCACTCCTTGTTTAATGATGATGTGGTGTCTCACCAATTTTCTTGGTATGATGTTGCGTTTATACATGTTAACTTGATTGAAATATAGTCCCATAAGGTGTTGTTCAAGATGGAGCACCTCCCATTGTTATTGGATTATTGGCACAAATCCCCATGCACCATGAGCAGGGTGCCTTTGGACCCACTTGGCATTTACCTTCCTATTGTATTCATTGCATCGAGGCCATTGGGGCCTCTCTCTCTGTTAGACCTGATGGGTCCAAATTTGTTGGTTTCATTGGCTCTTCTTGCAACCGACATCAACGCGAGGTGGGTTGACAAGTTTGCGCACGACAAGAGAATGTAGTTGGAAACCTAGACCCTTACAGATGGAAAAGCATATCCCCACATTAGCATTAGCCATTTTGGAGGGGCCCAAGCCCCTCAGGCTACCGACTAATGGGTGGGACCTTGTGGAGGTCATGAATGTTGATTCTCCAAATACGCGTGGAAGAAAGACCCTAGACAACCATAATTAACTTCTTCTTGCAGCTAGCATGATCACTTCTGACATAAACCAACTCTTTCTTTTTGCACTTGCTTCTGACATTGATTACAATGAGATGTTTTTGCTTGTGCCAACTTCACTTTTTGAATTTTACTCTAAGGGTTGAATAGCTATCCACTTTACTTGGTATTAAAACTTATACGTATTAATAAATTTATTTATTTATATTAAAATAAAAAACCATAATTATAAAAAACATTAAAATATTCCATAATATCTAAAAGCAAAAAAAACATACTTAAGAAATGAATTTCACACTGGCTGCTCATAGCAGAAACACGTACTTCCCAATTATTCCTAATTAAAAGTATAATATTTTTAAGCATTTTTTTACATGTTTATTATTATAAAAGTATTAGTTTACATGTTTATTTTACAACCATTAATTCTCTCACTATTATAAAAGGCATCAGTTTACATGTTTATTTTTTTACTTTTACTTAATCATATTTAAAATTTATTATGGTGGTCAACTGATTGCCACATCTAAATGATTAACAAAGTCAGAATAAATAGAGAAATGCCATGTACAGTAGTAAGTTTCATTTTATAACTGAGTTTCATTTTCTGAACCAACCAAAACCTTTAGACATTCACCAAACATGGGTTTGAAACTACAACACATCATATTTTATAGTAAAAATACAAAAAAAGAAATATATTGTACAGTGAAGGCAGCTTTAATTTTGGTAATAAATTAATCAAACCTAATCATAGTCCACTTGCTTATGACACTATAACATTGCCACGAAATTGCCTCACAAAAGGGTGACCACATGAATAATCGTAGTMAACCATTAAATTCCCTAAAAACTCACTTATAAAATAGTATTGGATTAAACTAGCACAGCAGCAAAATAGTTGYTGGTGAACRTGGAAAGGCTAAGAAGATGAAATGAATCTATCTGCCCATTGTCAATAGGTGTACRCCTTTCGGCGTAAATATAGAGAATGGTAATTTTTTCTAAGGGTGRTGATAAAAGTTTGGAAAATTTTATGAAATGTATACATMTGCCTTGATCTCCCACAGATCGGTTCTAAGTAACAGCCGCTACCAACCATGTTTCTGCACTTTTTATACTCTACACCCTCTGAATGGAAACACCATATCTAATTATTGATCAATTTAGATAGAAATGGTGTCTACTGTTGTGTAACTTTCATTTTTCAGTTTTTTTCAATAAAAAATTTGCTCAATTATATCAGTAAATATAATTTATTTACATCATTAAAATCTATGCATAACTAAAATAGATACAAGAGACACCAGAAACAAACAGTCCCAAAAAGAAAAAACAAGAAAAACTCATTCCCTTCTTCAATTTGGATCATATAAACCGGAACTAAAATAAATCAAGAAGATATCATCAAAGACAAAACTGAACCAACTGAGAGGGAAAAAACTTTCTACGATAAGTAGAATGCTATATAAAACATAACTCCAACTGAATAAGTAGAATGCTATATAAAACATAACTCCAACTGAAGATAAGTACCATACACATTTACCTTCCAGTTATTTCATTCATCCAGCACACAGTACATTGCATCCATGCCCTGTAATCAATGACTGCCTCGGGGAAACTCTTGAAGGTCGGCCTACTATCACTTTCATTTTAGTAATGGAAATATGTGCACTAACAATGGATGTGGAAGCACATTGTTATATTCTGAAACCCACTTTATTTACAATGAACCGTGAAGATTTCCTGCCTACCTACCGTCCAATTCACTGATGGTGACATCATTTATGGAAGGAACCAAATGATTCTGTGTAGACGCAGACGACACAGATGATACGGCGGCAGACGGCCCTGACTGAATCCCACTGCCGACTGTGGATCCTCCGTTGCTGCTCTCACTACCTTTCACAAATGCGGGCTTTGTTGGATCTGCTAATGTCACAGAAGCGCTGGAGATCATCAATATAACATTAGACATAATTGGACGGAGGCCTGCATCACCTTGTACGCATAGAAGGGCAACGTGAATGCATCTTAAAGCTTGCTCCTGCCTGCATGTTTCTGCCAATGTCGAATCTATCGTATTTGGAAGACTCCCTCGCTTGTACAATCTCCATGCCTGCATCACATCCAAAGCAAATGCATACTCACTTAACATTTCCATTATCTGCAACCACTGTTGCTCATACGAAAAAAAAGCATGAGTGAATTGAAGTCTCACCCATTCTAATAGGCTTTGTATTTCATCGGGAAAATTTATATCACTGTTTTTCCTTCCACTCACAATCTCAAGGACTAGCACTCCAAAACTATAGACATCAACCTTTACAGATAGTTGCCCCCGCATTGCATACTCTGGCGCCATGTAACCGCTGCATAATCCAACGAAAATTTCTCCAAATAAGTGGGCTGTTCAGTGTGGCTCAATCTCATGATTGCATAAATATGAACTGTTCATAAATTGAATTAGAGAAGGGTAGAGGGAAATATTCCTACTATGTCCCTGCAACTCTTGTGTGGATATGAGTCTCGTCTTCGGGAAAGAGTCTTGCTAACCCAAAGTCTGCTATCTTGGGATTCAATCCCTCATCAAGCAAAATGTTGTTTGCTTTAATGTCTCTGTGAATGATTCGCAACTGCGAATCCTCGTGAAGATAAAGAAGACCACGAGCTATTCCCATTATGATGTTATAGCGCTTATGCCAATCAAGATGTTTCTTCTTCTCTGGATCTGTATTTTAAGAATACCAAATTTGAAAAATCTAAATAATCAATCTCAGTGAAAGATTTATCATCTTTCCCTCAACCAAAAAATTCCAAAATGACGTACCAAACAGGAAGGTGTCAAGACTCTTGTTTGGCAAATACTCGTAAACAAGCAACCTTTCTGGTCCCTCGGCGCAACACCCAAGCAGCTTTACCAGATTTCGGTGTTGAACATTGGCCACAAGATTAACTTCATTCATAAACTCTCGTTTGCCTTGTCCAGATCTTAAAGACAACTTCTTCACTGCAATTTCTTTTCCGTCTCTGGTTATTCCCTGAAAGAATCAGCCTCATCAACAACCCATGGAAAAACCCCTCTTCGTCTTCGTCAAGTCATGCAATTTCATGGGTTAAAAATAATAATAGATTACATACATACCTTGTATACAGGGCCAAAGCCTCCCTCTCCAAGCTTCTTGTTTTCATCAAAATTATCCGTTGCTTCTACGAGTGCTTCTAAGGTGAAGATAGTTTGCTCATGCTTCAGTAGAGTCGATTCTGGATCATTTTCACGTGTTTCTATGTAGAGAAAAAAAAGGTGAATAAGAATCTAGTTTCATTACATAACATAAGTTTGGATGTGCGAAACAGAGGCCAAAACTGCAGATTCTACCTTCATTTTTGGCACGGATCAGTTGCCTCTGTGAGATGGCAGATTTCAGTTTCTTCCTCATGGCAAACAAACAGACCATCAATGCTAGAACCACGCCTCCCACAATCCCCAATATTATGGGTAATGTTTTTGAAGAGGAACCTTCTGTAGAGTAGATCATGCAATAGATATTGTATTGTTATTTACTGAAATTGAAACTACAATCAAATTGTATAATACTTTAAGGGGCAAATCATAAAACTAGATGCAGCAGAGAGACATTACTTGACGTGGTGGGTGAAGTTCCATTTGCTGGAGGAGGGTTTGCCCCGGAGGATGGAGATGGAGCTGGACTAGTACCATTCCCTCCGGTACCAGTGTCGAAAAAGCGGTATATTTCATATCGGACCGTGCAGCTTCCTAACATTCCTTGAGCTCCTTGCTTCGTAGAACAACATTCGTAGACGTTACTCCTTGCCGTTTTCAAACAAGATTCGCAGTCCTTGATGGATATATCTCTCCAACACTGAACCAGACCGTAAACAATTCCAATAGAAGAATACTGAGCCGTTCCTTCAGCGAATCCTTTCCTTACAGGATCATAAGCTTGTTCAGACAGGTTGGAAAGGAGATTTGAAGTGGTGGTCCTAAAACTTTTTAGATTATTAGTACTAATATCGTTTTGGTTCTGCAGATAACTCCCGTTGGTGTCTAACTTTGAAATGAAGCTAAAGTTTTCGTATCTCACGAAGCACTTATCCAGCCATACTCGACCGCCTACGTCGTTTCCGCAAAGCTCGAGAACGCTATCGTTTGCTTGCTGTGAACAGATTGAGCAGTCTAGCTGAGATATATTACCGGTGCACTGGAGGAGGCCATAGATTTTGTTGGGACTTTGGCCATAGGAAGAAGTGTTAAACCCTGTTTGAGGTGCGTTCTTCACTAGATCGCCCATTACCTTATTCAAGTTGCTCGCAAAGGTACTTCCATCAGCGTAAGTAGAAGCATTATTGCATTTATATGACCGCAACTCTGATATAACCGAAGGAAAACTGGTAATGAATAGTAAGCCGATGAAATGAAAGAGAATACTTGCCTGTTTGCAAAAATGAGCAGAATATAAAGTTCCCAGGTATATTCTCATGATCTTCGAACTGGCAAGCTATGTCAAGGATTCTGATGAATATGGGATACAGGCCGCTATAAAATTGGTTGGATCATTGAGACACAAGAAGCAATGGTCTGGATGAGAATGGGGGATTGGGATTTATGAACTTGGCAAGGACTGCAAAATCGACGAAATTGCTCTGAAAAAGTAAGTATAGGCTTCTTTTCAATAACAGAAGCCCTGAATTAGGACAATCGGCTGGAATTGGAATTCTGAAACTATTTCGACATGCCCAAAAGATGAACTTCCACTGGCCACCAGGGTTTTTGTAGGTATGAAATTGAAATGTTTACAAATTTTTAAATAGGTTAAAGGGGTTGGGTTAAAAAAACAAATTTGAAGGGTTACTCACTTTTAAGTTAAAAATATACAAATCGATAACCATTTGCAAAATTCGCTGTAATTTAATTGAAAAAATTAATTAAATATATATTTTATAAAAAATTATTTTAAAAAAATATTATATTATTAATTATTTAAAATCTTAAAATTTTAAAAATAAACAAATAAATAATTAAGTTGATATTTTAATTAAAAAATAATAATAAACATATTTTGTAATTTAAAATGTAATTTTTTTTTATTATATATATATATATATATATTCATAATTATTAAACTATATTTTATTCAAAGAAACTTCAAAATGTTAAAAATGTCAATATAAATTAGATATAATTACAAAATCAAACATTTTTGTGAACATATATCTATAATGTTTATGATTTGGAGCTTGTTGCTTATTAGTTAGGTCAATATGTTTCATCAAGATCTGGATAGAAATACCAAACTAAAGAAAATTACTCATCAAGACTATCAAGTATGGTATTTCTATTGAGGATATTGATCGTTCAACTCAAACCATGGGAAAATGCATAAAAGAGTTGGATGTTAGAGCATAATCACTAATGCATTAGTTTCGTGATAGTAAAAATTATGTTACCTTCTCTCTAGTTTTCTTAAGAATCCCACCTAGCTTCAAAAATGTTGTTCCAAGCATTAATGCTACAAAGGATATGTGTCCTTGATCTTGGGTTTCATATGAGGTAGGGGGAAAGAGAACTATGGAGCAATCTCAAAATATTTGCAAAGTATCACCATGTTGATGTCAATGTTGCTAGAAACTAGAAGAAGAAAGTGCAAGAGAATGATAGATAAAGATGCATGGAATCAAGAAAAGGGGAATGATAATTTTGGAGAACAAAAGAGTGAGGTTTTGATGATGCTATAAATTAAAGAAACATAATCACAATTCTCATTGTTGTAATCCCAATTTTAGGTTTGTGACATTGACAAGGTTTATTTTGTGAAAGTTATAAATTTTCACCAAGCTTAATAGAGTTTATAATCCCAAACATAATCATTAAATAGTTTTCGTGAAATAAAGAAAAAACTATGCATTATCTTTGTGATGACTTTGACCAAATCTGTACAATATTGGGGGATTGCTACATTCAATACTTAGTTATGTGGTTTGTTCTCATTATCTATTGTACTAGTGGGAATGCCATGAATTACATATACTAAGTGGTTGAGAGGTCAAGCAATGTGTGGAAATAATAATCATTTTAGATATCAAAACTATAACTATGTCATGAATTTTGACAATACATAGCATTATGAATGCAATAAAATAACTATGAATTAATATGTTTGATACTATTGGAATATGTGAACATAATAAAAGAGGGTTGGCTAAATGTCTATTTTTTGCTCTTCAGAATTGACATTCAACAACTCATTTGGAATTAATTTTACTAATAAATCCCATTGTCATTACAATTAACATCCATAACCTATGACTAATTCTTTTAATTTTTTGTCGAATCAAGAGTGGATATATAGATGACAAAGAAAATGACATTTGATGAATGTGAAACAACATAACAAAGCAAGTGGCATTATGGTGAATGTAACAAAGCAAGTGGCATTATGGTGAATGTAAGATAAAAAAAATGAAATGGGTAAACTAAATGACCGGTGGTACCCAACGATTGAAAATTCCATTGACACGAGACTTGTCTTTCCTACTCGTCAATCACGATGGGAGAAATTGTGTATGTGTCACGTCAATTCAATTTATTATTTTATTTGTTTTATCCTACTCCATTACCCATCGCCTCACCTAGTGCTAAAAAATATTATTAAATAAATATAAATGTCACAGTTGAATCTAACTACTTCCGTGACCTTGTTGTGACTCCGTTGTGAGTGGTCACATAAATACAATATTTTTGTGACTACGTTGTGAGTGGTAACATAAATACAATATTTGGCCGGCCAAACTCACGGAAGAAGCTTGTAATCTGGTCCCTTAGTTGTATCAAAAGTTTTTTAAGTTATATATATATATATATATATATATATATATATATATAAAGGAATNTTGTGATGGATATTTTTGTTATGCAATATTAAATGTTGTATAAATAAAAAAAAGTCATTAATATTTATAAATTATATCATATTAAATATTATTATATAAATAAAAAAGTCATTAATATTTATAATATATATCATATTAAATATTATTGTATAAATAAAAAAGTCATTAATATCCAATGTTTTTGAAAATGGATATGTATATTAAATTTAGATTTGAAACCATTCAAATCCCACATACCGACCTTCACACAGCATAATAACATGGCTAAGCCTCTCCGTACCCTACATTATCATGCTGTCATGATGACTTAAACCCTTGTCTGCCGCTCATGGAACTTAATAAATTTTCACACGGGCTTCGAATAATTTTCGGCCACTTACTTTTCTGTCAAAGAGTTCACATTTTATATATTTTCATAGATATTTCTGGTAGTATTTTTTTTATCTTGACAGAGCGTCTCAGTGTTGAAATTTGGCAAACAAGATGTTTGTTATGGAAAATTTTGTTTATCATATACAATTTTTTTTTTTAATTTTTAATTATATATAATTAAAAAAATTATATCACCGTTTTGCTAACGATCAAATTGTTACCTAAAACATATTTTAACATTAATTTATTTTCCAAAGTATTATTAAACGATCAAATTGTTACCTAAAACATATTTTAACATTAATTTATTTTCCAAAGTATTATTAATTCATGTACAGATTGTGGTCCTGGTTTCACAGACTCAAGTAGATTAATGCAAAGTGGAATGATTTGGTCGTCAAGCACCACTTAGCATGGTTTAAGGGGCTAAATCTCAGTTTCTTTACAAAGTTCACATATCACATAAAAAGAAGAGAGGGTGAAGAAATTTTTGGAATACAAAAGAAAGAAGTTGTTTTAACGTTTTATGATTTGGATTTTTTTCTATAATCTTATTGAAATTGTTATATAAAAATTATTGGAATTGCAATTTTTTATTATTAGATTTGTTTTTTAATTAAAAAATAAGTTCAATTTTCTCAAAAATTTTTATTATATTTGAATTAAGCAATTTCAAAAATTAAAATTTGTAATTCTAACTATTAATAACTAAATTTCTAATTAAAATAATTAGAAAAAAAATCCAAAATCTTAATATATTTAAAGTGTACTCAATAAAAAAATCTTGAATTCTCATTAAAAAAGATAGAAAATGGAGAAGGATACAATCCATGAGTCACCATTAAAGAAATAAAAAGCAAAGAATAAGAGAAGAACGGGCTTAGTGTGCAAATTTCTTTTGCAACAATGTATTTATCTATGTCATGTGATTTGAATTTTTTTACATTATTGATTTCTAAATTTAATAAATAAGAAAATCAAATTTCAAGAGTAAAGTCTTTCATAGTTTTTCTTCCTCGTGTGCATAGGTAGGGTCGCTAGTGTCACATCTATTTAATTAACCCTAACAAGCACGAAAAATATCAGTGTCCTTTCTTTTTCTGTGAAGAAAGCAAAGTGTGTGGAAAAAACTCCATTGATAATGACAAAACATTAATATCCTTTTCCTTGTGAAGAGAGCAACGTTTGTAAAACTTCATTGATAACAACAAAATATCCATCTAAAAAACAAAAAGTTAAAATTGTATTTGGAAAAACTTTCATTGATAACAAAAAAAAATTTCCATCTATATGAGCCAAAATCATATTTTGTTTGACATACACAAAACATAAGCCAAAATCATATTTTGTTTGACATACACAAAACATAAAAATTCACGAGCAAGTATAACAAGGCTACTAGGTATCATATACCTGCGGAATATATAGTCTGTGTGGGCCTAATGGTTAAGAACATGTATACCTTCGTAGACTTTACCAGTCAAATCGTAAGTATTGTTTAAGGAGATAGGGAGACAAGGAGTAGGCATGAAATGACTAGATGGCAGAGATATTTATTACAATAACATTGGGGGAAGTGAATGCAACAATAAGACTTCAAAGTTTTTGGCCAATAAGATATCAGATAAATGAGATTTAAAATTTAAAATTAATCATTATTTTTTAAAACTTTAGATAAAGGGGTGTATATTTTATAGTCAACCATGAACTAATAGAAAGTCAAACCTAACTCAACACTATATACCATGCCTANTAAGATATCAGATAAATGAGATTTAAAATTTAAAATTAATCATTATTTTTTAAAACTTTAGATAAAGGGGTGTATATTTTATAGTCAACCATGAACTAATAGAAAGTCAAACCTAACTCAACACTATATACCATGCCTATCGGAAGGTATAATAAATAACATTCATATTGCAGAAAAAAAACCATAAAAAAAAGATAAACAAATGATCTTTCAAAAAAGTAAGTGGGGGAGAAAGGCACTTTAACGAAAGGACGAGTTATCTTGTAAAGTCATCATTATCTACTTACTTTATCTTTAAAGTGTGAGGAAACAAAGCACGAGTTTTAGTAAAAATGTGAGGAAACAAAGTACAAGTTTTAGTAAAATGTGAGGAAACACACCACATGTTTTAATACTAAATATTAATATGAGAATATTTGTGTCAAGGTATGTAATTGTTGATGTTATATGATCAAATCATTAGAGTTAAATATGCATTTGTTTATTATTTATTATATATCATGTTCTCTCCACTTGCACATTTACCACATTAATAATAAATAAAGCGAAATAAAGTAATGAAGGTCATATTAAGAATTACTAGCATATTTTGGAAGCATGAGAAAGAAAACACTGCAGTGAATTGGGGTGGTTATGTTGTTTAAAGACAGTGGAATTTTGTTTTTGGATGGAAAATGAATACTTCACAAGGTCCATCTTCATCCCACTTCTCCCAAAAAAATTTCAACAATCTTTTAACTCCAAATCTAAATCGTCTAGTTGCATAACCACCTGCAATAATCACATCGATGTGACTACAACTTTTCCATAGAGAAATGGAAGAAGAAGAGGCAATGACAAACAATGAAGATGGGAGAAGAACCCCCCCCTTAAAAACTCCTTCGATACATTTAACCATATGAGAGAAGATCTCATAGAACCTACCTCTTAAGGAACACCTTGGCATAATTATTATATCTAGATGTACCTACCTGAATGAGATATTTACATCAAGCCACATCTATTCATTTTAATTTTACTAAATTATTTATAAGTTCTTGGTTAAGAGGGATCTTTATTCTATTCATCTACCTTTCAATATTGAAGGATTGTTTGTGAGTGATTACGTATGTCTCTTTGACATGGTCAACAGTTGATGTTTCTTTGGCAACGCTAATTGTATAAATGTGCACCATTATATTGTTCTTGCTTCATTCTTGTGAGAGTATTAAGTTTTTGGTTTTTGCTTATCCAAAATACAATCATTCCTTCACAAATCTTTCAACCACAATTGAAATATTTGAATCATAGAAAACCAAAATCTTCACTTCAAATGACTCGTTAGTCTATTAAAGGTGTAGAGCAACAAACAATCGGTTATCTCCCCATAAATGAAATCAAAGCCCAATTTTAAGTTAATTATGGTTTTTCTCTTAGTTTTATATATAGATCTTAAGCTACATAAGTTGATCAATAAGTAAGTGTTTAAAGATATTATAAAAAAAAATTGGTGAGACAATAATTTAACATAGGTTGAAGTCACTCTATAGTCACTCCATTTTTACTACTCTTGCTTTGTGTTACAAGTATATTTTGTATTGTATTTCTCATTTTCCAAATGCATTGATTATGTCAATTTTCATGGGAAGTAGGAAGATATGTTAATGTACTTATTTCTTACAAACCAAATGCATACTTTTACCTCATAAAAATATGTAATTTTACCTCAAAAAAATATGTTATTTTGTTTAATTTCCACTTTAAGCTACATCATATACAAACCTTCAAAGTTAGAGGGATATCCATAATATATATGTCCTTATTTCTCATTTCTCACTTGTGCACCCTATTATAAATTGTAAAGATACAAATTTAACCTACTATAAATTGCAAATATACAAATTGATACACATGTTTGGAAATTTCAAAAATATAAATTCTCACACATGTTATGGAAATTTCAAAAATATAAATTCTCACACATGTTATGGAAATTTCAAAAATATAAATCCACATATATATCGAGGGTTTTAAATTTATGGATAAAAAATATTAGGAAGTTCGAGATAAAAAAAACAGAGTGAGCATATACCATGTCTTCCAACAAGCATACAATAACACTGAAACGTGGAATTGCAACTGACATAAGTAACAATGCTTGCATTCAAGATTCATCTGCATATCAATAATGAATGAAATGATGATGAACACATAAATACAATATGCACACAGTGATACAAGAATTTATTTGGAGAAAAGACCCATGGGGTATTAAAACTCCATTGTGAAACAAATACTATGTTTTATTAAAGAGAAGTGATTATTACAAAGCTCCTTGTCTCATATTCATAGTGCATTTGGATACTGTGAATGCATAGATATGGTATTGAATCTCCCATAGCATTTGGCTATGAACTCCCTCTTTTTTTTCTCTTTTTATGTTAGAAGAAGATTGGCCTTTTTACTTTCCTCCTTGCATTTCTCCCCTGGCCAGTAAATTTGTTGGCCCACTACATGTCTGTTGGCTAGGTAGTTATGTCGATGTAGTATCAATGTTCCTTGTTGGTTGAGATCTTGCTGCATCTAGCCTCATCGGATTGTTTCAAATGGTTATTTTTCTTCCTTTCTTGATACTTTACGGTTCAATTTAGGTTTTATTTTTTATGGAAATCCTAATTATTTCATTATATGATGTTGAAAAAGGTACATGGGAAATAATCAAGTGTAGAAATTTTCTTAGAATGGTTGTTACTTGTTACTAGGCCTTCTCCCGTGGAACCTTGCTAGGAGAGTTAATATATTCATGGAGCTAGGCTTTTGAACACCTTGAGTCAAACCATGATTTAGATTAAATGTTCGATGACAAATTTGGAAGAATTGTATGAGTGAATATTTGATCAAATCATTTTGTGGTTTCTTCTTAGTACGATTTCTTGAAAACAAATTTATATCTTATTGCACGCGATGATAGGCCCCTATAATGTTTCTAAACCTCAAATTTGGAACCCAATTGAGCATAGCAAATTGTAGCTTTCAACTAAAAGTTGCATCTTGATGTGTTGAATCTTTTCCACCCTTACCGAGAAAAAGTAACTATTATATATCCATTTAATTTTACAATGTTTAATGCCTTCTATTGCTTAATTAATTTGTATGATTGCTCAATTTCTATAGCTTTCAATATTGATTGATTCCTTTTGAGTGATTGCATGTCTATTACATGTTCAAGCATCGAAAGTTCCCGCTAGAAACAATAATTTTATCCATATGCACCTCACAAAATACATTCATTCTTCCATAAACCTTTCAACCATAATTCAAATATTCGAGTCATAGATAAAGTTAAAGTCATTAGTTCAAATTACTTATTGATCTATTAAAGTTGTAGGGAAATAGAAAAATAATGATTCTCCCAAAAGACAAGGATTAATGTACTATGGGTTGTTAGACATTAAGAAACCAATTTGAGTTAATTCTGGTTTTTCTCTTACTTTAATATCTCATAGGCTTCAGGTGCATAGATTGGATTAGTCCCATAATAGAGCTATGTAAGTCTAACTATTCTATTATTTAAAATTATGATCTCTGTCAATGTTAGGTTCATTGCAAGTTAATTGCTTTTGTAATTTGTTAATGGAAATTTTTGCATTTCATGTTTCAGATCATGGCCTCAAAGAGGAAACCTGTTACATAGGTTTAACTTTGCACACTTATATCATTTTGCTAAATCATCCACTGAAAATGAAGAAAAAGAACTCCATGTCAAAATCAAACCCGCAACCCAACAATGTGGGATGTTCTTCACTCATCGATGGTAAGTAACCACCCATTTACTACATGAGATGAGTGTAGAGAAAAGTTAAATACGGCGATGAAACTAATTTGGGAATATTAATTGTACTTTTATTTCTCAGGTGTAGGTGTAAGAAAAGGTGATAAAACTTGGAGGCATGTTAGAGAGATTTGTGTTGTGATCATTCATATTTTTAGATAGACTTTTATTATTTGAGCAGGGATGTGTGAACTTAGTCTCAATCTTCCTATGTTCTCTTTTACTTGCATGATAATAAAACCGCTCCTTAAAAACACCTTAACGTAATTAAAATATGAGTAGATGACGGGTTTCCATATGACAAGGAGAATGTTCATGAATACTCAAAATGAGTAGATGTTACAATTGAATTGTATATAACCCCTGTGAAAAACCCATCCTTGTGATTCTATAATGGGGAAATAAGATAAAACAACAAGAAAATCAATGCCAATTTAACATAACATAATGCTTACCCTTGTGTTCTGAGCAGGTACCTCTATTATACAGTACTAAAGATCAAAAGTAGAGAAACAAGGATTGCACTCTAAATTCTCAAGGGTTGTCTAGGCTTTAAGGTGTCTAAGGAAAAATTTACTTCGTCCATGTCCTCCATCATCTTGTCAGACTCTTGAGAATCCTTGAGAGTGGAAGTGGAAAGATAAATAGGGGCTTTCACCCTCTACTTTGGCTCCCATGATGTAGATTCCTATGAAGAATACCCTAAGGAGAGCCCCCCAAATACTCCTATGAACTTCTCTCTTCTTTGCGGTTTGAGAAAATCCGTTCAAGGTTTTAGTTACACTATTGGTATGTCTGGATGATCGTTGTGCTTGTCTGCCTTGCCTTTAGTTTATTTTTCGTTCATCCAAGAGAGACTTGAAGCAAATGGAAGATCAGGTATGCAAGGTTGGTCAAATTTACATCCTTAATCATAGTGCAAAAGTAAGGGCAGGTGGTTTGGATTTATATTATGTGGGGTAACTGACTGATTTTTCAAGCACAAAGTGGAAGAATTGCACACGATGAAACCAATGAATTTGGAAGGTTGGAAGTGAGATTTGTTGGCAACAATATAAGAAATATGATGTGAAAGGTTGCTACCTTGATGACTTGGATCAATATCTTTAAGATGACTCTTCCTCTGCTGCTAGATGTCGGGGAGAACCACTTGAAGGTATTGTATCTATCATGATCGTCAACATCAAAAACACCATATGGAGGAAAACATCCTTCTATAGCTATAGAGATAGATGATAATAAAACCATGGATGGATTGTGAATCAGGTTGAGCAACTTACTTACACAAAGAATGGAAAGAGTGACTGACAACAAGAGAAGCACATGGATATGGATCTAGATCACCCACCTAGCGAAGAGAAGTTCACTTGGGATCTTCATGCGGGTCGGTCTTGATCACCTAACCATCATGAACCATTGTAATCATGTATGCATTGTGGGTGGTGTAGAGGCGATGAGTAGCTATAATTTTTGTGCATACAACCGATGCTTGGTCTTGTGTTAGCCGGTGTTTGAACCAAAAGATGAAGAAGAAACCTGGAATCCATTACCTATTGAGTAGTACCAATTTGGAGTTGGTGAAGAAGAATACACATGGAGATAGAAGATTCATTGATTGTTGAAGAACAAATGGTAAGTTCTTATAGGAATTGGATAGACAATGAAGGCCTCTAGAGGAACCTCCCCTTCAAAGAACGCCTTCGATGTAAATATAAATTTACAATTGAGTCTAGTTTGTCAACAAGTTTTAAAATGTGTGAGGAATTAATTAAAAAAGAATAAAAATGTAAAAGGAAGAGAATATACCAATAAATAGACAACTAACAAAAAATTAGAATCCCATAATACCCAATCCATCAAAGATCACATAATTAATATTAGGTGACATTTCATTTGAAACATTGTTAGTTTACATAAAACAATCATTAAAAGAGATTAGATGTGCTCAAGCATTTATGACATAATTTATGTACATATAACATATTACAAATGTGATAAAATAAGGAGGACAACTATAAGTTTTAAGTAATGGTTAACAACATGTGTTTCCTCCTAAGAGGTGATAGGTTCAAATCTAGAGGGGGGTAGGGTATATATACCTTCGTAGACTTTAACAATCAAATCACTGCATGAAGGGGGTCCCTTGTCCCACAAACAAGGGGGTCTCATATGCCAATTTGGTGTTTGGCTTGGTCGTGACCTTAAAATTAGATTATTGTTATTATTAATAATTACTCTAAATTAGTATCCCCAATGTATTTGCATTATGGATTCTTTTAAATAAATATTGTGTTTAGCAAACACTATGTTTTATATTTCTTTATTTAATTAAGCATAAACAAAACAAAGATTAAGATAGTCACACATATCATTCATCACACAACATAACAAAAAAAATATTAAAAAATCCTCTGGAGAAGAAATTCCAAGGTCAATTTTAGAAATGTGAGTTCATTGACCAACAAATGCTTATAATTTCATATTTGCACTATCTCTAAGACTTTCCATAAACAAGGTTGTGTTTACCGATATTGCATTGTGCTTTTAAAGTTGGGACCAAAATATGTTAAGGGAAAACATTGCTATGCAACCTTGACCATCTAATTATTCTTGCATATAATGGTTCAAATTATTGTGGGGGTCACTTATCAATAAAAACAATTGCTATCTTCCTCTTTTGGTTGATCTCTCTACTATAGCCTAAGGGATAGTGTTCCTTCAGGGGGAAAGCATCATACAATGAAGGTGGTTGCCCCATGATCTAATACACCATGTGGCAAATTTAACCACATAATAAATAAGGTGTACAATTATTTTAATTAGCCTTAGATTTAATTAAAATAGTAGATGGATTGAATATGCATGGCACATTTTAGTGTAAGTTTGATTTTATGATTTAAAGGGCCATTGAAGTTTTGAAATGGAGGAGTAATGGAAATATTAAGGAGGTATTTTTTTTATATGCCATGGGACTTGTTTTTGGCCACAAGAAGAAAAAATGAGAGGGATAGTTGAAGCTAAATGAGAAGGGAAGCGCATAATGAAGAGTTGAAGGCTCAATAATGAAGAAGAATAAATGAGAATGGGGAAGAAATAGGAAGAATATGAAGGATGAATACGACAAAGAAGGAGAAAGAAAAACAAATGAATGGGGAAGAAGAAAGGAGAAGAATGGTCAGATAAGGAAGAAGGGAGAAGAAGATTTGAAGAAAAAAGGAAGTTATAGAAGAAGAAAGCTTGAACAACAACCATAGGTAGGAAAAAAAAAAGTTTTTGAAAATGATTGGTGAAGTTTGTATCCCTGGTTGAGACTAAGACCACCAAGCTTTGAATTCAAAAAATTTAGAGGGACTTTGAGGCCATTTGCACATTTATAAAGTTGAAAACCCTCTAGGGTTGTAATGTTATTTTCACAAATCTCTAAAGTTTGGTAGGAGGCGAATTGAGCCAATTTAATAATAAAAATCCCCTTTCCTATGTTTTAATTGTTGTGTTTGAGTAGCTACACTTTTGAAATATTTTCTATGTGAGATTTAGACCTTGTACTTCTCTTGTGTCTATATGTTTGCGGATATTTAATTATGCAGGGGAAGTGTGAATCTAGGGCTTGTTGTTCCCTTGTCTTGTGTTTGTGTTTTGTGGTTTTTAATTTTGTAGGGGACCCATGTTGTCACAATGCCTTCCACCAAATATTGAATCAACATTAATCTAAATGACCAATTCCCATCCTTCACTTTCGTTGTCAATCATTGTGTGCCAATTGACCGCAACTTGCCACATCTAAATTTTTTTCTTCTTTGTCGATCCTCCATGGTCAATTCTCCTTAGGAAATATAGCCTAGTTGAATTTTCCTTAGTCAATCCAACTTTGATCCAATTTCATATCATATCTTTCCTTTTAAGGAGATTTCGGCCTCTCAAAAACTTATCGGTTCTAAAGAAGATGGAAAAATTTGTCCTCCATTTCCTTGAACATATACAACTTTTCTTTTGTAAGAACTTGGCATTTTGGGCCAATTTTTGGCAACTCTTGTCTACCTTTGTGAGTTTCACAAAGATTCTTCTACAACTCAGTGTCATGTTCCAAGTTAGTTTGCACATATGGCACCAAGTCTTCCACCTTTGGCCACATTAACAACTCTTCCTCTCATTCATCAATAATGGAAGGTTTAAAAAATTCAAATTATTCATAATGATAAAAAAAAATAGATTCTCATAAATGGTGGAAACTCTAGTTGAAAAGAATTATCTCCCACCTATTCTAGAATTTCAAATGGACCATACCCGGGTTTCAACTCTTCCATGGGTTGTATATTTTCATCTTAGTAAGGTCAACCAAACTATATCTTCCACTTGGAATGAATGATACTCCATGTTAATCATGCCTATCCTTAAACCTCTATTGTTCTCTTTGCAACTACTCTTCCACCTTCCTGTGTATTTGCTAAATTTTCTTAATGAACCTTATGGCCCTATCTTGTTCATCATCACAATCCATTGTCTCATCTCTAGTAGCTCGAGCAAATGAAATGTCAAAGGGTTTGCAAGGAAAAAAACCTAAACACGTCTCAAATGGTAATTCATTGCTAGAAATTTGAATTGCTTGATTATAGTAGTGATGAATATAACAAAACATTTCATCCCAAGTCTTAGGATGCCTTATATCAAAACCTATTAGCAAATGAACCAGGGTTTTGTTCACCAACTTCGTTAGTGCATCTATTTATGGGTGAAACGATATACTACTTTTCAATTTAGTATTTATCATACCTCGTAATGCTTTCCAAAAATAGCTCAAAAATATTCTCTCCCTATCTGAAATGATAGATTTAGGAAATCCAAAATCCATCCACATATTTTTTACATGTTTGACCAATACACATAACTTTCAAAATTCAATTCTTCCTAGATCCAAATGGTTTCACAACTCTAAAAGTGCAGGCTTCTCACAACAACATTCTTCTACACTCTCTAGTGGGTATATAAATCTTATCATCATTATACAACAACCCATCTCTCAAACGGTAACCAGGATTATTCACTCTATGTTGCAATGCCACTACTATTAGGAAAAACTCCATGTCCTCTTCATACTAGATTTGTGTATCTTTAAATTGAAAAGATGGTAGTTGCATGATCATTATGAGAACAATTGTTGACCTAGGTGGTTTGGACAAGAAATCAACTATATTATTGCAATTTGGTGTAAATAAGGCATCCACTTAGCATGCCTTGCTTGTTGCAATGTAGTGTTCATTTGCAAAAACTACAACATTTTGTGGTTGGGTGGATCACTATCTCCTTTCCTAATATTTAAGCTCTCCAATGCTTCATTTCTCGATGCAAGGATACTAATTACTTTGTGTAGGTAGAATACCCTAACACCACTTACTGATTAAAGGATTTTTGAGAAAAAAAGTTAATCTTGAAGGATTTAGCCGCCTTCCATACTAGATTATAAGAGCTAATAGAAATGCTCTAACTTTCAAACAAGGTTCATGTTGAGTATCCTTGATGGAAAAAATAGAATCCTGTATCTTCAATTTATCTCCATGTAGGTTCACTAAAAGTATCAAATGCGATGCTCATTGGGTGCATAATAAAATTTTGCATCCAATGAATATATACTTGATACTTTTAGTGAACCCACAGTGAGATAAATTGAAAACGTGTGTTTCTATTTTTTTCCCTTGAAAAATGTTAATTCAAGTTTTAGCCAATAAAATATATTTCTCTTAGGAGGACACTTTTTTTCTCAAATTTCCTCTATTGATTGAAGATTTCCAAAAGATAGGCAATTGATCTCCCTACCTATATGGGGACAACCCCCATGGCATACCCATTTGCATCATCCTCAATCTAAAAAGGATTCTATATATTTGGAAGTCCTAATTCAAGTGCTTCATAAATCTTCTTCTTCAAAAAGTCAAAGGCTTTCTTTTGGTATTTCATCCAAAGGAACTTATTCTCTCCTTTTTTCAAGGAACAAAATGGTGCAATGATCTCTGATAAATGTGGGGTAAATTTGTGCATACATTAGCAACAACCTATGAAAATTCTTACCTTTGTCTGATTCATAGGCCTCGACCATTGCTAAATGGTCTACACTTTCTCTGAGCCCATCCTTAATCAATCTCCACCAACCATGAATCCCAGGTAGAAAAATACTTATCTAGAAAAATCACACTTCTTCATATTCAACACAAACTTCTTATTCTTAATAGTCTCCAAAAACTTACTTCAAATAATCTACATGTTCTTCCCAAATCTTGTTGTAGATTAACATGTCACCCAAATATACAATTACAAAAGAGTAAATGAAGGGTTTAATAATTCCATTTATCAACCACATGAACGTGGTTGGTACATTAATAAACCTAGATGTTATTACCAACCATTCAAACAATCTATGTTTTCTTTTAAAAGTAGCCTTTGAGGTGTCGTCCTCTATGATTCTCAACTAATGATATCTAGATTCGAAATCTAACTTGGAAAAATTCTAAAGAGTGTTCGTGATTTCACAAACTTGTGTACATTTTCACTTATGTGTATTAACACATAGTCAAGTAAATTGGTGGTAAAAAAAGGACCACTTGGCAAGACTTAAAAGGCTAAACCTTATCTTCTTTAAGAGGGGCCCATTGAAAATGGAAGGCATTCATTGAAACAGACAATCCGTGAGTCCTCGTGAAAGAACGGGACTTGGTGTGGACAATTCTTTTGGAAACATTGCATTTACACTTGTTATATAATTGAAATAATTTTTTATATTATTTGTATTTTAATTTTTTATTATTTTAATAATAATAATAATACTGTATTGTTTTATTTTATTCTTTTATTCATTGAACAGCATGAGTATGTGAGTGTGTTTTTGTCATTTTAATTTACATCCAAAGACATTATAATTAATTTAGAAATTACACTATATACTTATTTTTATTAATAAATATTTATATTTCATTTTTATTTTAACATTTATAATAATAATTACTTTATACTTATTCTTATTTCATTTATTATTTTAACCTTTACAATAATAAATAAACCAAACCATACCGTTTGCATTGAAGCATATGTAAATTCTAATAAGTTGCATAACATTTTAACTATACTTATGGGAGACCTTGTAACTTGTAGGTGGTGGTATGTGGTGATTTAGCGAATATAAGAGCTCAATTAATATTATAGCAGTGAATTAATATATATATAATTTGTTATACATAAAAATATGTAATGATTTATCAAAACATTATGTTATTTATTCTCTTTTTTAAAATCAATTATAATAATATTTTAAAGTTATTTTTTTTTTTAATTTAAAACATATAATTATAAAATATTTTTTAAATGATTATAAATAATAGGAAAAAATGAATTAATTAAAATATGTGTAATTATTAAGAAAATAAATATAATTTAAAGGTTAATTTTTTTAACATAACTTTATTAAGGAAGAGTAAATTCTTTTTAGCAAAACTTTATTATGTAAAGGTAAATGTTTTATCAAAATTTTATTGTTGAATGACATGAAATTTTTTTTGTTGTTTTTGTTGTTTTATAGATAAAGATGAAACCAAATTTCAATATTGAAGTCTTTTCGTAGTTTAACGAGATTATAAGAATCTTTTACCATTATGTGTGTATTATGTGTGTAGGTTGTTTGGTGTCATACATATCTCAAATAACCCGAACAAACACAAAAAATATCAATATCCCTTTCTAGCTTTTCTTGTGAAAAAAGTTCTATTGATAAGAACAAAATTTTTATCCACATAAAACAAAACACATATGGACAAAAATGTCAAAATCATATTTTGAAAAAAAATAAATGATATACCAAGGAAGTAAGTGGCCAAAAAAACATTTCAATCAAAGTCATTTGTGGTTTTTAATTTTGTAGGGGACCCATGTCACCACAATTCCTCCCACCAAATATTAAATCAACATAAATTTGATTGAGCAATTCCTATCCTTCACTCTTATCATCAATTAATGTATACTTGTTGACCACAACTTGGGGAAACTACTTTTTTCTTTTTCTTTGTCAATCCTCTTTAGTTGGTTTTTGTTAATCAATATAACGTAGTTGAATTTTTCTTAGTCTATCCTTACTTTTATCCAATTTCATATCATATTTCTCATTTTGAGACCTTTTAGTCCCTCAAAAAATTATTAGTTTTGAAGAAGATGGTGAATTTTTTATCCACATAAAACAAAACACATATGGACAAAAATGTCAATTATAATTGAATTATATTTGTTGGTGAGTTTTTTCATTGGGTGAACAAAATTGGATTTTGGCATTTATTTATATAGATAGAAATGTTTTTGCAATAACACTCATATAAATAGAAAAACAACCATCCAAGAAAGATAAAATAGCATTCGTATCAAAGAGAAAAACAACCATTGAAGAGAAAACATTTCTATCTATATAAATAAATGCCAAAATCCAATTTTGTTCACCCAATAAAAAAACTCACCAACAAATATAATTCAATTATAATTGCAATAACACTCATATAAATAGAAAAACAACCATCCAAGAAAGATAAAATAGCATTCATATCAAAGAGAAAAACAACCATTGAAGAAAGATAAATAAATGATATACCAAGGAAGTAAGTGGCTCGAAAGACATTTCAACCAAAGTGTTGGTCCCCTGTTTTGACCATGTTCTTCGCCCATACTACTTACCATTAACCTCCAACTATATGCCAGTATCACCCTTTTTGACCTCCTTTTGCTATAATCAACAACCCTTTCCCACTCAAAGGGGTCACCTAAGGTATC
>ML787166.1:156557-216525 GCA_009831015.1 Picea engelmannii
TATGTTATTTTTTTTTTTTTTTTAAATCAATTATAATAATATTTTAAAATTATTTTTTTTAATTTAAAATATATAATTATAAAATATTTTTTAAATGATTATAAATAATAGGAAAAAATGAATTAATTAAAATATGTGTAATTATTAAGAAAATAAATATAATTTTAAGGTTAATTTTTTTAACATAACTTTATTAAGGAAGAGTAAATTTTTTTTAGCAAAACTTTATTAGGTAAAGGTAAATGTTTTATCAAAATTTTATTGTTGAATGACATGAATTTTTTTGTTGTTGTTTTATAGATAAAGATGAAACCAAATTTCAATACTGAAGTCTTTTCGTAGTTTAACGAGATTATAAGAATCTTTTACCATTATGTGTGTTTGGTGTCATACATATCTCAAATAATCCTAACAAACACAAAAAATATCAATATCCTTTTCTAGCTTTTCTTGTGAAAAAAGTTCCATTGATAAGAACAAAATTTTTATCCACATAAAACAAAACACATATAGACAAAAATGTCAAAATCATATTTTGAAAAAAAATAAATGATATATCAAGAAAGTAAGTGGCCAAAAAACATTTCAATCAAAGTCATTTGTGGTTTTTAATTTTGTAGGGGACCCATGTCACTACAATTCCTCCCACCAAATATTAAATCAACATAAATTTGATTGAGCAATTCCCATCCTTCACTCTTATCATTAATTAATGTATACTTGTTGACCACAACTTGGGGCAACTACTTTTTTCTTTTTCTTTGTCAATCCTTTTTGGTTGGTTCTTGTTTTTTTTTTTTTTTTAAATAAAAAAGCGAAACCTATTATATTAAGTTTTCAAAAAGGGATAAACATCTGTCATGCATATGCCAGCTCTCATGCCTATACAGGAAACCAGGACAGCTGGCCTGTCCACAGTAGCAAGCAAAAATTGGCATAGTGTATCGCCTCCCTACCCGAAGGAAACCAGGGATTGTGTCCAGTATGTTCAACAGTAACAGAACAAATAAGCTAAAGCTAATTATGCTAAGAACTAGAGAGCTACTGCTCTGATAAACTGTAACTAAAAAGAGCATGGAAGCCATAAGGAGAACCAAAACCTATTCAGTCGACGTTGCCTCCATTGACAGGGAGGACGAAGGGCTGCGCACAGGTGGGGCATTGGCGTTGCGGAGTAGCTTTGGAGTAGGACGCGTACAACATATCTAGGTGCTGGCTGAGTCGCACTGCTCTGAAGGCTTGATCGTCCACGAGGCTACGCACTTCAAAGATCAGCTTGAGGTGTTTGGGGTGCAGCAGCGACAGCGAGGGTGGCAAATTCCTTTCAGACCCCGCTTCTTCTCGACTCGGCGTCATCCTCTGCTGTTGCGTGGCAGTGAAGCGCTCCTGCTGCTCCTCCTCCTCTTCCTTTGCCTTGATGTCCGGCGATGTCCCCTGCGTCTGCACCCCAGCAATGGATTCCGGTGGCTCCTCCTCCACAAGGCAGGCCGCGAAAACTTCACTCGGAGCAATGGCGGGCACTGGAGAGTTGCCCAAATTGGGTGCAATTGACGTGCGTCCAAAGCTCTCCGGAGGATCCCAATTGTCCGGGACGACGAACATCCTGTTTTCGGAAAAATCCTATGGAAGCGTGATGGATAGGTCCTCCTCGATGTAAGTATGGGGCAACGACTTAGCTGCAGTGACACCACCCCTGCGTTTTTTCCTGGCCAGGAGCACAGCTCTGGCGAACCTCTTATGTCGTTTTCTCCGTGAGTCCGCTGCATACCAGCCAGCACCTCGGCGAGGCCTACCCCTTACCCGTGGCATAGTGAGGGCTTGGGCGGAACCTCTTGCGCGACGGAGCTGGACCTGCTGGAACAAAATCGAATGTGAAGTGGGAGGTCTGTTCACACTGAAATACACATAACCCATAGCTGCTAGCATTAACGCCGAGAGCATAATGCTCTGGCTTGCCGTCCCCTGCCCACGCGCGAGGAGCTCCATCGTATTCAGTGATCTACGGAGGCAAGGGCTCAATTAACTGCCCGCAACCAGGAGTAGGGGCCTCCATAAATAGCCCCCCCGTCATTGCCTCCACGTGCCCAGACTGCCCACATGTCACCCCATCCGGGGTTTTGGTTGGTTCTTGTTAGTCAATACAACGTAGTTGAATTTTCCTTAGTCTATCCTTACTTTTATCCAATTTCATATCATATTTCTCATTTTGAGACCTTTTAGTCCCTCAAAAAATTATTAGTTTTGAAGAAGATGGTGAATTTTTTATCCACATAAAACAAAACACATATGGATAAAAATGTCAAAATCATATTTTGAAAAAAGTTTCATTAATAGCAAAAACATTTCTATCTATATAAATAAATGCCAAAATCCAATTTTGTTCACCCAATAAAAAAAACTCACTAACAAATATAATTCAATTATAATTGCAATAACACTCATATAAATAGAAAAACAACCATCCAAGAAAGATAAAATAGCATTCATATCAAAGAGAAAAACAACCATTGAAGAAAGATAAATAAATGATATACCAAGGAAGTAAGTGGCCCGAAAGACATTTCAACCAAAGTCATCAAATGAAGTTGTGGTTTTTAATTTTGTAGGGGACCCATGTCACCAAAATTCCTCCCACCAAATATCAAATCAACATAAATTTGATTGAGCAATTCCCATCCTTCACTCTTATCATCAATCAATGTGCACTTGTTGACAACAACATGCGTCAAATACTTTTTTCTTCTTCTTTGTCAATCCTCTTTGGTTGGTTCTTGTTAGTCAATATAACCTAGTTGAATTTTCCTTAGTCTATCCTTACTTCTATCCAACTTTATATCATATCTCTCATTTTGGGACCTTTTGGTCCCTCAAAAAATTATTAGTTTTGAAGAAGATGGTGAAATTTGTCCTCCACCTCCTTTAACATATACAACTGTTATTTTGCAAGAACTTGGCCTTTCAAGACAATTCTTGGCAACTCTTGTCTACCTCTATGAGTTTCACAAATCTTATTCAACAACATAGTGTCATGTTCCAACTTATTGTGCACATTTGGCATCAAGTATGCCACCTTTGGCAACATTGACAACTCTTCCTCTCATTCCTTGACCATGAAAGGTTAAAAATAAAATAAAAAAAACTTTGTAATGATAACAAAATAGATGCTCATAAATGGTGGAAACGTCAATTGAAAAGAATTATCTCCCACCTATTCTACACTCTCAAATGGACCATACCTGGTGTTATCACTCCAGGAACCTCTCCTAGGTTGTGTCTTAGAGATGCTTGGTAACTTAAATAATCTTTCAATGATTTACTCAATGATGGGTATGAGGTTGGATCAAGATGAATATCTAACTCACTGGATTGTATCACAAGACTGTCTAAGGATATTCAAACAATGCAAGGCCCTCAAGAGCTATTATCAGATAGGTGAATCAAATGGATAAAGAGATTAATCAATTAACCATAACATATGTCTATAAAACAATAGATATGATGGGCTAACAGATCAACAATAAATACTTATGATCCTTTGCTTACTAATCAGATAGTGAGATGACAGTCACCAATGGACTATGTAAACAGAGATAAAGAACATAATTCAACTCATAAGCATATAACATAAAGAGAAAAGAAGATATGACAATAACAGTGAAAGAAGCTTGCAGGCTGAACATATTATAGAAATAATCTCTATCACAATAGCAGTATAGTTTAGAACTCAAAATCAAACCCTTTGTTCATCAAATGTTCTTGGCTTTATAGCCTTTACAAACAATTTCCAGATCCTGAAATAAATGGATCTCAAATCTAAATAAATCTCTAAGTAAAATCAAATACAACAGCTAGAACTTAGATCCTACAACTAAGGGATTAGATCCCATTTAAAATTGAGTCTTTAAGTGCCACATGAATTATCCTTGAGAAGAAAAAGGACTTCTCGAATCATCTTGATATCTTCAACAGACTTCAAGGAGATGACGAGGCAGCTCAAGATCTTGTTCTGATACCTGGGCATATCTAGACCAAAAATAGAAAGGCCTCTTTAATCCTCTTTCCTTTGAATCTGCTTCAAAACTTGAAAGAGGAAATAATCTTTATCCTATTTAATATTATAATTCATTTAACACCTTGCTGAGATGATTTGGCAGCAGAAATGTTCGGTCTGAGCAAAAGATTGACATTCTGCCTGGGTTTGTGCTTTCGACAACTTATAGGTATGAAACAGAGTGGGATTAGCTGCCGAAAGTCCTAGGTTTCAGCAGGTGTTCCTAGACTATTCACAAATCCTGGAAACTGAATGTTGGCATTTTGTTGAGCTTGCTCAATGGTTAATCCAAGATCCTTTCCTAGTTTGGTGGTCCTCGCTATTTGGTATTTGTTGTTGTTGAATCGAGATCAGGGCTGCTTGCTTACCAGATGATGCAATAGCAGTCATCAACAAAGGTTGTTGCTGAGCAAAAAGTGCTACCATCTGTTGCTGATAAAATGCATATGGAAAAGACATAGTCGACTTTTTGAACAAGTTCATGATACCATCCTTATTTGCACCTTTCGAAATTTGAAAATGTGACCGAGGCTGGAGATTTATAGGGTTATCTTGGATGGTTGTAGATGATATAAAATATTCTCCAATCCTGTCACCATAACATTCTTATCTTCTGCAGATCTTGTTACATGCCTTTTGTTTTTAGTCGACTCTGGTTCTTCTGCAGATTGAAATGTTGCCCAATAATTGTCATCATCTACTTGAGAAGATGACCAGTCGAACTCGATCATAATTTGGAGGTAATTCTGCCTCATAATAATTTGAAGGCAATCTGCTTTGGAAGCCATGTGTCCAATGTGGGAGACCGCACCTAAAAAAAGTTGCACCTCAAGGCTCTGATGTATTCCTGAACATTGAATGCACACAAAGATTCTCAAATTCACAGTTGCCTATCGTGGTCCTTTGCTTTTGCAATCAGTTGAAAGAGACCAAAAGAAAACCTTGTTTCCTCTGAACAAATTTTGTATACTAACATGGCAACCCTCGTACAAGCATTTTTTACATTTGAAGTATTTAATCTGTTGTTAACAAGCTTACAAAACCTGTAAACCTTCAGAATCTAATAAGCTATCTACAAACAGCACCAAACGAACTCTTGGGTATCCTCGCTAAGGGTTATCTTCGTCAATTTCCTGCGACCTGGAAGAAACCAAAACAAACAAATGATCTACAAACACACTTCTGTGCCCTGTTGTTTGCCTTCTTGCTCCCATGGGTGTGTTTATACCAGGGAATGAACCAATTCCTTCTATGATTTACGAAGTGCAGTTGTGCCCCTGACCTACATCACATCCCATATTGTATTTATAACAACAAGTGCTCGAAGATAGTCTACAATTGCCCGACTATTTGCCAAGCATCCCCTGCGTTAAAAAAAAATGGCTCCACAATGCCCCAACTGCAATTTCGTGGACGTCTTCTACCTCAGAGCGAGACAGAGCAATTAGTGAAGCAACAACTCTTTCTGCTGTAGTGCCTCATTCCTCAACGTGTATTTGAAAAAGATGATTGTCAGACTAACAACAACAAATTCCTGTGACTGTGCCTTTAAAACTGCAATGTCTTGTCGACAACAACTCTGCATTTGTATTCGGTGCGCAAAACTTCAAACACCTATAACTTCATTTGGTATTTTCATTCGGCTTCCTCCTCATGGGACCCTGGCATTTTGAATTTGTCTGCCTGCTAATTCTGTGTCACCTGCGTTATCCATCGGGCACCTAGAAGTTGTCTGCATTTTTTTTTTGTATTTGCTGAAAAATCATAATCCTACATGCAATAGTAATTTAGAACACATGGCCTTCATGTATGTCGAAGCTCGCCATGTAGAATAGATGAGATATGTAAGACCACACCTAATGGGCTTGGTATTAGAGTTGGGCTTTGTATGGTTTATGTGTTGAATGTGCTTGACATTTGGGCTCGGGGTTTGGCATATGTGGAGGCTTAGATTAGGACTTAGGTCACCTGTGCACACACATCACTTTTATTTAAAAGGAAAAATAATGAAATAATTTTTTTTTATGAAAAACCCTAAAGGAAAAGTTTTTTATGAAAACTTATGAAAAGTTATTTTTGCCAAGCAGGTCATAGATCAGAGAATTTTTTGCCAAAAGTGATAGATGGGAACTTAGAGACTCAATGAATCGTTTGTCAAACACACAACAAGCTAAAGACTTTGGGGATGGGAAAATCAAGCAAAAAGTGATGAAAACACTCTCAAAATATCATTACATTTTGATCACTAACATCTGTCTCCAACTGGAATGGAGACCTCCCCGTGAGGTTTCCAAGAACCTATCAGACCTTGTGCCTTTACCATTGGGTTATGGAGTCATTTGGCCTTTACCATTGGGCATGGAGTCATCTGGCCTTTACCATTGGGTATGGAGTCATCTAGCCTTTACAATTGATCTCTTCAAACCTGTGACTTGCCTGTAGCCTGTGATGCTTATTCAAGAAAACTAAAAGCAATCTATCTACTCATAGAGCAAGCTTATTTTCCTACCTACTCCTATACTAACCAACTGTACTACCTCTTATCAAGTGAAGTCATGCTTCCAATGAAGCCATGTAAGAAACTGATTTACTGAACCTGTTCTTGATCTTGACCCAAACATAATGGAATATATAGCCAACAGAAAAGCGGTTTGAATAGATGGTAAAGCCAACTTTCATCTAACATAAATATTTTAACATCTGTGCTGCCCATGGATTCCAAATAGTTTGCAATAGGGTCATTAAAACCATAAAAGAATACCTCCCTATGCTACTGTAATTTTCCTTCACCGATCTCAACGCTGAATACAAATTGCTTGATCTCTGCTGGAGAAGAATGCATGATGAAATGTTGATCTGGACTTTTCAACTCATCATCTTCCTCCTCATATCTACTGCAATCTTCCTTTGTTTGCAAATCATAAGACTAAGGGTTTCCCTTAGTATCTGCTGCAGATTCAAATATGTCACATGCTAATATAAAAATCTGTTTATCATTTTTCAAGTTTTCAAATGGGACAATCTGATCTTCATGACAATTTAAGACAGTAGATGCATTTGGTACAATGTCAAAAGTATCTATACTAAGGTCACCATCGTGAAGATCATCAATGTCTCGGTCACAATGAGAGGTATTCCCTATAACAACATACTCTTCAAGGCTATCTAAATCTTTAGTCAATAAATGAAATTCATGACAACATTCGGGATATAGAAGATCAACTGAAAATATTTCTTTGCAAAACAAATGAAAGGCAGCATGAAAATCAGCCAAAGAGATGAAACTGGCAACAGGGAGTGACCGGTACCAATCACGAGCAATCCCCTCTAATGAAAACCCGAAGAGCTTGATTTGAAGATCCTTATGCACAATTTCAAGCCGATGAATAAAGTCATGAAAATCCAACAAGTGTTCAGTTGGCACTTCCCACTCTTCTCCTCGAAATCTGGGAATGCTATTTTCCCATTCATCTCTACTAGGAACTGGATGAGGGTAACCATAAATACTTGAAAAATTGCAAAAAGCATACCTCTTGTTCATTTCATACCAGTGGAGTCGCCTACAGATTTCAGGACAATGGAGTCGCCACTGAATATGTCCTTCATGGAGTCGCCAGATAGATGATTACAACCAAATGATATCCAAGCTTTGTCTATCATCAAAGCTGGATCTATGTCGTCTCCCAAGGAAGCTGAGCTTCAATCTCCTCTCCCCAGCAATGATGCCAATTTGTTATCACTTCAGGAAACTCTCCTAGGTTGTATCTCAAAGATGCCTGGTAACTTAAATAATCTTTCAATGATTTACTCAATGATGGGTATGAGGTTGGATCAAGATGAATATCTAACTCACTGGATTGTATCACAAGACTGTCTAAGGATATTCAAACAATGCAAGGCCTTCTATCAGATAGGTGAATCAAATGGATAAAGAGACTAATCAATTAACCATAACATATGTCTATAAAACAATAGATATGATGGGCTAATAGATCAGCAATAAATACTTATGATCCTTTGTTTACTAATCAGATAGTGAGATGAGAGTCACTAATGGACTATGTAAACATAGATAAAGAACATAATTCAACTCATAAGCATATAACATAAAGAGAAAAGAAGATCCCACAATAACAATGAAAGAAGCTTGCAGGCTAAACATATTATAGAAATAATCTCTATCACAATAGCAGTATAGTTTAGAACTCAAAATCGAACCCTTCGTTCATCAAATATTTTTGGCTTTATAATCTTTACAAACAGTTTCCAGATCCCAAAATAAATGAATCTCAAATCTAAATAAATCTCTAAGTAAAATCAAATACAACAGCTAGAACTTAGATCCTACGTCTAAGGGATTAGATCCCATTTAAAATTGAGTCTTTAAGTGCCGCATGAATTATCCTTGAGAAGAAAAAGGACTTCTCGAATCATCTTGATATCTTCAACAGACTTCAAGGAGACGAGGAGGCAGCTCAAGATCTTGTTCTAACACACCTGGGCATATCTAGACCAAAAATAGAAAGGCCTCTTTAATCCTTTTTCCTTTGAATCTGCTTCAAAACTTGAAAGAGGAAATAATCTTTATCCTATTTAATATTATAATTCATTTAACACCTTGCTGAGATGATTTGGCAGCAGAAATGTTCGGTCTGAGCAAAAGATTGACATTCTGCCTGGGTTTGTGCTTTCGGCAGCTTATAGGTATGAAACAGAGTGGGATTAGCTGCCGAAAGTCCTGGGTTTCAACAGGTGTTCCTAGACTATTCACAGATCCTGGAAACTGAATGTTGGCATTTTGTTGAGCTTGCTCAATGGTTAATCCAAAATGCTTTCCTAGTTTGGTGGTCCTCGCTATTTGGTATCTGTTGTTGTTGAATCGAGATCAGGGCTGCTTGCTTACCAGATGATGCAATAGCAGTCATCAGCAAAGGTTGCTGCTGAGCAAAAAGTGCTACCATCTGTTGCTGATAAAATGCATATGGCAAAGACATAGTCGACTTTTCGAACAAGCTCATGATACCATCCTTATTTGCACCTTTCGAAATTTGAAAATGTGACTGAGGCTGAAGCTTTACAGGGTTATCTTGGATGGGTGTAGATGATATAAAAGATTCTCCAATCCCGTCACCATAACATTCTTATCTTCTGCAGATCTTGTTACATGCTTTTTGTTTTTAGTCGACTCTGGTGCTTCTGCAGATTGAAATGCTGCCCAATAACTGTCATCATCTACTTGAGAAGATGACCAGTCGAACTCGATCATAATTTGGAGGTAATTCTGCCTCCTAATAACTATTTGCCTTAGAATTACCCATGCTTTGGATGAAGGCAATCTGCTTTGGAAGCCATGTATCCAATGTGGCAGACCGCACCTAAAACAAAATGCACCTCAAGGCTCCGATGTATTCCTGAACATTGAATGCACACAAAGATTCCCAAATTCACAGTTGCCTATCGTGGTCCTCTGCTTTTGCAATCAGTTGAAAGAGACCAAAAGAAAACCCTGCGTCCTCTGAAGGAATTTTGTATACTAACATGGCAACCCTTGTACAAGCATTTTTTACATTTGAAGTATTTAATCTGTAATTAACAAGCTTACAAAACCTGGAAACCTTCAGAATCTAATAAGCTATCTACACACAGCACCAAACGAACTCTTGGGTATCCTCGCCAAGGGTTATCTCCGTCAATTTCCTGCGACCTGGAAGAAACCAAAACAAACAAATGATCTACAAACACACTTCTGCGCCCTGTTGTTTGCCTTCTTGCTCCCATGGGTGTGTTTATACCAGGGAATGAACCAATTCCTTCTATGATTTACGAAGTGCAGTTGCGCCCCTGACCTACATCACATCCCATATTGTATTTATAACAACAAGTGCTCGAAGATAGTCTGCAATTGCCCGACTATTCGCCAAGCATACCCTGCGTTAAAAAAAAATGGCTCCACAATGCTCCAGCTGCAATTTCGTGGACGTCTTCTACCTCAGAGCGAGCCAAGGCAATTAGTGAAGCAACAGCTCTTTCTGCTGTAATGCCTCATTCCTCAACGTGTATTTGAAAAAGATGATTGTCAGACTACCAACGACAAATTCCTGTGACTGTGCCTTTAAAACTGCAATGTCTTGTCGACATCAACTCTGCATTTGTATTCGGCGCGCAAAACTTCAAACACCTATAACTTCGTTTGGTATTTGCATTCGGCTTCCTCCTCATGGCACCCTGGCATTTTGAATTCGTCTGCCTGCTAATTCTGTGTCACCTGCGTTATCCATCGGGCACCTGGAAGTTGTCTGCATTTTTTTCGTATTTGCTGAAAAATCATAATTCTACATGCAATAGAGTAATTTAGAACACATGGCCGCCATGTAGAATAGATGAGATATGTAAGACCACACCTAATGGGCTTGGTATTAGAGTTGGGCTTTGTATGGTTTAGGTGTTGAATGTGCTTGACATTTGGGCTCGGGGTTTGGCATATGTGGAGGCTTAGATTAGGACTTAAGTGCGCACACATCATTTTTTCTTAAAAGGCAAAAGAATGAAATATTTTTTTTTATGAAAAACTCTAAAGGAAAAGTTTTTAAGAAAACTAATGAAAAGTTATTTTTGCCAATCAGGTCATAGATTAGAGAATTTTTTTTGTCAAAAGTGATAGATGGGAACTTAGAGACTAAATGAATCTTTTGTCAAACACACAACAGACTAAAGACTTTGGGGATGGAAAATCAAGCAAAAAGTGATGAAAACACTCTCAAAATATCATTATATTTTGATCACTAACACCTCGGTTTCAGCTCGTCCTTGTGTTGTGTATTTTCATCATGGTAAGGTGAAATTGAGCCATATCTCCCACTTGGAATTAATGATACTCCATGTAAATCATGCCTCTCCTTAGACCTCTATTGTGCTCTTTGTAGCTACTCTTCCACCTAGTTTTGTATCTACTAATTTTTCTCGATGAACCTGATGGCCCTATTTTGTTCATCACCACAATCCTTAATTTTCCTCTTTAGGCCTTACAACCAACATTACCAATGCCTTACTATTGTTAATCAATCTCTTGGCTTAATTAGCATAAACCAAAGAAATTGTTTTCTTTCCTTGTAACTATTGATGAGGTAGGGTTGTCCTTCCTTTATCAACCTGCATTTGCTATCTCTTCTCAAGAAAATAACATATCTATCTAGCAAATATAGGATACCAATAACAACCTCACAAACATCTAATGGTATAACATCACACTCCAATTCATCCTTCAGTTGATTTAAAATACAATAAATGATCTACACTAGTGAATGATCTGTAACTCCTCATCCTTATGTAGCCACCCCAAAGGATACGGTTTAGCATGTGCAATGGTATTCCATCCTAGTTGTTATACCGATGGTTCATAAATTAATTTCTTCCAACCACCACAATAAAAGATAGCTGTTACAACTGTCTTCTTGATTTGCATTTTCATGTGGAACAACTTCTCCCTCACTGCATCTGGGGAGCTTTGCTCAACAATAGAGATTCACTTTTTCACTTTCATTGATGGTTTATTCTTATCAATATTACCCCTTCATGTATTGATAGAATTTGACTTAGCAATCAACTAATTTTTGTCGTCAACATCTGATGCTCATTTTATCTCCTTACCTCCAACCTTATAGGTCTTCAAGAATCTCTTTCTAATTGAATGAGCTCAAGTTGCAAAGTCCAATAGTTTCCTTGTTGTGATTATCAATCTTAAAATTTTCACAATGCAAGTCATTCTATGTGGTATTGACAAAAAGTTTATTACCTTTACGCTTCCATTTTCCTTCACATGTCTTCTTCCTTTCTATTCTAGAATAACTTGTTCTATTAGTGGATTTATTACCGTTTTTCCTTCAATATACATGGCCTTTTCACATGCCTCATAAAGGGTCCTGACTTCAAAAATAACCGCCTCCTTTCATATGTGGCTAGACACCCCATTGATATACTTTGTTATCACCTTCCTATCACATTGGTTGATACCTAGTTGGATGCTCTTCCTTCTAAACTCGACTATGTATTTTAGGACTCCATTTCGTCATCTTTATTTTAGATGATGCCACTTTAATTCTTGATTCCATTTGATGGATCTATCTTTCTCATCACCATAGTGCATTGACCTATCTCTTATACCTCAATAAAATTAAACATTAAAGGGTGTTCAAGGAAAAAAACCTAAACACGTTTCAAATGGTGATTCACTACTAGAACTATGAATTGCTTGGTTATAGTAGTGATTAATATAGCAAAAACTCTCATCCCAAGTATTCTAATGCTTTATATTAAAACTTCTTAGCAATTGAACCAAGTGAGGTCTTGGGTTGTAGGTTATCTGATCACTTCCCGATTATGTTGGAGCTGAGTTGTCCAATGAAGAAACCTGGATCCATGTTCAAGTATAATCCTAGGTGGAGTGAGAAGGAGAACTTTTGTGATTTGGCTAAGTCTTCTTGGACCAGCTTTGATCAGTCAACTGCTTTGTCTCCCAGTAAGCGATGGGAAGTTATCTTATGAATATCTCTCTACAATGGGATCAATTTAGATCTAATAATCCATTTGAGAAAGGATAACTCTATAATATCAAAAACTAGTATTCACAAAGAACATAAATGAATGCTACCTCGGTTTTCAAAGTTTCCAATACAATTAACTAAGTAACAATACTGTGTATGGCCACTAGAAACTTAACCATCTACAACTACTAAATAAAATTTACAAGAACTTAACTACACATAACCATATATAGATTTAAATGATTAGATTTAAAGAAAATAGTTTTTGGTTAGCTTGTTAGCCAGATTCATAAACGATGTTGCTATGTGAGAACAACAAAGAGCTTTCTTTGTTGAGGGCACTTCCAAAGATCCCTCAATCTTTTCTAGCTTTCTACATCCTTCCAATATATAAGTTCTGAACCAGGTAAAGTAAGAATTCATCTTTACCTTTTTTGTTTGGCAATTAGGATCACAGCTATGATTAATGAAGCACCCCAAATTCCCCTTCACACAACATCAATTACCTGCAAATATTTCCAACCCTTGCATAAATATGGCATAAAAATCAATATCAAACTAAAAACAAAAACATTAGTGAGCACTAGGACTAAAAGAAAAATGTATTAATACTAGTATAGATCCATCTTAATCCAGGATCTATTAAGCACCAAGAGGGATTGAAAAAACTCAAGATGCAGGGTTAAAGTTAAGATGAATATATGCTAGTGTGCATGTGTGGTCAACTTTTTCTTATGTGGGTAGTAGCATTACACAAAGAAACACGTGATGTAACAAACATCTCTCCCCACCCAGGTTGTAGAACACATTTCTTCTCTTGATGTGAAAACATAGACTATCCCAACAAATATAATGGAGAAAAACAATTCTTTACTCACAGGATTTTAAAAGGTAACATAGAGATCCCTCCAAGAGATTGAAAATAAGTGTAATAGGTACTCTATGAGAAGAGATGTGAAAAAACTATCAAAACAAAGAACTTATAACCAATTTTTCACCCTGCCTAAGCTCACAGATAATGCATAAAGCATGGACATTAAAAATAAGACATTGCCCAGTGTCTGAATCCAAATTTGACAAGTTCAGACTAAACCAATACTAAGATACATTAAAACAAGAAAAACCTTGTCCAGCCACAGAATCAACAGTGTATCATAAATAGATGACACATAAAACAATTATTAGCTTTATGCAGTCCATAGAAAATTAAAAGACTAAGCTTTCCTTTCAGTCCACAAAATGAAATCAAACCTACTAAATAGATCCAGGATTCAGATTGTTATATTTTTTCATGTCATTTGAAAATGAATTATATGTCCATTTGTAACCTAGATGTGGAAAGGACTAAAATGTTCTAACCATTTCAGGAAGGGGTGAGTGATACCAATACAAGATATCACATAGAAATTATAGCAGACAAATGAGATTATTTTCAAAATTATGTACCTAAACTCCGATGACTGATTTTGAAGATACACAATAGGGTCTACTTAACAACAGTACGTGGAATAATATGTCATTTAACTTGTGTATGAGATACACTAAACAAATTTGAAGAACTCAAATTTGTTGATAGTGAATTTTACTTTACATATACATGATTCAACTAGTTTGCCTTGAAGATTAAAAGAACAAAAAAAATGTGCATGTCAATAAACAACTTTTGAAGCATGTTTACTACAGTTCCATTGACCACTTTTGGTCCCTCATACGCATTAAAATTTAATGGTAATGTCAATTTATGACATTTCATTTCTACTAGTAATTCGAGAAGGATTGTTTCCATCTTAAACATTACAAACTTAAACTACATGTGGATCTCAGGTTAGAATGAATACCATGTCCATTGATTTGAACCCTGATCATATTCAAAATTAAAATTTCCCAAGTAGTAGAAAAAAAGCTCTAGAAGGGACTATTCTTTCCTACCTTAATCTTTATTGAGTTCAATTAGTCCAACGTTGAGAGACTTGGGAACTAATAATCTTCCTTAATCAAAGATATATATGATTGCATATAATGGTGTATGGAATAAGCTTTAGCCACCATGAAAACACCTGTTCATATGCCCAAGAGATCATTCTTAGCATTAAACTTCAAAATAGGTTTAATTTTTTTTTTAATTTTTCCCTGAAGAGACCTCTGAAAAGTGCAGCCAGGGTCCACTTATATGCATGAAATAGAGATATTGAAAGTGCAGGTCTGAAGTTTGCCACCCTAACTACAAAACCCAGATCTCAAAAATTTCCATCTCATCACCAAATGCACATTGCTAATCTCCCAACTCAACATTTTCTGTGTTTTGACCAAATTTGACCAATGTCACCAAAATGCACATTGCCTTACTGGACAGTCCAAATTGAATGCTTCCAATTGCTGATTCTTTTTCTCATGACTTTCAAACTGAAAATTTTTTTCTATGCAAAAAAAAGACAAATCTTGCAAAATGCACACTGTCAATTCAGTGTTGAGTGCCTTACCAAAATGCATGCAGGCCCCGTCAAATTTCTTGCTCAAGAAAAAAAAAATATACAATCTTGTAGTCTTTCAAGTTGTGCACAAAACCCAGATGTTAGTGTTCCTCAAACTATCACCATCTCTAAGATCCATGGACGCCAAAATAGGTTGAGCAATAATTCTTCCCTTCTTATGACACAAAATCTGCAGTAACTAAAATTCACACCAGGACCTGATGTTGAACTCAAATCCAATTCTGTATGTTGTTGAGTGTTCATAATGATGTACTCCATATTCCCATATGATTATATTCCAATTTCACACCTTGAAAACTCTTTAGTTCATAAGGTTTATCTTTACTGTAAAAAACAGAGTAAATGCAAACTAGATTTGACAAAAATGCAATCCTAGAGCAAGTTAAGCTTGTCGAATCTTGTTGGATCTTATTGAAGAATTATATAAACACACTAGGAAGTAAAACGTCTATGCAAGATAATTTTAAATACCAGATGCTTCTGCATCAAGAAAGGGATAACATCATACTTTAGATTCTTTGTTTGAACTTTAGCATAGCTTTCAACAAATAAAGTATGTTTATTCTGTGTTAAAGCTATAGAATGATTAAATGTTGAAAACAAAATGTGGTATCTATGTGAATACAAATCATGATAGAGAATCGAGAATGAATTATAAAAGAAATGATCATTTCAATTCTTATCTGTACTGGGAGAGAAGCCAAAGGAAGTGACTGAGGTTTGATATAATTGATCAATAGCATTATTAGAAATTCAATCACAACTAACACTAGAATAGTGCACATACAGTCCACTATAAATATGCACAAAAAGTCCTAAAATAATGAGTATTCCTTCAGTTACGCAGGCTCTGGTAGAGAAAATTTTCCTGCAGTACTTTCATCCATAAGACAAATATGCTTTGATTGCTAGGTTGAAGCTAATATAAGCATCCTTTTAGCTGAGTTCCCATACAGTACTTCCTTGCTTTTGACTGCCTTCTTTCTATAAAATCTAGGTTGGCATCAATACTAGAAAGGATCTTCTACATGTTGATTTTTTGTTGATTGAATGCTTGCCATTAATAACATGGTTTCTTTTTGGATGAATTGTTTAATTGCAAGGGCACTCTTCAGCTTAGACATTTGGGCTTGTATTGATGCCAAAGAGCATCACCTAGAAGATAAATGTGAAAAATAGGCTTTGGCTTCTCATATAGAAAACAAGCCCGAATATGTTCTACTAACATATCTTCTTTTCATTTGGGTTCTCCACAATTGTTAAACCACACATGCAACATATAATTTTTGAGGACAAGCTTTGGATGGTATTAAAGTCCATAGTTGTAGGATCAACCCAAGAATGACATAATTTACACTCAGAATTTATGGCATTTTTTTGCTTTGTTGCACCAAATATTTAGGAGAGACATATAGATCTGTTCACTTGGCACTTTATAACAGCACTCCCATACAAATTGACCACCAATAGTATTTAAAAAAATATGGAAAAGAATCCCTTCCAGTATGATGGAAAGAGAGATCTGAATCTGCTGTAAAAATATGAAAAATAAAACTTTGAACCCAATGCCAAGAGGGGATCCATACTCCAAATATGTGTTTCCCTTTGGAGGGCTAGATCATCATATAATTTCAAAGTGGAGAGCTCTCTAGAAAGGAAGGTTATAGAAGAATCTGATTACAACAATTTGGATGCTAATCAAAAAATGCAAAAAGTTCAGTCAGAAATGATTCAGTCCGGATAACAAATGAACATTCACTAGCTAAAGAAGATGTTCTTAAAGCATTGGAACAAGCTCATAGGGGTTCATAATTAAAGGTTAACATCAATAATAATAATTAGAAAATGGAAATGAGACCAGCTTCTTATAGGTAAGGCTAGCTACGCCTGGAGGCAGCCTAAGCAATGTCACACTCTTCATATTAATCAGTCATGAATATAAAGAAATGCATCAAGTAGGGAGTTAGAACAAACTTCTAGGAAATGGGATCTAAGTCCTAAATACAAACACAATCTGAACTCCCTAACTAATGGACTCTCCATTATTTCTCCAACAATGATGGTATTAAAGTCTATAGTTATGGGATCAACCCAAGAATGACATGATTTACACTCATAATTTGTGGCATTTTTTCCCTTGTTGCACCAAATATTTAGGAGAGACATAGAGATATGTTCACTTGGCACTTTATAACAACACTCCCATACATATTGACCACCAATGGTATTTTAAAAAATATGGAAAAGAATCCCTTCTAGTATGATGGAAAGAGAGATCTGAATCTGCTGTAAAAATATGGAAAATAAAACTTTGAACCCAATGCCAAGAGGGAATCCATACACCAAATATGCGTTGCCCTTTGGAGGGCTAGATCATCATATAATTTCAAAGTGGAGAGCTCTCTAGAAAGGAAGGTTATAGAAGAACCGGATTACAACAATTTGGATGCTAATCAAAAAATGCAAAAAGTTCAGTCGAAAATTATTCAGTCCGGATAACAAATGAACATTCACTAGCTAAAGAAGATGTTCTTCAAGCATTGGAACAAGCTCATAGGGGTCCAAAATTAAAGGTTAACATCAATAATAATTTATCCCAATGACGGAGATCAGGAAACATCAATAATGATTTATCTCAACAATGGAGATCAGAAAACAAAAGTCTTGCATAAAGTCCCTCTAGGAAGAAGAAATGTAAATCAAATAATCTCGATAAAAATGGATTAAAATAATGACGAGAATATATATATATATATATATATATATATATATATATATATATATATATATATATATATATATATATATAAAACCTCTTTTCAATAGAGGAAGTGAGAGATATGTATTTTAAAAAGCAGTTTCTTAAGAATATTTCAAAGTTGGATTAAAAGGATCCCAATCTCTTTGGCAGAACTTCACTATGTTATTTTCTTTTTTATGGACCTAACCTTCCTAACCCCTCATGTAGGTAGAATAATATATTTTCCATGTAATAAAAGTCGATATTAATAAATAAGGCCTAGTAATAAGGTGAATAAGTCAAATGTAAGAAGACCTAATAGAAGCTTCCACTTCTAGAGAGATCTTCCTCTAGATTGTTCTTTTGGTAGATAGATTTAGTATAAATAGAAGTCGAAGGCATGAGAATTTTTGTCTTGAGAATTATTGTAATAGAGAATTGCTCTACTGGAGGTTGCCACCTCAAAGAGGTAAGTGAACATTGCTCCCATTTCAACAAAGGTATCATTTTGGTGTGTTATTCTCTATATTATGTTGTTTCGTTGGTAATTTTTGTGATAATCATGTTTCTTCTCAATATAACATAACCAGGTGCATAACAAGTGGTATTAGAGCACTTTCCTGGGAGGGAATTGTGGGTTAATGTTTTTTCAAGGTAGAGATGTGTTCTGGCATCTTTAAACTACATTGATTTGTCGTTCAGCACAAAAAACTGCGGTTGGGGAACCATACACACAGGAAATACAAGAGTTTTTTAAGATCACATTGTTGGACACCCTTGTAACCCCTGTTGGTACCCCTTTGAGTGGTAGCGCATTAGACAATGTTTGTATACAGAATGACCTAGGTATCCTGAACACCGCTATAGATCAATCGATTGGTCGCCTAACTGTGATAGTGCCACCGAGAAAAACACTTGGGAATATACTCTTTAGTACCTGGGTAATTGGGTACTGCGACTAAGGGTATGATCTAGCCTCCTTAGTTGGTTCCCTGAGATATTGGTTCGAGTACTACTATTCAAACTTGCACGTATATTAGAGAGCTCTAGCACAAGGAAAACCATTTTCTGTAGGAACCTTGAACACCCTAACCCTTGGGATGGAAATAAGACTAAAAAGGAACAAACAAGATCTATTGTCATGCAACCTTGCCTCATGCATTCTAGTTGTGAAATTACTACAGATTTCTTTCTATTAAGAATTTGGGCATTTTTCCATTGTAGTATTATTCATATCGGAGTATAACTCTGCAAGAGTAACAAAAAAAAAGTCCGGGGCTTGCTCGTACCCTTATTCTATGTCACATGGTTTGGGTTCGAGTTCAAGTTTAGCAAGGATTAGGTTCGATTCGGGTTCGAATTTTTTGATGAGGCTTGGCTTCAGGTTCGACTATATACATTTTTCAATATATATATATATATATATTATATAATATAATATTAATGTGCTATAACCTATATACTTTATAACTAATGGCAATACACTTTATAATAACTAACCTATATTATCTAAATAATAACCCTAAGCCATGGTCACAATGAATACCCACATCACACTAAGCCATGGTCGTAGCCAGAGGGAAATGAATACCCGCAACAGATGGAAATGAATACATGCCACATGGACACCATCATGGTCAATATGAAAATGAATACACGTCGTAGAGGGAAATGTACAAATGACCAAATGGCACAGTTACAGACCACCATAAAGTGAATAAATACATGGAATGTTGATGCTAGGGTTAGCAGGCTATCAAGAGGGGAAGAAATGCACGGTCTAGGCCATCCAGAGGGAAAGAGTTTCGTGGTGTCTCTTGCCATTGAATAAAATCGCTATGTGTTCCATTAGTTGTGGCCCACGGGAGTCTGGAGAGATATGCCATATGATCGACGTTCAACTGCACATTTGATGGTTGTATGGAGGTTCAAGGGAACATTTCATAGGTTGAATCGAATAGAGAGAACCCGCATCGAACCTCAATCGAACCTAAAATTTGTTTTGAGGTTCGTTGTGTTATCTTTCTAGCTCAAGAGGTACTCTGCATGTGTGTCTTGAATGTGGAAGTAACCTTGTACCTACACTACTAGACACTTGACTTTGTAATGGGTTTTTATAAAGTTGTGATAAAGTGGTTCTTTTATTAAAGTGTACCTTCTAATATTAAAGTGACTTTATCTCATAAAGTGCACTTATGTTAAAAAGTGAAAATGTACTTTAATATTTTAAAGTGATTTATTTTGGAGGGAATGAATCATGACCCTTGATCTTGTAAAGGAAAGATTAGATCTTGGCCCTTAGATTTAGGGTTGGAGAAGGTGAAGGGTCACTTTTAGATTATAAGAGAATGCATTGGGTAGTGTACAAGAAACAACAATGAGAAGAAGAGATTGAGAGATTTTTGAGAGAGCTTGAGAGAGGAAAGGGAAGCAAGCTGGGTGCATTTCCCAAGAGAGCTTGGGCACATTTCCCATGGAAATTTTATGTTTTGAAGTTGTTGATATTTTTTGCTATGTGGGAGGTCGTACTGTATGGATCTGTACAATTTGTACAGTAGGGAGGAGGGCATGGTTTTCAAGGTAGTTTGTGGGCACAAAAAGCGAGGTTGTTTTGAGCATTCCTTGCTGTTGAAAGGGGTCGTACAGATCAGGTCACACAACAGATTGTGGGCACAGATTTTGAGGTGTTGTTTTCTGGGTGGGTCATACAACAGTACGGATTTGGCACGTTTTCCAAGGAAAAAAGTTTGGAGGGACTGTTTGGGTGTTGTAAGTGGTTTTCTCTCGGCTGTAAATGTAATATTGCTACTGATATAACTTTTTTGAAGCTAATAAAATATCTCTGTCTTTGGGTTTCCCAACATTGGGGTTTTCCCTGGTTGGTTGCCTAAATTTCTAAGTTTTACATGGATGTGTAATTATTGTTCATTGTGTTTATTCCACTGCAAAAGTGCTTGGCAATGTGTATTTATGCTCATAATATTTTTGGAATGTGGGTTTATACATTTCAGAGTTCATAGATGACAATTAGCTCTAGGTTGTTAAGTGCATGACATAATTTAGTGCATGTTGATTTTGTCATTAAATTTCTACATGGTATCAGAGCTCGGGCTCTGAGTGACAGTGAGTAGTGACATATTTGGGCAAATTTGAAAGGGAAATTTGTTGTTTGTTTTCCTTTGAATAGTGATAGGGAATATTGTTGCATGCATTAGATTTGAGGATCGGTTGGATGACATTTCCAACTATTTGCAGTGGAAGGTTTGGATGTCATATGTTCTCAAGGAGAACAAGATTTGGAACTATGTTAGTTTTGTTGTTGTGGCTCCCACAATGGATCTTGTTTCTTTGGATTTGCATGAAGCAAAGGAGGCCAAAGCTCAGAGGATCATTCTGGATGGTGTAAAAGACCCTCTCATTTCACATATGTCTAAGAAGAAGACAACTTATGAGATGTGGGAAACTTTGAAGAATTTATTTGAGGCTAAGAATGCCAATCAAAAGATGGCCTTGAAAGATAAGCTGCATGACTTGAAGATGGATAAGGGTGAGGATGTTGCATCCTATCTTACCTGGCTAGACCAAGTTAAGGACAAGTTAGTTGCAGTGGGAGAGATCATCTCAGAAGCTGAGTCGGGGAGGATAGCCTTGAAATGCTTCACAAAGGAATGGAATATCTTTGTGAAGTGTATGGTGGGTCGAGAAAATTTTCCAGATTGGAGTAGGTTGTGGGATGACTTCACTTAGGAGGAGATCCAGATGGGGTCTCATAGCAGTGGCTAGAAGGAAGACATAGCTGAGGAGAATGTTTCTCTTGCTGCAAAGGGCAAGAAGAAAGGAAATGATGGGAGAGACTTGAGTAAATTCAGATGTTACTGTTGTAACCAGTTGGGAAACCTTTCTTCTTAGTGTCCTGAGAAGAAGAGGAAGGAACATGAGGGGCCTGATACAACTGCTACAACAACCATGGAGGACTTTTCCACCAAGTTTGATAAGGACTTTCTTTGGTTACTCTAGTATCCAGTGTCGATAGTGGAGGATTTGGGGGCGATAACAGATGGATTGTTGACATTGAAGCCTCTTGTCACATGACGGGCATATGGCGAGTATTCCTTATTATCACAAAGACAGGTCTTGACCGGATGGTGGAGAGTGAAGGTGGTATGGCGCAAGCTGTACATGGAGTTGGATGGGTTAGATTCTGACTCGAGTATGGAGGATTCCTGGAGCTTGATGGAGTTCTCTTTGTTCCAGGGTTGAGGGTTAACTTGCTCTCAGTCTCAGCCTTGGAGGATGTTGTATATTGTACATTGTTCAAGAGGGGACATGTATTTATCTACAGGGATGGAGTGGACCCGATTGAGCCACAATTGATTGGTGATTAGGTGGACATGTTGTACATGTTGTGTGGACAACCTTCAAGATATGATTCATCGTCGGATGAGGAGCATGAGGCTCCTGAGACTGCAGTGGGCCCAAGGATTCAATATTGCATTCTGAGAGAAGAGAGGGAGGCTCTTCTGAGCACTGCTAGGAGGCTCAACTGCTGTGATCGAACTGATTCTCAAGGTGGAGTGGATTCTCCTAGGAGATCAGGGTTCATAGTAGTTGTCAGGAGGATGTCTTTTGGTTCGATTTCTATGCAGGTGTTGAGGATGGATCTAGGTTCATAGGGAGCTCCTACTGAGAACAATGTGATGGGACCAGATGATGGTGATGGCAACGAGTACATCCCTCGCTAAGAGGGAGAGTTAGATTTTTAGCTCAGGAGGTACTCCACATGTGTGTCTTGTATGTCGAAGTAACCTTGTACCTACACTACTAGACACTTGAATTTGTAATGGGTTTTTATAAAGTTGTGATAAAGTCATTTTTTTATTAAAGTGACTTTTTAATAAAGTGTACCTTCTAATGTTAAAGTGACTTTATCTCATAAAGTGCACTTATGTTATAAATTGAAAATGTAATTTAATATTTTAAAGTGATTTATTTTGGAGGGAATGAATCATGACCCTTGATCTTGTAAAGGCAAGATTAGATCTTGGCCATTAGATCTAGGGTGGGAGAAGGTGAAGGGTCACTTTCAAATTATAAGAGAATGCATTGGGTAGTGTGCAAGACACAACAATGAGAAGAAGATACTGAGAAATTTCCAAGAGAGCTTGAGAGAGGAAAGGGTAGCAAGCTGGGCGCATTTCCCAAGAGATCTTGGGCACCTTTCCCAAGGAAATTTTCTGTTTTGAAGTTGTTGATATTTTTTGTTGTGTGGAAGGTCGTACTGTATGGATTCATACAGTCTATACAACAAGTAGGAGGGAAAAATTTTCAAGGAATTTTTTGGTCATGAAAATCGAGGTTGTTTTGAGCATTCCTTGCTGAAGAAAAGGGTTGTACAGATCAATCCGTACAATAGATTGTGACCATATATTTCGAGGTGTTGTTGTCTAGGTGGGTCATACAACAATACAGATTTGACATGTTTTCCAAGGCAAATAGTTTGGAGGGATTGTTTGGGTATTGTAAGTGGTTTTCTCTTGGCTGTAAATGTAATATTGTTTCTGATATAACTTTCCTGGAGCTAATCAAATCTCTTTCTCTCTTTGGGTTTCCCCACATTCGGGTTTTCCCTGGATGGTTGCCTAAATTTCAAGTTTTACATGGATGTGTAATTGTTGTTCATTGTGTTTATTCCATTGCAAAAGTTCTTGACAATGTGTATTTCTGCTCATAATATTTTTTGAATGTGGGTTTATACATTTCAAAGTTCATAGATGACAGTTATCTCTAGGTTGCTAAGTGTATGACATAATTTAGTGTAGGCTCATTTTGTCATTAAATTTCTACACATCAAACTTCGAAACTCAAGGTTAATGTTCGTCGAACCCTATGAATTAGCCCTTATTTGAGACCTATCCCATTGGATTCCTCTTTTCATCCTGATTGCAGTGATACCTATCATTTTTAGCCTTTTTTCCCCTTTGGTCCTAACCCCCCTCCCAACCCCCTTATTTGGGACCTATCCCATTGGATTCCCCTTTTCACCCCGATCCTTGTGATACCCTTCACTTGTGACCCATTTTTTTGTGGACCCACCTGCCCCCTTCCGATGCCCCCCTTTCACCATGGCCCACACCTATAGCCAAGACCTTGAATCACGGTTCAATACCTTGTCATCTGATCTCTCCATGGCCTGGAAGGAATTGTGACAAATCAATGCCAATATTTACTCTATCAATTCCTCCATGCAATCCACCATAGACGCAAAAATCGAAGCCCTAAAACAATACATGATGAAGGACATCTCTACCCACATGGAAATCCAACTTGAATCCTGTTTTGCCCAATTCTTCGCCAAACTAAATATTCTTGGAGGCCTTCCCTCATCTGACCAACCTTTGCACCTCGAAGGTGATACTTCCTCCACTTCCTATAATTTTCAGTCTAATCAATTTCAATGTGACCTACGCCTTCCTAGAGTGGATGTGAACAAATTTGATGGCTTAGATCCCACGGGCTGGGTCACCCAAATGGAACACTACTTCTCTTTGCACGACATTACTGATGAGTTGGAAAAACTTTGTTATGGTGCTCTCCATTTGGATCCTGAATGATGGAAATGGCATAAAAAAAATGCCAAGGGTATGTGGCTTGGATATAGTTTGTTGCAGAGATTTATGACTTCTTTGACACCAAAACCCATTATTTAGGTCATTTGACCAAGTTGAAAAAAACTGGCATAGTGGAAGAGTTTATATTTACCTTTGAGAAATTAGATTTCAGAACATAGGGCATGACAAGTATTTTCCTGGGCACAAGTGTAAGGAACATAAAATTTGTATGGGTATGTTTAAGGATGTTTATGAAGAAGAGACAAATGATTCCCATGTACCTGAGCTACTCCCAGTAGTTGATATTAATCAGCCCTTTGATGCACTAGAAGTTGAACCATTGATTTCCCTGAATGCACTCATTGGTTTCTTTGCTCCCCAGACCCTCAAGTTAATTGGCTACATTAAGAACTAGAAAGTCATCATTCTAGTTGACAATGGCAACACCCATAATTTTATTCATCGCTGCATTGCCCAAGAAGTCAATTGTTATATCCGTCCAATTAATAATTTCCAAATCATGATTGCAATGGGGGTTCCATGAAATGTGGATGGCATTGTGAAAATGTGTGCCTACAAATTGGTCAGTACCACCTGAAATATCATATGTTTTCTATTGACATGGGCAGTTGTGAAATTATACTTGGTGTTGAATGGTTATGCACTCTTGGCCCTATCACCATGGATTTCCAGAAATTAACCATGCAATTGCAGCAGGAGGGCCAAGAATGCTAGTTCGAAGGAATCACAATAGGGTTACCAGAGATCATCAGTTCCCATCGAATGGAAAAGCTCCTAAAAAAAGGTCATTTTGGCATTATTTCCCAACTTCATTCCATTCATGTGGTTGAGACACTCTCTATCCATCTCGACCTCCAATCTATCCTTTCCCAACATGAAGTTGTGTTTCAAACCCCAATCTATCATTTCCCAACACAAAGTCATGTTTCATACCCCCCAGGGAATCCCCCCTTCTAGAGGTGTCCATGATTATTCCATTCCACTAGTTCCAAGTAGTATTCAACAAATGTTCTCCCTTATCATCATCCCTTCACCCAAAAGAATGAAATTGAGAAGATTGTTCATGAATTTCTAACAGTAGGTGTCATCTACCCGAGTACCATCCCCTATTCTTCTCCAGTAGTCATGGGACTCAAGAAAGAATATACTTGGAGCATGTGTCTTGATTTTCACACCCTCGACAAACTCACAATCAAAGACAAATTTCCCATTCATGTCATTGATGACCTTTTGGATGAATTAAGTGGTGCTCAGTTTTACCAAATTTGATCTCTGCTCTAACTACCATCAGATTTGTATGAAAGAAGAAGACATTCCCAAGACTGCATTAAGAACTCATGAGGGTCACTATGAGTTCTTGGTTATGCCATTCAACCCCTGTAATTCTCCCTCCACTTTTCAAAGTCTCATGAATCATGTCTTCTGTCCTTTCCTTCATCATTTTGTCTTGGTTTTATTTGATGATATTCTCATCTATAGAAAAACTTGGCAAGCCCATCTTACCCATGTGGATCAAGTTCTAAAACTACTATCTCAGCACAAACTTGTTCTTAAGCAATCTAAATGTGCTTTTGGAGTCTCTGAATTTGAGTACCTAGGACACATTGTCAGCAAGGATGGTGTCAGGGTGGATCCAAAGAAAATTGAAGCTATGTAGGATTGGCCACACCCAAAAAATCTTAAAAGTATGTGTAGCTTCATGTGTTTGATGGGGTATTATCTCAAGTTTGTTTAGAATTATCGAAAAATTGTAGCTTCCCTCACAACACTCCTTAAAAGGAATGCTTCAGTTGCACTCCAACAGTCGACCATTCCTTCCAAGATTTGAAAGTGACTATGTACACTATTGTTTTGGTTCTCCCTGACTTCAACAATAACTTTGTACTGGAATGTGACACCTCAGGGAAATGCATTGGGGATGTCCTCATGCAAGATGGTCGACCTTTGACTTTCACCAACAAACAATTGTTTGAGCACCATTTGAGCTAATCCACCTTTGAAAAGGAAATGTTGGATATTCTACATGTTGTGGATCTCTATCGTCTTTATATATTGGGGAAACACTTTCAAACTAAAGCTGATCACCAAAGCCTTGCGTATTTTTGGGAACAACGCATTTCTTCCCCATAGCAACAAAAATGGGTAACCAAGCTATTTGGATATAATTATGAGATCATCTACAAAAAAGGAAACATAAATGTTGTGGTTGATGCCCTTTCCAGAAAATACGAAGGAGACGGGTCCCTTTTTTCCCTCTCTTTCATTATCTCATATTGGCTTCAAAAGGTTCTCCAGGAATGGTTGCAAGACCCCAAAATTTCCATATTGATCCAAACACTACAACATGATCCACAAGATTCTATGGGATACTTGTGGCACCATGATGAGCTTCGTTATAAAGGTTGCTTGTATTTAATCAAATAGTCAAACCTTAAATCCATCGTTCTCTCTGAGTTTCATGCTTCACCTACATTTGGGCATTCTAGTTTTACCAAAACCTATGAATGGGTCAAACGTTCTTTTTTCTGGGACGACATGAAACAAGACATACACACCTTTGTGGTTGAATGTGATACATGTCAATGCAATAAGGGAGAGACGGTCAAAGCTCCAGGCACACTCCAATCACTTCCAATTACACCTACTATTTGGACATATATTTCTATGGACTTCATTGTTGGATTACCTAAATCAGGCAATAAGCCAGTCATCATGGTAGTAGTGGATCATCTTTCCAAATATGCTCATTTATGTGCTCTTCAATACCCATTCACAACATCCATTGTGGCTCAAATTTTTATGGATAATATCTTCAAACTCCATGGCATGCCTCATTCTATTATTTTTTACCATGATCCAACTTTTACCAACACTTTCTGGCAAGAATGGTTCAGAATCTAGGGAACCTAATTGCATCTGATCACAACATATCATCCTCAGACTGATGGACAAACTAAAGTAGCCAACAAGTGTTTGGAAACCTATTTGAGGTGTTTTGCGTCTGGAAGACAAAATCATTGGGTTCGGTTGTCACCCCTCATTGAATGGTGGTACAACACCTCTTACCATACTTCCATTTAGATGACACCTTTTGAAGAAGTCTATGGACAAAATCCACCTTCATTTCTATCATACATGCTCGGTTTCTCCAAGGTTCATCAGGTGGATTAAATGCTTACAGTTTGCATGGTTATTCTCCATACTCTCAAAGAAAATTTGGTCATGGCTCAGAATCGCATGAAACAACAAGCCGATCAAGGTCATTGTGAACGTGAATTTTCTGAAGGGGAATAGGTGTTTCTTCATCTGCAACCTTATATGAAAACTTCACTCAAATATGAGCACCGTCAGGAAATTTCCCCCAAATTTTATGGTCCTTATCATATTCTCACAAGAGTGGGTCCAATGGCCTACCAGTTAGAGTTTCCCAGCCACTCTATGCTCCATCATGTTTTTCATGTTTCCAACTTAAAGAAAGTGCTCGACACTAGGTTCCAGACTCAAACCAGTCTACCTGAGTTGGATGAAAGAGGATTCCATTTGGTTGTAGCCAAAAGCAGTCTTGGACCAACGTGAGCATCGTCTCTACCAGTGTACTATCAAGGAAGTCTTAGTTTAGTGGAAGGACACATAGCCAAAAGATGCCACTTGGGAGCCAACTACCATTCTGCAACAATGTCCTCATCTCAAGCCTCGAGGAAAATGATATTTTAAGGGGGAGATCATTTTAGGGACCTAACCTCCCTAACCCCTCACATAGGTAGAATAATATATTTTCCATGTAATAAAGGCCATTTAGAAAAATGGGTGTGCTCGTTTAACCGTAGACAATATAACAATATTATCACCCAACCATAGACACAAAGGCCACCCCTAAGCACCTTAACCTTGACAGAGAGAACAATTCTGGTAGAAAATCAATAGACAAACAAGGCTAATGCACCAAGCAAATATAACCGAATACCAAACAGAAAGTCCAAGCTAGGAAAATAAAAAATACAGGTTGCAGTAGTTGCAACTGCAGCTACTCTCCAAACTTGCACACAACTAATTTTCTACAGTTGCGAGTGATTGTGTTCCAAATTAGCTCTAGATTTTCGTATATGTATTTCTCCTTCTTAGTTTTCTAGGCTGACTTCTCTTCCTGGGGGATAAAATATCAATACTAATTATTCTCTTTAGCCAACTTGTCTTCTAGGGTTATGTCCAAGGATTTAGGGTTTCTCTTGATTCCTGAAATATTCTAGTCTCATTAAAGGTTACAAGTGGAGGTTAATACCTCCCGCAACTACTATAATATCAACACTCCCTCCTAGCTAGGTAGGTATAACAAAAAATTATATTGAGCAAAAACAAACCATTCAACTAGTAGCATCAACATAGACACATATGCTATCTCATGATCAAATCACGAGCACCTTCATGACTATCCAATTGGATAGTCTCCATGGAAATCAAAACAATGCCATCCAATGGAACACTATTATGTCTATTCATAGTAGTATACAACTACTATCCGGTGGTACAAAACTACTCTCAGTAGCACAATTCTACTAACCAGTGACCCATAGTCACTATCAGTGGATCACTCCCACCACGGTAGCATACAATGACTGCCTAGAGACATACATTCTCTACAACAATCATATCATCTGATATAAATCTGCATAAACAATATCATGATATGAAATGATTCATCTAGGCCATTCTTCCACTCACACATGTGAGATCTGGAAGAGCATATTCCCTTAGAAAATAAAACATCAGCCATGGGCTATTTGGACTATTCTTTGCAAGCATAGAATAATAAATGTCCTTGATTTCTGAGCCCAGACTATTCGCCTAACTGGGCCATTCCTCTGACACTAATCATAGTGCAACCTTGAGAGAATGAGTCTTCCCTAGGGAATTCCTCTCCTTGATTGCTAAACCTAGACCATTCACCTAACTGGGCCATTCCTCTGGCACTACTCATAGTGAAACCCGGAGAGAATGAACCATTTCCTAAGGAAATTACTGTCCTACACCAACCTCCAAAATGAACCATTCTTTGAAATTTCTTACAACTGTGAACTTTGAAAGAATGGCTGCCCGATGAGGCAAACCATTCTACTTGACCACTACTCAGAGTGACTGCCAATAAGAAGGATTATCCTAGACCATTCCCCCATACCGGCCATAAGGGGAATCATTGTCTATGGTAGGTAAGCAATATATAAGACCATTTTCATTAAGAAAATGATTGTCTGATCTGGACCATTTTTTAAATTGGAAAATGTTTGTCTGTCAGAAATCTCGAACCACTTTTTGGACTGGAAAGGAACTGCCCAACCTGGACCATTTTCCAAACTGGAAAATGATTGTCCATGAATCAATAATAAGTATCAGTTCTCCCTTCCAACCTGGGGAGTCATCTCTTCCCTTTTAGCTAAGGGAGTTATCTCCACTAGCCCCATCTTGTCCCGTAAGTACGCAAACTTTATCCTGGACAAAGTCTTTGTCAGAATATCTACTACCTGCTCATCTGTGGAGATATATTGGAGTTTCACTTCTCCTTCCTAGACTTTATCACAAAAAAAGTAGTATTTGATCTCAATATGTTTCAACCAGTCATGAAACATTGGGTGTTCTGATATCCTCATATAACTTTGATTGTCACAGTATATTATGGTCGAATATGGTACCTGATCAAATAATCTAGAAATCAACTTCCTCAGCCATACTTCTTTTGTACATGCCTCACATGCTGCGATATATTATGCTTCTGTTGTGCTGAGTGCGACATACTTCTATTTCCTGTTGGCCCATGATATCGTAGCATAGCCCAAACTAAAAAAAATCCTTGAAGTACTCCTTTTGTCTTCTGCACTCCCTGCCCAATCTGAATCTATGAATCCATGAAGTTGTATATCATTGGATGAAGTGTATCTTAAACCATACTTTATCATCCCACAAATATATCTTAGAACATGCTTTGCAGTTATCCAATGCTTGTGTCTGGGTTCCACCTGGAACTGGCTTAAGATGTTTACAACAAAGAAAATATCTGGTCGAGTATTCACTAGATACATCAATGACCCAATCAATTTCCAATATAGGGATGAGTCTACTAGATCAGAATCTGAGTCTCTTACTTTTCTTATATCTATGGTCATAGGAGTGGCCATGGATTTTCAATCCATCATTCCAAATTTCTGAAGAATCTTCACTGCATACTTTCCTTGTCCAAGGAATACTTCACCACACTTTTGCCATACTTCTTGTCCCAAGTAATAGTGCATGAGACCAAGATATTTCATATCAAACTCAGAAGCTAGTTCATTTTTACACTAGGTGATGAGAGAATCTGCACCTATCAAGAATAAGTCATTGACATACAATAGTAGAATCACAGGCACATTGTTCACAACCTTGTAGTAGAGATTTGGATCTGTATGACTCTTAGAGAAACCAATTATTACTAAGTAACTGTCTATTCTGGCATAGCAAGGTCTTGGAGCTTGCTTGAGTCCATATCGAGATTTCTTTAATCTACAAACATGCATATTGTCTCTGGAATGTGCTTCAAAGCATTAAGGTTGTTAAATGTATACTTCTTCTTCAATTTATCCATTGAGAAAAGTTGTCTTTACATCCATCTGATGTAGACTCCATCCCATGGAAGCAATAAGAGACCTAATGGCTCTAATAGAAGTATATCTGGCAACATGAGAAAAGGTTTTGGCATAATCTTCTCCCTCCTTATGGGAGAACCCTCTAGCTACGAACCTTGCCTTGTATTTTTCTAGACTTTCATCCACTGCATGTTTGATATTATAGACCCATTTTGAAGTTACCACTATTTTTTCCTTGGGTCTTGTTGGAAGCAATAATATAATTTCTATTTTTTATAAGCTGCCTACACAGGGTCTCTAAATTTCCATTACTTGTCATGAGCATTCTCACTAAATGACACTTGTCACTTGTCATTTTTTACATATCTTCCTTTCGATTTTTGTTTTCATGACTGTAAGCATGAAAACTCGCAGCTGGAATTGACACTTTGTTTCGATTTTTGGAAAATTGTTCATATGGTCTATTATCAAATTGTCGTATTTTTGCTATGAACATGATTGTTCTCCTTGTTTATAACTCCTTGGTTCTAAACGTGCCTTGGTTACATAAGTGAAAGGCCTCCATGCATTAATTTTTGATTGATATTAATGGAGTTTTCATTCATAAAACTTTTAACTATTCATTTGATACACTTACCTTTGTAATCAAGCTATGAATGTGCGTACTATGGTTTTCCAAGTGTTCAAATCCTTATCAAATCCTTACACGTACCCATATGCCAAACTGTCATATGAAGTGCATTATGCTATTATTGTTCTGTATGGTCTCGAGCTTCACGATTTCATTCCCACGCATAGTGATTAACGCCTTTGCCTACTGTTTTGGACTGTCATAGCATGATTTTGTTCGGGGCTATGGCCCTGTGGTTTTTTATCAAACCATACCTCCGAGTTTTGTGTTGATTCCCTTATGTTAGCCAAGGCTTCAGTAGTAAGGATTGAGCCCAATGGCATCCAAACCTTGTTATCATATGATAACGCCAGAGATGATTTAGAAAGGAACGGTTGGCGTGTATTCATTGAAAAATTTAAGGGTTTCAATTTGAGAGTTTCCCAAGAGTTCGCATTGACCTTCGATGGTTGCAGAGCAAAGATAGGTGATGTCCAGCTAGAGGAAACTGAAGATTTTTTAAGCCAAGCTACCGGTTTACCAGCTGTCGGGCAAAAGTGGTTCAAGAACACAAAAGTTGAAGAGGTCCCCTGGACTTTGTTGTTCACCTCACAGAAAATTACTAGTTGCGACCGAGGTATGCCTATCTCATCCTTAAAACCTAGGTGGCATGATCTTCTTTCTATTGTGAAGCAGTTCATTACGTGTGAATGAAGATTTGGGTTAGTTTTCCCGTATCACCTGCGATTGCTTATGAGTTTCATTGACTTCCTGTTGAACATGCCCTACTTCCTGCTTAGAAGTCTATACAAGATGGGAAAGCGGTTTAGGAGGAAGAAGTCCGATTCTATTTTATTTCATCATGGTTTAATTAAGATTATCCTTGTGCATCAGTTGCAATTACACAACGATTATTGGGATGATTTTCTATTACAAAATGGCTTTGGAAATAGTGAGTTGGGACAGGTTGATAAGCCTGTTATCACACAAACCCTTGTGAAACCTACCACCTCTCCTCCACTGTTCCTGCCCTGTGATCCTGCCCCTAATATTGAACCCTCGACCTACCCTGATGCTACTCAACCGGACAATCAACCGGATTCGCACCCAAAGAGTTGCACTAAAATTGTTAAAAAACCCACAGGGAAGAAACTAAAGGGCAACGTCGATGTTAATTATAAGAATAAAAGGGCTAGTCATTTGATTTCACGATGTGCTCAAAACAAATCCAAACCCTGTGCAGACACAAAAAACACAATTGAGGTAAGTGAAGACTCGGATTCAGAAATTGAAAGGTTCTTGGCCGAAGAGTATCCATTTTCATATGGAATTTTCCCTGACAGACCCTACGATTATGTTAGCAACCTGCCTCCATGTCTAAAGGATAATATTGAATTTCCTAGCATTCGATTCTGTGATTAACCTACATGTGAAGTGGATGATTCTCCAACTATTAATGCTATCAGTGCCAATGCACAGTCCCTACAGCCACAGTGTAATGAGTGTCGATCCTGGATTGACCGGTATTATACGGATGTGCCTATACTACAGTCCCGACTTAAATCTTTGAAAGACCAAGTGGATGCGTTGACAAACAAGAATAGTAGACTCCAATCCATAGCTCAAGAAAAAGACAAACGCCTAAAAACTACAAGATCGGTCATTTTTAAGAATGTAGAGGCAGTGACAACAATAGTAAACTCCAAGATTGCTTGATATGTTTTAATCCAATGATTTCAGGTATGATCTTTTTCAAAGTTTAGCATGATTTTGTCATTCTCAATTTAGGATACACGATTTGTTTGAATAGATTACTTTTTAGTTTGTTTTATTTGTTGAATAAAATATGATTGTAGTTATAATTATAACTAGCTACAAAATTGTAAGATTCTGTAGCGAGTTAGAAAAATTCGAATTGCTTGATTTTACAATTGAAAACGTATCTAAAATCTTCCCATTTTTATTTGTTTTCAGGAACCCATGATTTTCAAGGAGATATGAAGCACTGTTGAGATCTTCCAACCACATGAACTTTGTGTTTTTAGTAAATAGATTAGGCTGTTTGTATTTTGATATCAAGTAAAATCAGGGAGGTTGCATCCCCCATATTTTTGGAACAGATTTGATATTATCAACAGGAAACATTATGTTCCTGGAACCTATATAAGCATGCTATTTTGTAAACATGAGACCATCTCTGCCTGGGGCAAGACTATGGATTTTTCATTTACAGACTTAAATGAAATATAATACTTATCACAACTTTAGCTTGTCCGTATTGTGGTTTTATTCAAGTCATGATTATTTCAATTTGTAATTAGATTATGATTGCTTTAGCTGTTGTGGTTTACTACAAATTGGTATGATAAAAATTTATATATTATCCATGCTTTATGTTCCAGATTTAACACACATCAATCCTTTTGTTCAAACTTGAATTAAGAGATTTATCTTTATCTTTTAATTGAACATTTATACGCAAGTTCTCACAACAGGATTTATATTAATGTGGCTGCTTGTGAAATTATGAGATTGCTGTGATCATATCTCTTATATGTTCTATCATTCAAATTCCATCATTTCTGCTTCACATTTATGAGAAGCAATTGTAGGATTTGTTGCGGGTTTAGCTCATCAGACAGGGAGATTGGATGCTATACACTGAACAAATATTGGATGCGATAACAGGTCAGTTTGCTAGTTTGATTTCATTAGTTTAATCAATACAGAAATTTCCTGCAGTTAAAACATCTTCTACTAGCTGTTATCTCTATTTTCAATTAGACAGTTTGATATTTCATTTCTAGAATGTAGATAGATTAAATAATAGTTTTACTGTTGTTTAAAAAATAAAATTACATTCGATTTTCATGGATTTAGATTAAAATTCGTATTGTGTACATATTATATATATATATCTTAGAAATAGAATTAGTTGTATATATTATACATGTAATAAGTAGAGTTATTTTATAAATATTAGTCAGTTAAACTGTAAATATATATTAGATCTATATATTGTTCTCAACGATTGCTATTCATCAAGTTATTGTATTTTCCTTAGTTTTTTATTTTTTCGCTTTCTTAGGACTTAGATCGGCTAATGGAGCCACTAAAATCGTCGGAGTGGATCAATCCAAACGGCTTGGGTTAATTAGACAACCCTGGACCAGATTCACTCCTCTAGTTGACGAGCGGTCAATTTCACCCATCAACAAATGGCGCTAGAAGGAGGGCCTGAAAACTATTAATGGCACGAGGAGGTCATAAGTCTCCTCCACCACCTACCCGCTCACCTATAGTGACTAGAAGTTGTTCAGATGACAAAATTGTCCCTCAAACAAAAACCACATCAAACGACAATCTATGGATCACAGTTGAACCAGTAACTCCAAATCCTATGGGTGGTGACATACAAGAGATTGTTCGACAATCTCTCATAAGAACGCACAGTGCCTTAGCCCGTATAAGACAACCAAAACGACCTTTGAATCAACCATTAGACTTCTCTGATATCAGAGAACAACTTGGATGTACTGACCTTACCTTAAACCCTACATATCCAATCCTCACTCCTGCAGCAGGAGGATCTGGTATACCACCATCACCACCTCCTTCATCTCCTTCTTCCTCTGGAGAAGAATCCTTTGACGAAGGCAGTTCCTCATTCGAGCCTTCGACACCACCCACACCTATGGCCAACCTGAATAATTCTGCCAGACCCTAGCTTGACCAAGATGTAGTGGCCATACTTGGGCCTCAACATCCTTTACCCAAGCACCCGGAGAAATGGCTCCCTAAATTTGACCCAGAATCCAAGCAGATCATTGAAGATCACATCAAAAAGTTTATGTTAGCCATTAGACTTCGTAGTGTTGAGCATGAAAACGTAGTTTGTAGATTGTTTCCCTACACCTTTGAAGGCAATGCCTCTACTTGGTACTTTGCCCAACAACCCCACACCATCGTGTCATGGGAGAAATTTGAATCCTGTTTCCTTGAGAAGTTCGGAGATGACAAGTCTCCTAAATTTCTATTCATGGAGCTTTCTAGTTTAAGAATGAACCCCAAAGAAAAGATCAAATACTTTAATCAAAGGTTCTTGACACTAAAGAACCGAATCCCCACAGATTTGATGCCTGCCGAGAATCTTCTTATCGCATATTATATAAAAGCCTTACATCAAAACATAGCCATTTGGGTAAAGAGATCCAAGAAATCCACGTTGTTAGAAGCCTTTGAAGAGGCCAATCAGATCGAGAAAGACATTCTCAGTTTAAAAGACACTACTAGCAACGAGGCAGAGACTAGTTCATCGTCCAAAAAGAAAATTGAAATCTTCCCTAGACATTCCCAAAACAAAGCTCAACCTAAAAGCTTAGATTTAGAAAACTTACAGAAATTCATTCAAAAACTGTCCAACCAAGTTATAGATTTGAAAAGGACAGCTGAAGAAGCTTCTTCGAGCAAAGGGCCTTACAAACCCCCTTTTAGGAAGCCTTTTCCTACCAACCGATCTAATTCAAATACTGAAGGCCTAAATCTAGAAAGCCTGCAATTTGCTATTCAAACGATTCTAGAAGCACATGATAACTTGATTCCTCCCGAGATTCCTGAAGAAGTAGCTGAACAAGAGACAGTAGAAGAAGATGAATCCTCTCCAAACATTTTTGGACATTTTTCGGATAGCATTTTTATAGCTAATTTCAAAACAGTGCACCCTTACAATACTAGGAGCAAGACAACAAATAAGCCTTCTTCTGAAATCACTATGACTTTGCCTCCAAAATAGTCTAAATCGATTGAGACTAAATAGAATTCAGTAAACCCAAGTTTAGATTATGATTTGGTTGAAGATTTAAATAAGCTTAGGGCTAACATTTTTGTTTATGTTATTAAAATTCCCTTTTCTTCTGCAAAAAATGCTACAAAATATTGCAGAGAACAACAAAAATGGCAATCTGAGCAGTAACAAAGGTGTTCAAAACAACCCCAAAGTTCCTCAGAAGGCCTCCACCAAAACCACATCCGAGCCTCACGATAAAAGAGACCTTCCTGTAAATAATGTAACAAATGTAGATAAACCAGTTTTAGAGGTTGCGAGTAAAAAGCAACAAGCTTCCACTGTTAATACTCGCAGAAATGTCCCTCTATTTTTGTTAACTTTTGAAATTTTCAATAGGAACGTACATAACTGTATGGTAGATTCAGGCGCGTCATCTAACGTAATGCCTTGGTCTGTTTGTCAAAATATTAATGCCAAAGTTCAACCATCCAGCTTGATCGAACTAGTGTTAAAGTGATAGGCGAATTAAGAAATGTGCTTATAAGATTGTCGTCTAATCCTAAAGTTCATCAAGTGATTGATATTATTGTTGTAGATATCCCAAAAGTTTATGGTTTGTTTTTAAGTAGAGACTGGTCAGAACAATTACATGGCTATTTTGCGACGGATTGGTCTCACCTGTGGCTACCTGAGAATGGAAAGCCCAACAGAATCAAGGTAAATCGTGAATGTTATCTGAAGTTCACGGTGACTGATTTAAATGATCCCAATGAAACATTCACTCCTTCTTCCGATTCGCCCAAAATACAGGGGATGGATACTTTTTTTGGTAATTTCATGGCTGAAACTTCCACTATCACTAACCCGGAACAACAGTCTGAAATTTTGACATATACGCAGCCAACAACTTCTTCTCAGTGGACACATGCAACCGATGAAAATCAAATATGGTCTTTGTACTTCGATGGGTCAAAATCCAAGGAAGGAGCTGGTGCGGGTTGCATGCTCATCGATCCAGCAGGTAACAAGACTCTGATTACTTGCAGGTTGGAATTCGAATGTACAAACAACACAGCTGAATATGAGGCACTCCTACAAGGCCTCAGAAAAGCATTAGATCTGAACATTCAAAATTTGACTGTCTTTGGTGATTCAGAAATCGTGGTTAGATAGGTAAAAAACTCTATCCACTGTTTATCTCCGCACTTTAAAAGCTATCAAACTAAGGTATGGAATTTGATGAACAAGTTTTCTTCATTTAACATAAATTCTATTCCTAGATTGAATAATTCAGAAGCTGATTTGTTAGCTAACGTCGCTTCAAAACTTTTTCCTGCAGAAGGCTTATCTCCGAATGCATTTTCCATCGAACTGTTGTTCAGATTGTCCGTTCCAGACAACATCATGAATTGGAGAGTCTTTGATGACGATCAACAAATTATAAGTTTTCTTCATATGGAAGAAACTTTCCAGGGCGCGGTGATCGACGAAGGTACCCATGATGAAAATCTTCGTGACATTACGGTAATACCAGATCTGCGATCACTAGAATCTTCATCAGACATGGTAAACTCTATCCCAAAATCTGTAGTTAGATTAGAAAATTTTTATGATCTTCATGACAAGTTCAGAAAATCAGTGAACTATAAAACGAATAGTTCCTCTTTGACACATGAAAAAGTAAATTTGGGAACTAAAGACAACCCAAAGTGCATTAATTTAGGGGTGGGGTGTTCTGAGAAAGAAAAAGTAGCATTTATTAGGTTGTTTAAGGAATTCAAAGATGTTTTTGCTTGGACGTACGATGACCTAAAAACCTTTGATCCTAACATCATACAACACATTATTCCCATGAAACCCCAAACCCAACCTTTTCAACAAAAGTTAAGGAAAATGCACCCAAAAATTGAACCAAAGGTCAAGAAGGAATTAAACAAACTCCTGAACGCTAAGATAATTTTCCTATTTAGGCACACACAATGGGTCTCTAATCTTGTCCCTATCTGAAAGAAGAGTGGTGAAATCTGACTATGTGTCAATTTCCGAAATCTTAACCGAGTGTCTGATAAAGACAACTACCCTGTCCCTCCCATGGAACAGATCCTTCAACAGGTTTCTAGTTCTGAAAGATTATCCTTGTTGGATGGTTTTTCAGGGTATAACCAAGTCCTGATGTCCCCTCCAGACCAACTCAAAACCACCTTCCACACTCCATGGGGCACCTACACTTATAGAAATATGCCATTTGGACTCATAAACATCGGTGCCACTTTCCAGAGAGCAATGGACATCGCTTTTCGAGGCTTAATCAATCAACCTGTCGTAGTTTACCTGGATGACGTCACTGTCTTCTCGAAAAATAAAGAAGATCATCTAGCTCATTTAAGATCTGTTCTACAACGATGTTGTAAGTACGACATTTCTTTGAATCCTAAAAAATCTATCTTCGCAGTAGAACAAGGTAAACTCCTCGGATTTATTGTATCGAGTGAAGGGATGATTATCAACCCTGAAAGAACTCAAGTCATTTCAAAACTGCCCCCTTCCTCGTCAAAAAAGTCCATGCAATCTTTCTTAGGTTAGATAAACTTTGTTAGGAGATTCGTCCCCATCTTTTCAGAAATGGTGAGACCATTACAAAACCTAATAAAAAAGGATGTATAGTACCATTGGGGACCTTTAGAAAGCCAGGCTTTTGATTCAATAAAAAATGCCATAATAGATTCTCCTTGTCTAATGAGCCTCGACTTTTCTCAAGACTTCACCCTCTACACGTTTTCCTCTGACCGATCCTATGCTGTCGTCCTAACTCAAAAGAACGCTGAAAACAATGAAGTCCCAATCGCCTTTATGAGCTCAACCTTCAAGGGGGGGGGGAACTTAATTACCCAGCAGTAGACCAGGAAGCCTATGCTGTTTTCAAATAAATAAAGCACTTCCGATCTTATCTGTTGAAATCTAGGACAAAAATCATTGTCCCTTACCCGACTGTCAAAAATATGTTAGTAAAGAAAGAACTAGGCGAAAAAAGGGCAAATTGGGTCACATCCTTGCAAGAGTATGACATAGAAATCACCCTAGCTCAGATTGTAAGAGGCCAAGGGTTATGCAAATTGGTCGCTGATTCGGCTGCAGGACAACAAGAGAAAAATTATATGATAAATCCAGGACAACACTATCAAAATCAAATCTGCTGTGCACAAAACCCTGTTAGTCCCTGGTACGATGACATAAGATTTTGTCTTATGCATGGATAAGCTCCCTGTCACCTTGATTACACAAAAAGGAGAGCACTAAGGTTAAAATATGTTGCTTTTCAGCTGATCAATGGTATTCTGTTTCGTCAAAATTTTGATGGAGTACTAATGCACTGTCTTGAGAAAGATGAAGCAGAAAAAGTGTTATTGGAATTGCATGCAGGAGAAGCTGGTGGGCATTTTGGTGGAGACACCACTGCCCATAAAGTATTAAGAGTAGGTTATTACTGGCCTACCCTTTTTAAAGATTCTCATGCTTTATGTCGCAAGTGTGTGATTTGTCAAAAAGCATCCAGACGGATATAGAAACTAGCTTTTCCTTTGCAACTAGTTTTGGTAGACTCCCCTTTTCAGCAGTGGGGTCTGGATATTATAGGCCCAATCAATCCACCAACCATCCTCACAACAACATAAATATATCATAACAGCCACAGATTACTTCACCAGGTGGTTTGAGGCTGCCCCATTGAAAGCTGTAAGTACCAGCCAGGGAATATCCTTCTTGAATTCAAATATTATTACTCATTTCGGTATCCCTGAATGCCTGGTATTTGATAATGCTTCTTATTTTTTGTCTCTTGAAATGAGTGATTTCGCTCTAGAAAAATGAATTAAATTAAAGTATTCTACCAGCTATTACCCCCAAGGCAACGGTTTGGCATAATCGACTAATAAAAATTTGATCAAAATCATCAAGATAACGGTCTCTGAAAACCATAAAAATTGGCATAACGCATTGTTAAACGTAATCTGGGCTGATAGAGTAACTCCTAAAAATGTTGTAGGTAACTCACCTTTCTTTCTCGTTTACGGCAGAGAGGCAATTCTTCCACCACATGTCCTTCTTCCATCTCTCCAGTTATCGCAGAAAGTACAGGAAGAGGACTGTCCCCCTTTGGAGAGTCGAATTAACTCTTTATTAAAATTAGAAGCAGTGAGGGCTCAAGAAAAATGGAAATTGGATCAACATCAACTCATTGTTAAAAACTGGTTTGATTCCAATTCTGCCTCTGACAGAAATTTTGAGGTAGGTGACCTTGTCCTAAAATGGGACAAACCTCATGAGGGAAAAGGAGAGCATATAAAGTTTTAGAACTTGTGGTTGGGACCATTTTTAATTGCTGAGAAATTGGGTCCCAGTTCCCTCCAATTATAGAATTTAGAAGGGCAGTCATACACCTTTCCAGTGAATGGCCAAGCTCTAAAAAGGTACTTTGTCTGATCACACTCCCATGTACACTGTGTAAATATTTTGTTTTGTTTGTTGTTTGTTTTCCTTTGATGGTTTGTTTTGATTTTTTCTTTATGCTTATCAGTCTTTCTTTTTGAAACACACATGCTTGCATCATGGGCTAGCTCAGACGAAGAGAACAGAAAAATTCCCCCTCTAAAATGACTGCTCAAGGTTGTTTAAACATCGATTGTGATACTTTTTCTGAGTTTGTAGCCATGTTAAAGATAACTTGTTGTTTGAAAAGCGTTTCTTGATTTCAATATGCAACTGAAGGTACTCACAATCATCCATAAAAATTCTTCTTACGCTGTCCATGTTCCTTAAGAGAACAACTCAAAGATGTCTCCCTACTCTTGAAAGTCGGTTTTATTAACAAACTATTTCTAAATCTTGACGAAGGACAACTAAGAACTTTCTTCAAGGTCTGTAATTTACTAAGATGTGTCCAAAACCAGGATTTTCAGCGTCACCCCGCTCTATTAAATATCTTTAAAACTAAATAAACCTTCGGAGAGCTATGGGAAGTGATTGCAAACCCGCCAGGATACTGAACAGGTCTGCTGGCAGCGGGAAAATGCATGCATCACGCCAAGATAACTTTGTCGGGGTACTGAACAGGCCCGTTGGTAGTGAAGCAATGTCAGGTATACAAAAATTATCAGATATGGATTCTTTTTGACCTTAAATGTCCTTTGTTCTGATCTGGAACTTCTTGGCAGGATACATATATTAGAGTGGGTTAATTGACATCCCTGTCGAGGCTATGGACGCCTGCTGGCAGCAACGGCCTTGTCAACAGTATTGAAGATTTTAACTTTAATATCGTGACTCTCTTCTGTTATGATTGTTGTCAGTTTTCATCTCTTTAAAATAACAGTAATCTGAAACTGAAATGCATTATAATTGATAATGATGTTCAGATAGATTTTTGGTTGTTTTCAATTTGAAGTTTTTTTTCTGATTATCCTAATCTGAACTCGTTCATTTGGTAGAGATAACTGCTTCTCCCAGTGTGTCGCCATTTTTGGTAGCAATAATATAATTTCTATTTTTTATAAGCTGCCTATACAGGGTCTCTAAATTTCCATTACTAGTCATGAGCATTCTCACTAAATGACACTTGTCACTTGTCATTTTTTACATATCTTCCTTTCGATTTTTGTTTTCATGACTGTAAGCATGAAAAATTGCAGCTGGAATTGACACTTTGTTTCGATTTTTGGAAAACCGTTCATATGGTCTATTATCGAATTGTCGTATTTTTGCTATGAACATGATTGTTCTCCTTGTTTATAACTCCTTGGTTCTAAATGTGCCTTTGTTACATAAGTGAAAGGCCTCCATGCATTAATTTTCGATTGATATTAATGGAGTTTTCATTCATAAAACTTTTAACTATTCATTTGATACACTTACCTTTGTAATCAAGCTATGAATGTGCGTACTATGGTTTTCTAAGTGTTCAAATCCTTAAACGTACCCATATGCCAAGGTGTCATATGAAGTACAATATGCTATTATTTCTCTGTATGGTCTCGGGCTTCACGATTTCATTCCCACGCATAGTGATTAACACCTCTGCCTACTGTTTTGGACTATCATAGCATGATTTTGTTTGGGGCTATGGTCCTGTGGTTTTTTATCAAACCCTACCTCTAAGTTCTATGTTGATTCCCTTCTCTTAGCCATGGCTCCAGTGGTAAGGATTGATCCCAATGGCATCCAAACCTTGTTATCGTATGATAACGCCAGAGATGATTTAGAAAGGAATGGTTGGTGTGTATTCATTGAAAAATTTAAGGGTTTCAATATGAGAGTTGCCCAAGATTTCGCATTGACCTTCGATGGTTGCAAAGCAAAGATAGGTGACATGCAGCTAGAGGTAACTGAAGATTTTTTAAGCCAATCTACCGGTTTAAAAGCTGTTGGGAAAAAGTGGTTCAAGAATGCAAAAGTTGAAGAGGCCCCCTGGACTTTGTTGTTCACCTCACGGAAAATTACTAGTTGCGACCAAGGTATGCCTGTCTCATCCTTAAAACCTAGGTGGCATGATATTCTTGCTATTGTGAAGCAGTTCATTACGTGTGAAGGAAGATTTGGGTTAGTTTTCCTGTATCACCTGTGATTGATTATGAGTTTCATTGACTTCCCGTAGAACATGACCTACTTCCTGCTTAGAAGTTTATACAAGATGGGAAATCGGTTTAGGAGGCAGAAATATGATTCTAGTTTATTTCATCATGGTTTAATTAAGATTATCCTTGTGCATCAGTTGCAATTACACAATGATTGCTGGGATGCTTTTTTGTTACGAAATGGCTTTGGAAATAGTGAGTTGGGACAGGTTGATAAGCATGTTATCACACAAACCCTTGTGAAACCTACCACCTCTCCTCCACCGTTCCTGCCCTATGATCCTGCCCCTAATATTGAACCCTCGACCTACCCTGATGCTACTCAACCGGACAATCAACTGGATTCACACCCAAAGAGTTGCACTAAAATTGTTAAAAAACCCACAGGGAAGAAACTAAAGGGCAATGTCAATGTTAATTATAAGAATAAAAGGGCCAATCATTTGATTTCACAATGTGCTCGAAACAAATCCGAACCCTATGCAGACACAAAAAACACAATTGAGGTAAGTGAAGACTCGGATTCAAAAATTGAAAGGTTCTTGGCCGAAGAGTATCCATTTTCATATGGACTTTGCCCTGACAGACCCTACGATTATGTTAGCAACCTGCCTCCGTGTCTAAAGGATAATCTTGAATTTCCTAGCATTCGATTCTGTGATGAACCTACATGTCAAGTGGATGATTCTCCAACTGTTAATGCTATTAGTGCCAATGCACAGTCCCTACAACCACAGTGTAATGAGTGTCGATCCTGGATCGACCGGTATTATACGGATGTGCCTATACTACAGTCCTGACTTAAATCTTTGAAAGACCAAGTGGATTCATTGACAAACGAGAACAGTAGACTCCAATCCATAGCTCAAGCAAAAGACAAATGCCTAAAAACTATAGGATCGGTCATTTTTAAGAATGTAGAGGCAGCGACAACAATAGTAAACTCCAAGATTTCTTGATATGTTTTAATCTCATGATTTCAGGTATGATCTTTTTCAAATTTTAGCATGATTTTGTCATTCTCAATTTAGGATACACAATTTGTTTGAATAGATTACTTTTTAGTTTTTTTTATTTGTTGAATAAAATATGAGTGTAGTTATAATTATAACTAGCTACAGAATCGTAAGATTCTGTAGCCAGTTAGAAAAATTCGAATTGCTTGATTTTACAATTGAAAACGTATCTAAAATCTTCCCATTTTTATTTGTTTTCAGGAACCCATGATTTTCAAGGAGATACGAAGCACTGTTGAGATCTTCCAGCCACATGAACTTTGTGTTTTTAGTAAATAGATTAGGCTATTTGTATTTTGATATCAAGTAAAATCAGAGAGGTTGCATCCCCCATATTTTTGGAACAGATTTGATATTATCAACAGGAAACATTGTGTTCTTGGAACCTGTATAAGCATGTTATTTTGTAAACATGATACCATCTCTGCCTGGAGCAAGACTATGGATTTTTCATTTACAGACTTGAATGAAATATAATACTTATCACAACTTTAGCTTGTCCGTATTGTGGTTTTATTCAAGTCATGATTATTTCAATTTGTAATTAGATTATGATTCCTTTAGCTGTCATGGTTTACTACAAATTGGCATGATAAAAATTTATATATTATCCATGCTTTATGTTCCAGATTTAACACACAACAATCCTTTTTTTCAAACTTGAATTAAGAGATTTATCTTTATCTTTTAATTGAACGTTTATACGCAAGTTCTCACAACAGGATTTATCTTAATGTGGCTTCTTGTGAAATTATGAGATTGCTGTGATCATATCTCTTATATGTTCTATCATTCGAATTCCATCATTTCTGCTTCACATTTATGAGAAGCAATTGTAGGATTTGTTGTGGGTTTACCTCATCAGATAGGGAGATTGGATGCTATACACTGAAAAAATATTGGATGCGATAACATGTCAGTTTGCTAGTTTGATTTCATTAGTTTAATCAATACATAAATTTATTGCAGTTAAAACATCTTCTACTAGCTGTTATCTCTGTTTTCAATTAGACAGTTTGATATTTCATTTCTAGAATGTAGATAAATTAAATAATAGTTTTACTGTTGTTTAAAAAATCAAATTATATTCAATTTTCACGGATTTAGATTAAAATTCGTATTGTGTACATATTATATATATATCTTAGAAATAGAATCAGTTGTATATATTATACATATAATAAGTAGAGTTATTTTATAAATATTAGTCTGTTAAACTGTAAATATATATTAGTTCTATATATTGTTCTCATCGATTGTTATTCATAAAGTTATTGTATTTTCCTTAGTTTTGTTTTTTCTCTTTCTTTAGGACTTAGATCGGCTAACGGAGTCGCTAAACCCGTCGGAGTGGATCAATACAAATAGCTTGGATTAATTAGACAACCCCGTACCAGATTCACTCCTCTAGTTGACGAGTGGTCAATTTCGCCCGTCAACAGGTCTAGGCACAATTTCCCAAACGTCATTTTTCATGATAGACTGGTGTTCTTTTGTCATGGCTTCTTTCCATTTTTTCTTCTTAGTTGCTTCTTCAAATGTGGTGGGTTTTTTATTTATAAGTGGTGTCACACATGTTGCATAGTTGGAGAATATTTTCGGATTTTTTCGTTCTCTGAAGGTGCCACTTAGAGCTTTGAGTCTTTCTGCTTCTTGTAGAGTAGCTTCAAGCCAAGTTGGACGTTTTCTAGTTTTGGGTACAATGAATGATTCAATAGGTTCACATGGTTTCATCGGATAATCAAGTTGTTTTGGTTCTTCATTCTAACTTTCTGGAAGAGATGTACTTTCTTCTTTGGGTTCTTCATATTATTCTTCTTCCATGGATTCTTCTATAGATTTCTTGAATTGCATCTTCTCATTGAATGTTATGTATTTGCTGACTTCAACCTTATGTTGTTCTAGAATATAGATTGTGTAGGCTTTGGATGAATCACTATATCCAACAAATATTCCCTTCTTTCTTGAGGGTACTAGTTTCTTCCTTTTATCCTTGGGAGATGAATGTAAATAGGGCACCCAAAGATTCTTAAGTGTTCCACATTGGGTTTCTTTATTGAGAAGGCTTCTTTTGGAGTCATATCCTTTAATATGTAGTGAGGACTTATGTTCTGAACATATATTGTTGTCATGGTTGCTTCACCCCATAAATACATGGATAAACCTTGATCGTTCATTAGTGACTTCATAGTTTCTTCAATGGATCTATTCTTCCTTTCTACTACACTGTTTTGTTGAGGATTATGACGAACGGTTATCTCCCTCCTAATCTCTGCTGACTTGCAAAAGGCAACAAATTCCTTGGATGTGTATTCTCCTCCATCATATGTTCTCAAAGTCTTGATTTTCTTGCTTGTGAGGTTTTCTATTTCTTCTTTGAATTATTGAAACTTGTTGAAAACTTCATCCTTTATCTTCAAGATATATAACTAAGTCTTTCTTGAGTAATCATCTATGAAGGTTACATAATAAAGAGAACCTCCTAGAGATTTTACTGGCATCAGACCGCAAACATCTGAATGTATTAGATCTAGGATTTCCTTAGATCTATCGTTTCTACTTGAGAATGGCTTGTTAAAATTCTTACCAAGTGCACATCCTTTGCAAATTACTTCAGGTGTAGATTGTAGTTCAAGTATTCCTTCAACCATTTTCTTGAGGAAAGGTAATGCTTGATAGTTAAGATGAGAATACCTTATATGCCAAAGTTCACTAGGATTGACTCCTTCATGTATAAGAGCTTCATCATTTCGTTCTAGTAGTCTGTATAATATTCCCTCATGAGTTCCAATAACTCTAGAATTCTCTATGATGGAGTCTCTAGACCAAGATAGTACTTCACCATCTACAAAGGCTATTATATTTCCTTTGTCTTCTAGGAAATATATGGATACAAGGTTCTTTTCTAAACTAGGTACATATATGACATTACTCAAATGAACATTGTTACCTGATTTCAATTTGATGGAGGCTTGACAAATTCCTTCGACTAGATAGGTGTTCTTGTCTCCAAGTCCTACCTTGTAGGATGTCTTCTTTTCATTCAAACTAGAGAGTCTGACCTAGTCTCCTGTCATATGACTGGAAGATCCACTGTCAATTATCCACATATCATCTTCAAGATTTCTTGTAAGAGTTGAATAGTGTAGATGATTTGTCTTTTCATTCATGATTTCTGTTGACTCATAGTTGGTCAAACATTGACTTTGATTGGTCAAACATTGACTTTGACCCAAAATCTCAACTTTGACATTTTTTCCTTCTGAGAGTGCTAATAGGTGCATTGGACTAAGGCACACTAGAATATCCTCTCCTTGAGTAAGGTGTTCCATCATAAGGTGTTGGGTAAGATTTTTAGGGTTTGCAGCTGCACCTGCTAGTAACCCTAGCAACAATGCTTTAGTAACTACACCTACTAGTAACCCTAGCGACAGTGCTTCAGTAACTGCACCTGCTAGTAACCCTAGAGATAGTGCTTCAATAACCACACCTGCTAGAAATCCTAGTGGTAATTTTTCAATGAGCTTGATGATATTATGGCTTAGTTTCCTTCCAATGGTTATACTAACTGAAGGAAGTGTGGGCCCATAACCTGTTAGAAAAATGGGTGTGCTCGTTTAACTGTAGACAATATAACAATATTGTCACCCAACCATAGGAACAAAGTCCACCCCCGAGCACCTTAACCTCGATAATGAGAATAATTATGGTAGAAAATAAATATCCAACTAAGGCTAATGCACCAAGAAAAGATAACCGAAGACCAAACAGAAAGTCCATGCCAGAAAAACTGAAAATACAGGTTGCAGTAGCTACAATTGCAACTACTCTCCAAACTTGCGTACAACTGATTTTCTGCAGTTGTGAGTGAGTGTGTTCCAAATGAGCTCTAACATCCCTTATTTATATTGTTACTTCTTAGTTGTTTGGGCCGAATTCTCTTCCCGGAGGATAAAATCTCAATATTGATTATTCTCTTTAGCTGACTTGTCTTCTAGGGTTATGTCCAAGGCTTTAGGGTTTCTCTTGCTTCCTGGAATATTCTAGTCTTGTCAAAGGTTACAAGTGGAGGTTAATACCTCTCGAAGCTACCATAATATCAAAAAGGTCGATATTAATAAATAAGGTCTAGTAATAAGGTGAACAAGTCAAATGTAAGAAGACCTAATAGAAGTTTTCTCTTCTAGAAAGATATTCCTCTAGATTGTTCTTTTGGTATATAAATTTAGTATAAATAGGAGTCAAGGGCATGATAAGTTTTTTCTTGAGAATTATTGTAATAAAGTGTTGCTCTGCTGGAGGTTTCCCCCTCGAAGAGACAAGTGAATATTGCTCCCATATCAATAAAGGTATCATTTTGGTGTTCTATTCTCTATATTCTATTTTTCCGTCGGTAATTTCTGTGATATTCCTATTTTTGCTCAATATATCATAATTAGGTGCATAACATTCTCCCTCCAAAAGGATAAATCCTTGGACCCAGATGGTTTCACCCACAAATCTTTACAAGTGTCTTAGGATTTCATCAAAGATATTTTAGTTGGAAGTAAAAGACTCTAGACACAAAGTTAGAAAGATGGTGGTCCTAAACTTCTCTTTTATTACCCTTATTCCCAAAATACATGATGCCTACTAATTTGAGTTAGATCAATTTCCTTGGATGATATATAGCCCACAAAATTGTGACACATATGATCTCAAGTAGACTACAAAAAATATCTTCTATATCATTTCACACAACGTTATTATTTTAGCTGAAGGATCTCTTCTATCTACTAAAATGTTTTAGAGTCTTGGCTACACTTATGAAGGTAGACACAGCCAATGGATTTCACAGGGTTAATAAAGACTTTTACTTAAAAAAATTGACAGAGTTGGATACAATAAATATTGGACACATTTTGTTTCCTCTTGCATTAATTCACATTGGACAGTAGTTCTAGTCAATAGTAAACCCACAAGTTTCTTTAGAAGCATAAGGACTATCCTCTCTCTCCTTTGTTTTAACATTTTATTTGTTGAAGTGCTAGGTAGAAATATGAGAAAGGAATTGCAAGGACTCTCCCCCTTTGGTATTCATCTTGCAAACAATTACTTAGTTTAAAGATGATACAATGATAATGGGTGTTTCCTATCCTCAAAATGACACTAAAGGGAAAAGAATCTGAGAAAATTCTTTGGTTTTCTTATTCAAGGAACAACCAATGCAAAGTCCAAAGTTTGCACAGTGAATTGCAAGAGAAATACCTAGGCTAAAACTACCATATTCTAATTTATTTCACTTTGAATGGAAAATGGGACAGTGTCACAACTTATTAGGGTTTTCCTCTTTCCATTGCAAGAACTTGGGTGAAATGTAGGGATCGATTATTATGGAAACCTAAAGGGAAAGATCTCAAAACTGGCCTAATATATTCGATGATACCAAAAACAAGGCTAATATCACTAAAATTATTTCTAGACTCCTTATCGATATTCAACGTTTCCTTCCTTTTAGCCCCTTCTATTATTTCAAGGACATAAGAAATATTTTAAGGATTTTCTTTGGAGAGAGATCAATGGAGAAAAAAAAATTATCCCTTATTTAGTGGGCTTAAAGTTTGTATATTCAAATCCAGAGGGAGTTAAGGATTGAGATCCATGTATCTCACAAACGGAGCTTTCTTAGTAGAGATAGTTCAGGAATTAGAATATATGGAAATGGAATAGCTTGTATTCAATAATTAGTATGGATAAAGTATCCTACTAATGTCCATTTAAATCAATTAGGCTTGTCAGATATGTGTTAAGGTTCAAACACCCTCCCTCACATGCACATGCATGCAAAGGGATCTACACCCACTAGAATTTGAACATGGGCTTGTTCACATGGCAATGATTAGTCCCCACCACTAAGCCACAACCCTATAGATAGAAGGGGGTCATACTTAGACTAATTCCTTAATTTGGGAAAATATTCTTAAAGCATTTCCAATTATTCAAAGTTAGTTTTCATGGAAAATTGGCAAAGGAGACAGGGACAATTTATGGAGACACTTAGTTATAGGAAATCCACCCATAGGGAGAAATGGTCAATCTAAAAAATATTCAAGATTGGTCCTGTCAAAGGAATATGTTCAGAGTCAAATAGTTTATGTAAACTATATACATCAAGAGAGGAGGAATTGGAAAAGCTGGAAAAATACATTTGAAACTAAGATGACATGCCAATTCAACTTTGAAAATTTTATAATAATCTATTTCAAGAGATTGTGAAAAGAAACATAAGAATTTATGATGAAAAGGACACACTAGACATGGGTATTTTTCCCATCTTAGTGAAATACATGGTTAAATCAGGTTATTTATCCATTTCACTAAGACATGAAGAAAATGCAAAGATTCCTTTATGTGGAACTTGATTTGACCTTCAATATCCATAAAATCAGGCCTTTTATTTCGTTGTCAATAAAAGGAAGAATTATAATTGTAGAAAGATTCCTTAGAATGGGTGCTCAAGGTACTCCCTGATCCACTAACTCTAACATATAATATATATAGAGATATGGGTGTTGATATTTGATCATGGCCTACAAATAATCTGAAGAGCTTAGAGTTGTTGGGTTGTTATATTCTTTGCAGTGAAAGTCTAGTCGAGGTGAATTGAATGACGGTTGAAGTCGAGGTGAATCGTCTGACGGTTGAAGTCGAGGTGGATCAACATCAAGTTGAAGTTGAGGTAGATCGAAAACAAGTCAAAGGTCAAGGAATTTGATTGAGTAAATACGAAGTCGAAGATATCGATGACAAGTCAACCAAAAAGAGGTCGAAGGGCAGGCGTGAGACGACTGACTAGAGACCAAATGAAGGCCGAATGGTAGTTGACTGGTAAATCCAACTTGGAGTCAACTGTAATAGAATCCCAAGATTTGTGGGATTTGTAGCCAATGATATGCATGGATATGTAACCATTTTTTGGGCGCCAATATTTAGGGGTTTTCCTGTTGTAAATCCTATAAAGAGGTGTGTTGTAAGGCCATAAAGGCTGTTGTTGTAAGGTGATCATAGAATGTAGTTTTGCAGGTCAATGCATGTGTAAGTGTAGGTTGTTGGTCATGAAAATGTAATTCAAATTGGCTACATGGGTTTTCTTGCTAGTGAAAGAGGGTATGATGTCGATTGTGTCCTAGGTGTGGACCAAAGTTAGACATGTAACCTTTTATTCTTAATGAATAAGACAACAAGAGAGCATAACACTCAAAGGAATGTTGGTTTTGCACACACTTGGCTAAGTGCGCATGGTTGCACATCAAAGGAAGGGTGCACAGATTTCACAGTGTTGTGCGCACTTGAGTAAGTGTGCATGGATTACCTTGAAGAGTGCATCAATGCAATTTATATACATATACACACACACATAGATATATAGATAGATATGGATGTATATGTATTTGAGACCAGAGAGACTATGTGGTTATGAGGCTGGTGAGATGGGATGCTAATAGGCCAGTGCGCCTATCCTTGGAAAATGTAATCACACTCAAGTTATTAATAATATCACATCGTTGTGCGCAGACAGATCATATGAAAAGAGATGGGGGGGGGGGTAACTCCACCGAAAAGAGAAAAGGGCTGACTTAAGTTCAAGGGAATATTTTATTAATATTTCCAAAAAGTGTAATTATGGATATTTATTTATCCTAAGATCCCACGGGATGGGAACGAGTCATCAAGTGGCTAAAGCTAATTTTGAAGGTGAAAACTATCCAGTTTAAGGCATGCAATATATATTGTTGGCCTTAGTGTATTTTTGGGGCAGGGATTTCATTCATTTTCTCAGGTGCAGAAGGGGTTGTACCAACTGAGGAAAGACGACTATTACCTTATTTGCAGAGAAAATCTTGTAAAGTTTTTTTTTGTATTGTAACTAGAGTATTTATTATCAAAGAGGCGGGTTGTAAGGCATGTGATAATTCCCTCCAAGTGAGATATTTGTTGTCAAAGAGGCGGGTTGTCAGGCCCGTGAAAATTCTCTTTAGGTGAGAGATTTTTTGTCGAAGAGGCGGGTTGTCAAGCCCATGATCATTCTCTCCAGGTGAGATATTTGTTGTCAAAGAGGCAGTTTTTCATGCATGTGAACATTCTCTCCAGGTGAGAGTTTTCCTGGTAATTGTTCCTTGGTGCGCTACGCATTAGTTAAAAGGCTCAAAGACTTCTTGTTCGACATGTTTCTAAAGCCCTATAAGGGAAGTGGGGAAACTGCGAGACTGTTGAGCATAGAAGGGGCACACTTCCTTGGGTGGTGCTGGCGTGTGGGGAATGAGAGACTGTAGGCTAGTTGCAAGAGTGGCACCTTGGACTGAATGATTCTATTGATTATCAGACCTTAGCCCGACATTAGAAACCAATTTTCGATGGTGGAGTTTAATACTCAACTCGGGGGTGACCTGTTGCTAAAATTATACGTGCAACATAGTATATGGCTGGGAGGAATGTCTGAGCTCTGTGTGTAGTTGGTGAATTTTCATAAAATATAAGTGTCCTTTATGTGCTTGTCTCATTTACTATGTGCTTAATTATCTATTTCTGATATGGGTTTAATTCTTGTATGATGTTGCATATAAGTAATTGTAGTTATTCTGTATAATTTTGCTTGCACATGTAAGTGTGGTGTTGATATTCAATATGTGTATTCATACATGCATAGTATAACAATTGTTATTATTTATTCCTTTTAAGTTAACCTTGTAATAATGGAAAATATTTTGTGTGCAAAAGAGGTTGGATTCACTTGTGTGTGCATAGAAGAAGTACATGAGCACAAGGAAAAAAATGTGTGTATGACACCAGAATGGTTGTGTGTGTAGTAGAAATCTACGTAGACCAATGTTATAGAGTAGAATATGTGCACTAGTTTTTGTAGTAGCGTTGCTCAGTAGTAGATTGGGTATGCTACAAGTTTGTATCAAAGCAGTTTGATAACAGGATGATACAGATTAGTATTAGAGAAGTATGGTAATGAGGATGTTACATTTTGGTATCAGAGCTCCGGTTTCAGCACTGAGCTTGCATGGGTTGAGTTTCTACTAAAGGACAAATTTGGATTGATAAGTGGTCAAATTTGGAATTACAATGCGGCGATGGTGCAACTAAAATAAGAATGCACAAGTGTGTGTGCTACATTTTTGACATTGTGGGGTGCGACACTGGAAATGCACATAAAATGATGATGCGTTGGTGTACGCACTAAAATTTGGGGTTGTGCAGAGCAAAACTTGTGGTGCATGTGTAATACTGATACACGGTGTATACGTTAAAAAATGACAACGTGCATTAGTACGTGTTGAATACTAGTGCGTGTATGGGATTTAGAAGAAAGAAAGAAGGAGTAAAAGGGTATTTGGATGAATTCCAAATGACCATGATATATTGTGCAAGACTTAGAATTGCGCAAGGGAGCAGTTGATGGGAAAATTAATCACCCATAAATTTTGGAATTGGGATGTTAAAATCATCCAAGAAATAAGAAGAAAGGATTATGACAAAATGGTGCAGAGTTTTCATGAAGTTGTATAATGAATTCATCTAACAAATCTTATTTCTTACACATTTTGCATAATTAATAGCGATTAGATTAGGACAGAATCAGTGAAAAAAGCCAAAAATCATGGAAGATGCATAGAGAACTTGCAACCATGATGATGAATTCGGGGATTTGTATGTCGGTTTGGTTGTTGATGATACAAAATTCAAGGAGGAGCGCATAAACTTGGTAGAAACCATAAAGGGACTGCAAAAAGATCTCAAAATCTATAAAGTTGATAATGAAAGGATTATGAAATCCAAGGAGCAACAAGATGACTTCAATATCAAGTTGATGCAAATATTGGAAATAATAGAAAAGAAAATGGATAAGGAGACAGAGTCAAGTATATCAAGAAGTCTCAAGTCTCATGATGAGAAAATAAGAGAAATGAGAAGTGTAGATAGGCATAACCCTCACTCACCAAGGCATTCATTTAGGAAAGTGCGTAGCATCTCAAGTTCATCTCTTGTCAGAAAGCATAAGAGAAGGAATGGGATGGACGAGATACATGGATAAATGAATAAGATGAAGCCTCCTACCTTTGATGGTGATCACAAGGATGAAGATGCAGAGACCTAGTTGTTGGATATGAGGAAATATTTCTATATGCGTAATTATTCTACGCAGGAAGAAGGGAGATTTGTCATTTATCAAATAAAAGGAAAATCAAGTGCAACACATTGGTGAAAAGAAGGTTACTTGGAGGGAGTTCAAGAGGTATTTTCAAAATAAATACATAACCAAGGGATACTATGATAAGACAATGAAGGAGTTCTTTGAACTCAAGCTTGGGAGTATGACAATAAATGAGTATGAAAGAAGATTCTTAGAGTTGTTGTAATATGTCACATTCATAAAGGATGAGCAAGTTAAAATTCATAGGTACCTCGATGGGTTTCCCTCATTTATCAGTGACAAGATACAATATGATGACTCCAAGACATTGGAGGAAACCATAAGGCACGCTGAGTGTCTTTATGATCAGAAAAGGGGAAGGCCGACTTTCCAAAATTCTTGGGAAGACAAGATCAAAAGCAAGGTGGAATAGAGGAAGAAGGGGACTAAGCCACCATTTTATAGAAATATCGCGCAAGGACATCCAAATCCCAAGGAGCCTAGAATGGCGGACACAGTGGGGAAAAAATCAAGGCAACAACCTATTCAATGTTGGGGTTGTAGTGGATATCATATGTACATAGATTTCCCTCAAAGAGGTGAAAAAATGAGGACTGCACATAATGTACAACAAGCTATGACAATTCAAGACATGGGCATAAATGTGCCTATGATTTACACAACCTTGGATAACATGCAAGATGTGTTTCAATATTGAAGTGGAAGGTATGATTAATGACCAACCCATTGTTATTTTAATTGATTCAGGAGCTAGTCATAGTTATCTAGATCCTAATATGGTGGAAATATTCCAATTGCCAAGAAGAAAGATTGGAAAACCTTGGTTGGTGCAATTAGCTACATGAGAAAAAAGGAAAATTAGTGAGATGTTTCATGCATGTCCAATGGAAATGAATGGATTGCAATCAAAATTTGGTTTGAATATCATGCCTTTGGGCTCTTGTTATTGCCTCATTGGTATGGATTGGTTAGACCGACGTTATGTTGTTCTAGATTGCTAAAATAAGGAATTTACTTTATTGGATGAGGAAGGAAACTTAAGAACAATTCAAGGAATTCCAAGAGTTGTAACTAGCAAAGAAGTTTCAACCTTGCAATTGAAGAAAAGATACAGGAAAGGATGTCAAGTATTTGCAGCGCACATGGAGGAGGAACATAAGGATAAAGTGCCAAATATTGAAGACTGTGCAGTACTGAAATAATTTGAGGATGTCTTTAAAGAGATACATGGGTTGCCACTGAAAAGAGATATTGATTTCTCTATAAATATAATGTCGAGATCAACTCTCGTATCCAAGATTCCTTATAGGATGAGTAGGCTAGAGTTGAAGGAATTACAGATGCAACTTGAAGATCTTCTGAAGAAGAGGTATATACGCCCAAGTGTGTCACCTTGGTGTGCCCCAATATTGTTCGTGAAGAAGAAGGATGGTATGTTGAGACTTTTTATTGACTTCAGGATGTTGAACAAGGTAACAATAAAGAACAAGTATCCTTTGCCAAGGATAGATGACCTATTTGATCAGCTGAGGGGAGCACATATATTTTCAAGGATTGATCTCAGATATGGATATCACCAAGTGAGAATTAAAGAAGAAGACATCAGAAAGATTGCCTTCAGAACGAGGTACGAACATTAAGAGTTCACAGTGGTGCCTTTCAGGTTGTCAGATGTACTAGATATCTTCATGTGTTTGATGAATGAAGTTTTTAGAAATTACTTAGATAATTTTTTCATTGTATTTTTGGATGACATATGTATTTATTCAAAGTATGAAGGAGAGAATGAGAAGCACTTGAGGATGGTGCTACAAGTATTGAGGGGTCATCAACTATATGAAAACTTGATCAAGTGCTCATTTTACCAGTGACAGATATATTGTTTGGGTCATATTATTTCTAAGGAAGGAAGAGTTGTGGATCCAGAAAAGATAAAAGCCATTGAGGAATGGCCAACACCAAGAAATGTCGCAGAGGTGAAGTTGTTCATGGGACTTGTAGGTTATAATAGAAGGTGTATTGAAGGCTTCTCAAATATTGTGCATCCAATTACATCCTTGCAAAAGAAAGGTGCATGATTTGAATGGACTCCAGATTGTGTAAGAATTTTTCAGCACATGAAGAGTTTGTTGACAAGTGTGCCAATTTTGAGAATTGTAGATTCAGATGAAGACTTTGTTGTGTGCATGGATGCATGCAAGGAAGGGCTCAACGGAGTCCTTAGTTAGAATGGGCATGCAATATGCTAAAAATCAAGAAAGTTAAAATAACATGAAAGGCTCTATGCTACTCATGACTTAGAATTGGTGGCCATAGTGCATGCTTTGAAGATGTGGCGGCACTATCTCATGGGCAAAATATTTGAGCTAAGAATAGACCATAGTGGTCTGAAGTATCTGTTTGGATAGCCAATTTTAAATGCTAGACAAAGCAGGTGGTTATAATTCTTGATTAAGGTTGGTTGTCATTGATGTCAACCCTTGAAGAAATCCCCGCAACACAAAGGTTTGGGTAATGGACCCAAGATTGTTTGATGTAAAGATGACTCATTATTGTCTTGTCATGGTTGATAAGAAGTAAAGATGGATGAACTCCAAAGTGGTCCCCTTATGGTGAAAGCCCTCACAGGAAGACGCTTTGTGGAGTAAGAGAACCCATGCTTAATTATGGAATAATGAGATGAAGGAAAATGAATTTGTTAGGGAAAATATCCTATATGGATAGTTATTTTCATGCCATTTCCAGTGGTATGTGTAAATTCACATAACTCCTCACGGTTAGAGAGTTATGACCATGTGAAGTTGGAGAACCCAAGTTTGGGTAATGGACCCAAGTTTGTTTGATGGATAACATTGTGATTTTTGTTATATTTGAAGGTAATACTATTCTAGATGGATAGTACATGTCACCCATTTATGGTGGTATGTGGAACGTCACATAAATCCTCACGGTTTGAGAGTTATGGCCTTACGAAGTTGGAGGACCCCTCATATGTCATCTAGAAGCCCCAAAAGGTCAAAGTAGTCAAAGTGGTTTAAGAGTTTTTAAAGGTAAATAATAAAGTGAAGTGATGAGTGCACTATATTTCAAAGTGAATACAAAATCAATTATTTAAATAATAAATTTAATGGAGAATTTAGAAGTGGGTTAACCCTAAAATAAGGAAAGTGGACAAAGTGACCTAGAAGATGCTTTTAAGGAAGCTACTTGGAGAGTATAAATAAGAGGCAAGGCTCTCTCATTTAAATCACACTTGAGAATATTTAATACCTATAGGTGTATGAGGTAACCAAAGGATATCTAAGCCGAATTTCTGAGGAAAGTGAAGAAAAGAAGGCTCGAATTCAAGGAAGGATAAATTCTTTTGATGATGCTTTCTAAGGTATGTTTTTTTCAGGTCATCTCACCATTTTTGAAATAACTTTTTTTTCTAGAATGATTAAGACTGTGAAATTGATATTCCATTGAGGAAACATATCCAAGTATATGTGGTAAAAACTTCAACTTGTGGGTCATTGTATTTTTGGATTTACACTCCGTGGAAAATAAGGTTTTTGGCTAGTCCTGAAACTAGTAAAAAACAAGTGTTTCGAGTAAAAACGTCATAAATTCTTCATAACAGATCCAAATTCAGTAAGACAAAATGTGTTGGTTAGAGTACAGTTTGTAGTATGCTATGTAATAGTTTCATATCAATTCAACAAACATTTCGTGCAGGGCACGTTCTACAAGGTCGCTCTCTAGAATAAGCCATAATTCAACAAGGTGTGCCATTGTTGCCATAACTCCTTTTATGAAAAGTTCCAAGTAGAGACACCTGGTTGAATTGCATAAAACACATTGAATAAAATTGTATATCAGTTTCATATCTTTATTCATTACAGGTACAAAGTTATGATTATTTCAAGTTAGGGTTGTTGACTAATCCAAAACTAGTCTTGTGAGACTAAAGAAACGTTTGATAAAAATGCTAGTCTCTTGTTGTTAAAGTTAAGGAAGGTTTGCAGGTATGTGATCATATACACCAGGTCTATTACAGAGTTACACATCATATTTGGATGATGAAAGTGATGAGGGATTTTGGTTGAGGTATAAGTCGGTTACATGCTTGAGACAAGTAGTTGATGAGTTGGCACATACATGAGGTGTATAGTTGATGATGTTGGTACATATTGATGAGTCATAGTTTGTTAAATTTTTAATTAAAATAAAGTACCTAGGCAAGTGTTTTTCATCCCTAGGCACCTAAGGGGTGAGAAAGTGCCTAATGTGGGCTCTAGTCATTTAATTTGTGAGATGCAAATTAAAAGGTGACTTTATGACTTTAGTGAGGGTGAGTGAAGAGACACCAAATCTCATCCACTGATCTAATCCAATCTCAACCGTTGGATTAAGAAACTCCTCACCTACCTCATGAGGTCGATTAGGGTTGAGAGGGCACACCCATTGTTGGTTTGTTGGTTCATTGTTGAGAGAGCAAGTGAGAAATCATTTTCGAGCAACAAGAAAGAGGCTATTTTTGAGAGCTAGGGCATGCATTCTAGGGCATAATACTAGCAAAGAAATCGAGGCAAAGGTTCAACATACATAGGAGGCCATACAACACAGATTTCGAGGTCCGTACAGTCACTTGTGTGCACAGAAATTAAGATAGCACACAACATTTAATTCTGTCCATATGGTACAGATTTTATCAGTCCGTACAGTCGTACTTTGGAACAGATTTTGAGGAGGTATAGACAACCATACTCAGGCCATATCGTATGGATTCCGTACAGGTCTGTACAGTCACTTCTTGGCATAGAAATCGAGGTAGATTGCTATGAGGTTTTTCTGGAAAGTTTGGCATAATTTTCAAGGCAACCATACAACCATTAATGCACCCAAAAAATTGCTGAAGCTGTTGGCATGTATTTCAAGGCATCCGTACAACATTTTGGAGGCATAAAAATAGAGGAGAAAACCTGCAATTTATTGCAAAAAATTCTGGAAAGAGTTTTGAGGAGTTTGGCTCATTTTCTGTGTGAAGACTTGGCACGGTTATCGAGATAAGTTTGTCATTAAATTTCTGAAGATGAACATGCTGTAACATAATTTCTTTGAAGCTCCTAAATAATAAAATATCCCTCTCTCACTAGTTTTCCCCTTGTGTTTTTTTTTCCAGGGTCGATGTTAGATCAAAAATATCTTTGTCAATAATTTTCTGAGTTTTATGTGTTGCTGATATTTTATTTCTGCGTTATAAACAAAGTTCAGAATCCTCATGTGTTAGTTATGAAATTAATTTTCTGCTGAGTTTTATATGCTGATATAAAAATGGGTTTTGGGCATTAAACATTGGCTAAAAAATCAGCAAGACTGAAACTAGGTTGGGGTTTGAAAATTTACATGGTATCAGAGCTGAGTTGAAAAGAAACATAAATTTTAGCAGTCAGAAAGTTGGGACAACTGTCACTTCACAGGGAATGATTTTGAATTGATTATTTTCAGCAGAAAAGGGTCAATGGCTACAGGTTTGAGGGTTGAGGGAGTTGACTATGATGAGACCTTTGCACCGGTTGCTAGATACACTTCGATCAGGGCAGTGATCTCCATTGCAGCAGAGATGGGTTGGAAGATCCACCAGATGGATGTGAAGACCGCATTTCTGAATGGTCTTATTG
>ML787166.1:216575-241688 GCA_009831015.1 Picea engelmannii
AGCAGAGATGGGTTGGAAGATCCACCAGATGGATGTGAAGACCGCATTTCTGAATGGTCTTATTGAGGAGGAGGTGTACATTGAGAAACCATTGGGCTTTGAGGTGCATGGGAGAAATTCTCATGTGTGTAGACTGAATAAGGCAATGTATGGGCTGAAGAAAGCTTCCAGAGCTTGGTATACGAGGATAGATGCCTATTTGCAGCAGTTGGGTTTTGAGAAGAGTGAGGAAAATCCCAACCTATACTTCACTTTGGTTGGAGATGATCCTCTCATTATTCTACTATATGTGGATGATCTTTTCATTACAGGGGCAGAGAGATTCATTAACAACTACAAGGAGAGCCTTGCTTCAGAGTTTGAGATGACTAATATCGGATTGATGCATTACTTTTTTGGATTGGAGGTTTGGCAGGAGCTTGGACACATCTTCTTGGGATAGGGGAAGTATGTGTGTGACATTCTGAGAAAATTTCAGATGGAGGATTGTAGGCCCATGACCACTCCCATGATTACCAACTAGAAGAAGCTTCATGCTTCTGAGTCATAGTTGGTGGATTCCAGTTTGTATCGTCAGTTGATCAGGTGATTGATGTATTTGGTCAATACCAGGCCATATATTTTTTTTGCTATCAACACTCTTAGTTAGTTCATGGTGGAGCCTAGGAGAGTGCACTGGGTGGCAACAAAACATGTGCTCATGTATCTTTGTGGTACGGTAGATTATGGTCTGGACTATCATAGAGGAGATGGATTTCACTTGGTTGGCTATACAAATTCGAATTGGGCAGGATGTGTCAGTGACAGGAAGAGCACTTCAGGGTTATGTTTCAGATTGGGCTCAACAGTTGTATCTTGGTTCAGATGAAAGAAAAAGTTAGTGTCTTTGAGTTCTGCAGAGGCTGAGTATATGGCAGCCATTCAGGCCAGTTGTGAGGCCCTTTGGCCTCACAAGATGCTGGTGGGATTGTTCGGTGTGTAGTTGAGGCCTACTGTGATTTAATGCGATAATCAGAGTTGCATTAAACTCTCCAGTGTCTTTGAGTTCTGCAAAGGATGAGTATATGGCATCCAGTCAGGCTAGTTGTGAGGCCCTTTGGCTTCGCAAGATGCTGGTGGGATTGTTCGGTGTGTAGTTGAGGCCTACTGTGATTTACTTCGATAATCAGAGTTGCATTAAACTCTCGAAGAATCCATTTTTTCATGACCGGTCTAAGCATATCGAGATTTGTTATCACTTCATCCGTGACTATGTTCAAAGAGGAGCTGTGGAGCTATAATACATATCTACAGAGGAGCAGGTTGCAGACATACTCACTAAGGCATTGAGCAGAGGCAATTTTGTATTTTTTAGGGGCAAGCTTGGAGTCGTGAGTAACACTTTCCTCGCTAAGAGGGAGTGTTGAATTTTTAATTAAAATAAAGTACCTAGGCAAGTGTTTTTCATCCCTAGGCGCCCGAGGGGTGAGAAAGTGCCTAATGTGGGCCCTAGTCATTTAATTTGTGAGATGCAAATTAAAATGTGACTTTATGAATTTAGTGAGGGTGAGTGAAGAGACACCAAATCACATCCACTCATCTAATCCAATCTCAATCGTTGGATTAAGAAACTCCTCACCTACCTCATGAGGTCGATTAGGGTTGAGAGGGTGCACCCATTGTTGGGTTGTTGGTTCATTGTTGAGAGAGAAAGAGAGAGAGAATTTTTGAGCAGAAAGAAAGATGTTATTTCTAAGAGCTAGGGCACAGATTCCAAGGCAGAATACTAGCACAGAAATCAAGGCAAAGGTTCAACATACACAGGAGGTCGTACGACATGAATTTCAAGGTCCGTACAATCACTTGTGTGCACAAAAATAGAGATAGCAGAAAACATTTAATTATGTCCGTATGGTACGGATTTTATCAGTCTGTATAGTTGTACTTTGGCACATATTTCAAGGAGGGACAGACAACCATACTCAGGTTGTACCGTACGGATTCCATACAGGTCTATACAGTCACTTCGTAGCACTGAAATTGAGGCAGATTGCTGTGAGTTTTTTTTGAAAAGTTTGGCATGATTTTCAAGGCAGTCGTACAACCATTAATGCACCCATAAAGTTGTTGAAGCTATTGGTACATATTTCAAGGAATCTGTAAAACTTTTTAGAGGCACAAAAATCAAGGAGCAAGCCTGCAATTTATTGTAGAAAATTCTGGAAAGAGTTTTGAGGAGTTTGGCTCATTTTCTGTGTGAAGACTTGTCACGGTTATCAAGATAAGTTTGTCATTACATTTATGAAGATGAACATGCTATAACATAATTTCTCTGAAGCTCCTAAATAATAAATATCTCCCTCTCTCACTAGTTTTCCCCTTGTGAGTTTTTTCCAGGGTCGATGTTAGACCGAAAATATTTCTGTCAATAATTTTCTAAGTTTTATGTGCTGCTGATATTTTATTTTTGTGTTATAAACGAAGTTCAGAATCCTCATGTTTTAGTTCTGAAATTAATTTTCTGCTGAGTTTTATATGCTGATATAAAACTGGGTTTTGGGCATTAAACATTGGTTGAAAAATTAGCGATACTGAAATTGGGTTGGGGTCTGAAAATTTACATAGTTGATGAGTACTTGAAACATGATTGGTACATACTTGGTATAGGTTGATTACAGATTGTTTGGTACAGGTTGGTGCATGGTTGATGCACTTTTTTATGGTACAGGTTGATTACAGGTTGAGGTACAGGTTGATGCATGGTTGATGAATGGTTAAGGTTTATTGGTACATGTTTACAGTGGTATATCTCACAGTGATAGTGTGAAAGTGGTTCCATCATTCTACTTTTACTTCAAGGTGGTTGGACGGGGCAAGGATAGGTGGTTGTAGCCACCTTCCGGTTGTAGCCGGAGAACATAGGGGGTTGTAGCATCCTTCTGGTTGTAGCTAGAGAATTGGGGAGTTGGAGCTTCCCTCAGGTTGTAGCCTGAGAAACTAGGGGGTTGGAGCCTCCTTCAAGTTGCAGCTGGAAAACAAAGGAAGTTGGTGCTTCCAATGAATTTAATTCTTCAAGACATATAAGATAAATCATTCTGTGGTTTTCTCCTGCTTTGGGTTTCCACGTAAAACACTGGTGTACTGTGTATGTGTATGATTGTTCATTTGTTCATTGCTTATTTACTTTGCAATTATTGGATGATAATGATACATTGCTATAAAAATTGGATTATATGGTTAAAAAGGATTATCATTGCTCTATTACTAATTCACCCCCCCTCTCAGTAATCCAACAATTGGTATCAGAGGAGGTTCCTTCATGAAACATTTTAACCACTGGAAGGAGATCATGAATTATTCTGAGAATGGAGTACCGATATTTAATGGTCATAATGGTTTTTAAGTATGAGATGTGGAGCATAAGGATGAAAGTATTTTTACAGGCACAAGGAAATTATATTTGGCTATCAATTGTTGCAGGATATGATATTTCAAAAAGGGAAAAGACAACAGCCAAGAAGGAATTGAGGAAGAATAAAAAAATAGCAATGGATTTTATCTGGGAAGGATTACCTAATGTGGTAAGAGAAAAGGTTGGTAAATGTTTATTAGCAAAAGAACTTTGGGATAAGTTACATGACATATATTATTCACCCATCACAGATTCAGAAAATGTCAAAGAAGATGCAGATACAAATCAAGAAGAATTATGTTCACCATGTCAAGTAGATTCAAAAGATGAAGAGTACATAATCACCAAAGGTATGATATTTTGTTTTAATTGTGAAAAACATGGACATCTTGAAATAGAATGCCATGAAGGAAATGAGACAGAAAATCTAATTGAAAAGGAAGACAATTATAAAGAAGAATTGATTAGTTCTTTAGATGAACTAAGAGAAGAAAACAATTCACTCAAGAAAGAATTGATGAAACAAAAGGAAAGTGTTCACATTTTTGAAGAAGCCCAACAAGTCATCGAGAACTTAAGAACTCAGCTAGAAGAAGCCAGAAAGATCAAAGAAAATCTTGAATATGAAAAGTAGTGTTTGGAAACGAACATAGTAGCATAGAAGGAAGAAACATAAATGAGAGAGAAGATATTGATAGATCATCTTAAGGAAAAAACTAACGATCTAAACCAGCTTGAGGTAGAGTTTGGTCAAGAAGAAAAAGGACTTGAAGAAGAAATAATCACATTAAAAATTCATCTTGAAGAAGAGAAAAGAACAAAATAAGTCATGAAGTCTCAGATAATGAAGAAAGAAGAAGAGGTTGAGAAGCTTGAAGAATAAGTTGTCACATTGAGAAGTAAAATCGTCAAGCTCAACAAGAACGTTGAAGAGATAGAAAGATCCACATCAGTTATAGAGAATGAATATAAGCACTCTAGGTTGCTAGAAAAGAAGAATGAAGAAAATAGAAAGATTTATGCAGAAGTACTCAAAGGAAGGAATCATGGTCAACCAGAATCTAAGAAAACTATTGAAGATACATCTTCAAGAAGGCCATCCATGTTCAAGCCACAAAGAAGATTCAATCATTATCATGATCAATCAAGGAAAAAATTTAGAAGGACTACGCCACAAAGAAGATCATTCACTCCCAGGTATGCAAATTTATTTTATGGTAATTGTTTTTATTGTACTAACTTTGGACATAAGGTTGCATATTGCAGGGATTATAAAAGAAATGTTCAAGCAAGAAGTGCCTATGTGGTCGCACGTAACATTGAGTGTTACAAATGTCATAACTATGGACACATAGGCAATAATTGTAGAAGCATGATCGATACTTCCATGAAAGAGAATACTGATATCATATATAAGAAAGTATGGATAAGAAAACAGGAAGAACAAGTGAATAAAGACCAGGTACCAGAGATTGCAATATTGGCAATAAAATGAGGTGAAGAAAATTCTATAGAGAAAAGGAAAGATGTTAGATACATAAAGGTTTGGAAAATAACTGAAAGAAAGGAAGGACAGGTAAATAAGGAACATGTTCAAGAGATTGTACTTTCAGGGACTGTAGTGAAATATGAATCCAAAAACTGAAAGAAAGAAGTCAGAGCTCAGAGAGATAATGAATCTACCAATGAAGATGATGTTGAATCTACCAATGAAGATGATGCTGAATCTACTAATGAAGATGATGCTGAATCTACCAATGAAGATGATGATGAATACAGATCAGAGAAGGAATTATTCTAAGCCATCCAACTTAGAGACTCCCAAGTAATATGAATATTAGGCAGGGGGAGTCTATGCGATAGTTGTGACAGACCAAAGAACCATCCTTCGAGCAGCTTGCAGAGTTTGAGAAGACAGATTCAGAGCAATCAGTTAGTAGAAGTGAAGTTTGATAGATTAATCAAGACTTTATGATAGTATAGTGATAAATGGGTCAACATTATGGACAGTTGCGCAAGTAGAGTCTTGGATAGTATGGACAGAGATAGATCCGTGAGAACACTTAGCAGGTTTGGACAGATATATGATAGTGACGAGAGCATGTATTCATAGATTGGTTCAGAGAGTGGTTCAAAGAAAAAGGAACATTATCATAATGGATGATAATTACACAGAAAATGGCTCGAACAATGCTAATGGATTCCAAATTGATAGATATTTTTTGGACACATACAATGCATACATCAATTCACATTCAAAACAGAGTAATGCTCATAAAAAACAATGACAAAACTCCCTACGAACTATGGAAAGGAAGCACAAACGACAACCTCTACATCAAGGTAACTCAAGGTAATATTTTATTAATTGAAATTTATGTTGATGATATTGTTTGGAAGTACTAATGACAGGTTAAGCCATAAATTTGCAAAGGATATGCAGAATGAATTTGAAATGTCATTACTTGGAGGACTATCCTTCTTTTTGGGTCTTCATATATGTCAAAGAAACCAAGGAATTTTTATTTCTCAAACTAATTATATCAGAGAAATGATAAAGAGGTTCAGAATGGAAGATTGCAAACCAATTACCACTCCTATGCAAACCAGTTGCAAGTTAAGCAAATATGATGATTCGAAGTCTACAGATTAGAGGCAATACAGGTCAATGATTGACAACCTACTATATGTGACAACATCCATACCAGATGTAATGCAGGCAGTTGGAAAGGTGACACTATTTCAAGCAGCAACAAAGGAATCACATGTATTAGCACTGAAGAAGATTTATAGATATCTCAAAGGAACATAAGAGTTTGAATTATGGTATCCAAAAGGAAATGATATATCACTTATTGCCTACACATATGCATATTGGGTAGGTTGTATTGATGACCGACGAAGCACTAGTGGAGCATTGTTCTACTTGGGTGAGTGTTTAGTATCATGGCTAAGCAAGAAACAATCATCAATATATTTATCTACATCCGAGGCAGAGTATATAGCAACAACATCATGTTGTACACAAGTACTTTGGATGAAAAAAACTCTGACAGATATATAGGTTGAGTATGATGAGCCCATACCAATCTATTGTGATAATACAAGTGCCATCAATATCTCTAAGAACCCAGTGATGCACTCCAAGACGAAGCACATTCCAATCAAGTATCACTTTCTACGGGAGTAGGTTGCAGAAAATAACATCAGAGTTGAGTATGTGGGCACAAAAGAACAAGTGGTAGACATCTTTACAAAACCACTTCCATGGGAAGCCTTTGAATATCTTCGCGAAATACTTGGAGTTATTTCCACTCCAAAATGAATGCTTTTTGAATTCTTATCTTATATGTCTTATATGTACACAAGGAAGCACCATAAGAGGACAATCCGGTCAGGGGGAGTAGCCCCGAATGGAAAGATACCTTTGCCATTGATGAAAAAGGGGTAGAGATTTATCAGATGTAGAGGAAAGAGGCATGGTTCTAGGGGGATCAGATTTATCAGATGCATAGGACAGAGGCATGGTTCTAGGGGGATCATGAGTGATATGATTTCATTATTGCATCAGAGTGTTGATTAAGGTTGGTTGTCATTGATGTCAACCCTTGAAGAAAGCTTCACAACACAAAGGTTTGGGTAATGGACCCACTATTTTTTGATGTAAAGATGACTCATTATTGTATTTTCATGGTTGATAAGAAGTAAAGAGGATGAACTCCAAAGTGGTCCCCTTATGGTGAAATCCCTCACGGGAAGATGCTTTGCGGAGAAAGAGAACCCATGCTTAATTTTGGAATCATGAGATGAAGGACAGTGAATTTGTCAAGGAAACTATCCTATATTGATATTTCTTTTCATGCCATTTCTGGTGGTATGTGGAACGTCACATAACTCCTCATGGTTAGAGACTTATGACCATGTGAAGTTGGAGAACCCAGGTTTGGGTAGTGGACTCAAGTTTGTTTGATGGATAATGGTGTGATTTTTGTTATATTTGAAGGTAATACTATTCTATATGAATAGTACATGTCATTGCATTTCTGGTGGTATGTGGAACATCACATAACTCCTCACGGTTTGAGAGTTATGGCCTTATGAAGTTGGAGGACCCTCATATGTCAACTAGAAGCCCCAAAAGGTCAAAGTAGTCAAAGTGGTTCAAGAGTTTTTAAAGGTAAATAATAAAGTGAAGTGATGAGTGCACTATATTTCAAAGTGAATACAAAATAAATTATTTAAATAATAAATTTAATGGATAATTTATAAGTGGGTTAACCCTAAAATAAGGAAAGTGGGCAAAGTGACCTAGAAGATGTTTTTAAGGAAGCTACTTGGAGAGTATAAATAAGAGGCAAGGATCTCTCATTTAAATCTTGAGAATATTGAATACCTATAGTTTTGTGAGGTAACCAAAGGATATATAAGCCGAATTTCCAAGGAAAGTGAAGAAAAGAAGGCCAAAATTCAAGGAAGGATAAATTCTTTTGATGATGCTTTCTAAGGTATGTTTTTTTCAGGTCATCTCACCATTTTAGCAATACATTTTTTTATAGAATGATTCAGACCATTAAATTGCTATTCCATTGAGGAAACATATCCAAGTATCTGTGATAAAAAATTCATTTTGTGGGTCGTTGTATTTTTGGAGTTACACTCCGTGGAAAATAGGGTGTGTGGCTAGTCCTGAAACTAGTAAAAAACAAGTGTTTCGGGTAAAAACATCATAACTTCTTCATAACAGATATAAATTCAACAAGATTTTTTTTTTTGGTTAGAGTGCAGTCTTTAGTATGATTTGTAATATTTTCAGATCAATTCAACAAATATTTCGTGCGGGGCATGTTCTACAAGGTCGCTCTTTAGAATAAGACATAATTCAACAGGGTGTGCCATTATTGCCATAACTCCTTTTATGAGAGGTTGAAAGTAGTGAAACTTGGAGGAATTGCATAAAACACACTGAAGAACATTGTGTATCAGTCTCAGATATTGATCCATTACAGGTACAAATTTATGATTATTTCAAGTTAGGGTTGTTGACTAATCCAAAACTAGTGTTGTGAGACTAAAGAAACGTTTGATGAAAATGCTAGTCTCTTGTTGTTAAAGTTAAGGAAGGTTTGCATGTATGTGATCATATACAAAAGTTCTATTACAAAGTTACAAATCATATTTGGATGATGAAATTGATGAGGGATTTTGGTTGAGGTACAAGTTGGGTACATGCTTGAGACAAGTAGTTGATGAGTTGGTACATACATGAGGTGTATAGTTGATGATGGTTGTACATATTGATGAGTCATAGTTGATGAGTACTTGAAACATGATTGGTACATACTTGGTACAGGTTGATTATAGTTTGTTTGGTATAGGTTGGTGTATGTTTGTTGCACTTGTTTATGGTACAGGTTGATTACAGGTTGAGGTACAGGTTGAGGTACAGGTTGAGGTACATGTTGATACATGGTTCAGGTTTATTGGTACATGTTTACAATGGTATATCTCATAGTGATAGTGTGATAGTGGTTCTATCATTCTACTTTTACTTTAGGGTGGTTGGACTGGGCAAGGATAGGTGGTTGTAGCCACCTTCTGGTTGTAGCCAGAGAACATAGGGGGTTGTAGCCTCCCTCTGGTTGTAGCCAGAGAATTGGGGAGTTGGAGCTTCCCTCAGGTTGTAGCCTGAGAAACTAGGGGGTTGGAGCCTCCTTCCAGTTGTAGATGGAAAACAAAGGAAGTTGGGACTTCCAATGAATGTAATTCTTCAAGACATCTAAGATAAATCATTCCGTGGTTTTGTCCCGCTTTGGGTTTCCATGTAAAACACTGGTGTACTGTGTATGTGTATGATTGTTCATTTGTTCATTGCTTATTTACTCTGTAGTTATTGGATGATAATGATACATTGATATAACATTTGGATTATATGGTTAAAAAGGATTATCATTTCTTTATTACTGATTCACCCCCCCTCTTAGTAATCCAACAATAATTCCTTAGTGAGTATGACTTTGACATAAAGCATATCATAGGAAAAGAGAACAAGGTGGATGACACACTCAGCAGGAGGGTGCACAAAATGCATGCTACAACCATTAGCATGTACAAATCAGATTTGTGTAGAATAATTTTAGAGGTTTCCAAATCAGATCAACGTTATTGGACATAAAATCAACTTTACAACAAGGTATGTCGCATCAGAAATTTGAAGGTTATGAGCTAAAAGAGGATGGGATCCTCATGTATAGGCGTAGAGTTTATGTACCAAATGTTAAGGAGTTAAAAAATATGTTATTGTCAGAGATGCATAAAGTTCCTTATGGAGGACACCCAGGCTACCAAAAGACAATTGTAGTGGTAAAAAATAAGTACTATTGTCCAAGCATAAAAAAGGAGGTTGTTAATTTTATTACTAGATGCCTTGAATGTCAAAAGGTCAAGGATGAGCACAAACATCTAGCTGGTTTGCTACATCCTTTGCCCATTCCTGAGTGGAAGTGGGAAGTTTTAACCATGGATTTCATTACTAATTTGCCTAGGACTACTAAACAACATGATTCTATTATGATAGTAGTAGACAAGCTTACTAAAGCTTCCCATTTTATTCCAATGAAGTCGGGGCATAAGGCATCCAACATTGCTGAAATAAACATGCAATAAATTGCTAAGATGCATGGTGTACCTAAGAAAATTGTGTTTGATAGAGATTCCAAGTTCACATCGAAATTTTGGAAAGATCTATTCAAAGGATTTGGGACAAATCTGAATTTTAGCACAACATATCACCCTGAGAAAGATGGACAAACAGAGAGGGTAAATCAGGAGATTGAAGATATAATCAGAATGTATGTGATGGATAAACCATCAAAATGGGAAGACTACCTTCACTTGGTAGAGTTTTATTACAACAATGGGTATCAAACATATTTAAAGATGAGTCAATTTGAGGCACTTTATTGTAGAATGTGCAACACACCAGTGAGTTGGGACAACCCAATAGACCGCGTAGTGGTTGGTCCAGATCTGCTCCAAGAAATGGAGGAGAATATGATAAAGATAAGGTAGAATTTAAAGGCTACCCAAGACATGCAGAAAACCTGAGTAAATAAAGGAAGAACCCACAGAGAATTTAAAGTGGGTGATCATGTATTCTTGAAAGTAAAAGCCAAACGTTTTTCCCTGAAGTTGGGAAATTGCTCTAAGTTGGCAGCATGCTATTGCAGACCATTTGAAATCCTAGAGAGGATTGGTCCTGTCATAGATATGCTTGCATTGCCTTCATCCTTGTGTATTCATAATGTTTTCCATGTATCATTTCTTAAAAATTATGTACCTTATGTTAATCATAATATTGATTGGAATGTGATTCAGGTGGATCTAGAAGGCGATTTTCGAGTGCAACCAGTTTGCATATTGGATCGAAAAATCAAACAGCTTTGGAATCGAGCCATCGAGCTAGTAAAGCTCCAATGGACTTGGTATGGTCCCAAGGATGAAACTTGGGAGCGCGAGGATGCTATGTAGGTAGAGTACCCACATATTTTTGAAATTTTGTATGTACATGTGTATATAATGCATTGAGGATAGTGCATAAATAAGGGGCAGGGGAATGTGATGTCCCTAATTTGAACCCCATTTGTAATTGTACATATAGTTTGGTGATCCATTGGTACCAATTGTAAATGTAAATGTACATATAGGTTGGTGATCAATTGTTGACACCAAGTTTTGGTTGTGTGAGCACCTTAGTAGTGCACAAGGATTGTTATCAAAGAAAGAGTGTGCACATTTCACAGTGTTGTGTGCACTTGAGTAAATGGATGTGGATGACCTTGAAGTGCACATCGAGTTGAGTTATATATATATATATATATATATATATATATATATATATATAATGTGTATGTATTTATGGCTGAAGAGCCTATGTGGTTATGAGGCTGGTGAGCTGGAATGCTAATAGGCCAGTGTGCCTATCCTTGGAAAATGTAATCACACTCAATTTATTAATAATATCACATCATTGCATGGGGACAGATCAGACGAAAATTGATGGGGGAATAACTCCACCGAAAAGGGAAAAGAAGGGACTTAATTCCAAGTGAATATTTTATTAATATTTATGAAAAGTGTAATTATGGATATTTATTTATCCCAAGTTCCCGAGGGATGGGAAAGATTCACCAAGTGGATAAAGCTAATTCTGAAGGTGACAAGTGTACATTTTAATGCATGCAATATATATCGTTGGCCTTAGTGTATTTTGGTGAAGGTATTTCATTCATTTTCTCATGTGCAGAAGGGGTCAGACCCACTGAGGAAAGATGATTATTACCTTATCTGTAGATAAACTCTTGTAAAGGGGTTTTATGTTTTGTAACCAGAGTATTTGTTGTCGAAGAGGTGGGTTTTTAGGCTCATGAGCATTCTCTCCAGGTGAGATATTTGTTATCGAAGAGGCATTTTGTTAGGTTTGTGAGCATTCTCTCTAGGTGAGAGATTTGTTGTCGAAGAGGTGGTTTGTCATGCTCGTGAGTGTTCTCTCCATATGACAGTTTTGCTGGGAATTATTCCCTAGCGTGCTGGGCATTAGTTAAAGGGATATGAGAGTTCCTATATAGCCAATTGTTGAAGCCTTAGAAGGGAAGTGGGGCAGTCAAGGGACTGTTGAGCAAAGAAGGGGCACACTTCCTTGGGTGGGAAATGACCGTGGGGAATGAGAGACTATAGGATAATTTCGATAGTGGAACCTTGGACTAAACAATTCTATTGATTATAATACCTTATCCTAGCATTAGGAACCCTTTTTTACTGGTGGAGTTTAAGCCCAAGCTTGGTGGTGACTTGTTGTTGAAAGTATATGAGAAACATAATCTATGGCTGGGAGGAACGTCTGAGCTCTGCGTGTAGTTGGTGAATTTTCATAAAAGATAAGTTTCCTTTATGTGTTTGTCTCATTGTGCTTAATTATATATGTATTATGTGGGTTTAATTATTATATGATTTTGCATATAAGTAATTGCTTTTATTCTGTATAATGTTGCTTGCACATGTAAGTGTGGTGTTGATATTCATTATTTGTAGTCGTACATGCATAGTATGAACAATTTTGTTAGTTATTCATGTTAAGTTAACCTTGTAATAATGGCCATGAGTCTATGAGGTGAGGTGAGAATGGTCGTGTGCACATGGAAATACTTCATGCACACACGAGGCTAGATTCACTTGTGTGTGCATGGAATCAGTCCACATGCATAAGGAAAGTAGAATTTGCATATGATGCAAGAACGGTTGCATGTAGTAGAAATCACATGTTCATAATGGATTACACGTACAATAATGTTGTGCACGCAGTTGTATTGGGTTACTTCCATTGTTATAAGTTGTGTCAGAAGAGGAAGTTTTAGGTGGTGCGACCTAGCTTGGGGTTGAGTGCATTACGTCAAGTATTTCTACATAGACCAATGTTATAGAGTATAATTTTCGCACTAGGTTTTGGAGTAGCGTTTCTCATTAGTAGGTTGGGTATGATACAAGTTGGTATCAAAGTAGTTTGGTAATGAGGTATTACAGATTGGTATTAGAGTAGTTTGGTAACGGGAATGTTACATTTTGCTAGCAGAGCTCTGGTTTCAACACTAAGCCTACATGGGATGAGTTTCTAATTAAGGAAAAATTTGGACTGCTAAGTGGCCAAATTTGGAAATACATTGCAGCCATGGTGCGCCTAAAATAAGAATGCACAATTCTACGCACTAAGTTTTTGACATTGCGGGGTGAGACACTGGAAATGCACAGAAAACAATGAGGTGTGGGTGTACACACTAAAATTTTGGGTTTCGCAGAGAAAAATGTGTGGTGCATGTGTAATATTGATACGCAATGTATATGTTAAATATTGACATCGCGCATTGTTATGTGTTGAATACCAGTTCGTGTATGGGCTTCATAAGAAAGTAAGAAAGAGTAAAAGGGTATTTGGATGAATTCTGAATGACCATGACATACTACACAAGACTCAAAATTGTGCAAGGGAGCAGTCGATGGGATAATTATTCACCTAGAAAATTTGGAATTGGGACGTTAAAATCACCCAAGAAATCAGAAGAAAGGATTTTGACAAAATGGTGTAGAGTTTTCATGAACTTGTCTCATGAATTCATTTAACAAATCTTATTGGCTACACATTTTGCAGAATTAACAATAATTAGATTAGGACAAAATACACGTCGAAAGTAAAAAAGTATGTAATATACACAAAGAACTTACAACCATGATGATGAATCCAGAGTTTTGTATGTCATTTTGGGTGTTGATGGTACAAAATCCAAGGAGGAGCGCATAAACTTGGTAGAAACCATAAAGGGACTACAAAAAGATTTCCAAAGCTGTAAAGATGATAATGAAAGGCTTATGAAAGCCAAGGAGTAGCAAGATGACTTCAATATCAAGTTGATGCAAACCTTGGACAAAATAGAAAAGAAAATGGAAAATGAGACAGAGTCAAGTAGATCAAGAAGTCCCAGGTCTCATGATGAGAAAACATGAGAAACGACAAGTGTTGATAGGCATCACCCTCACTCACCAAGGCATTCATTTAGGAAAGCACATAATAGCTCAAGTCCATCTCATGTCAGAAATCATAACAGAAGGATTGTAATGGATGAGCTACAGGGATAAATGAATAAGATCAAGCCTCATACCTTTGATGGTTATCACAAGAAGGATGAAGATGCAAAGACCTAGTTGTTGGGTATGAGGAAGTATTTCCAGTTGCATAATTATTCTACATCGAAAAAAGGGAGAATTTCCATCTATCAGATAAAAGGAAAAGAATCAATGTGGTGGGATTAGTTCATGCACATGCAACACATTGATGAAAATAAGGTTACTTGGATGGAGTTCAAGAGGTATTTTCAAAATAAATACTTAACCAAGTTATACTATGATAAGAAAATGAAGGAGTTCTTTGAACTCAAGCTTGGGAGTATGACAATAGATGAGTATGAAATAATATTCTTAGAGCTATTGAAATATGTCACATTCATAAAGGATGAACAAGTTAAAATTTAGAGGTACCTGAGTCGATTTCCCTCATTTATTAGTGACAAGATACAATATGATGACCCTAAGGCATTGGAGGAAACCATAAGGCACACTAAGTGTCTTTATGATCAACAAAGGGGAAGACTGACTTTCCAAAAAAATTGGGAAGACAAGATGAAAAGAAAGGTGGAACAGAGGAAGACGGGGACTAAGCCATCATTTTTCAAGGACAACCAACTCTCAAGGATCCCATAATGATGGAGATAGTGGGGAAAATACTAAGGAAACAACCTATTCAATTTTGGGGTTGCAACGAAGATCATATGTATAGATATTTCCCTCAAAGAGGTGAAAAGGCGAGGACTTCACACAATGTACAACAAGATACGACAATTGAAGACATTTGCAGAAATGCACCTAGGATTTACGCAGTCCTGGATAGCAAACAATTTGAGTTTCATTCGAATATGATTGAAGTGGAAGGTAAGATTAATGACCAACCCATTTCTATTTTAATTGATTTGGGAGCTATTCATAGTTATCTAGATCCTAAGACGGTGGAAATATTCCAATTCCCAACAATAAAGCTTGGAAAACCTTGGTTGGTTCAGTTAGATATAGGAGCAAAAAGGAAAATTAATGAGATGGTTAAGGCATGTCTAATAGAAATGAATGGACCGTGCAAATTTTTTTATTTGAATATCATACTTTTGGGCTCTTATGATTGCTTCATTGGTATGGATTGGTTAGAACAACATCATGTTTTTCTATATTGTTACAATATGGTATTTACTTGATTCAAGCAAGGATGATTTTAGGGGTTAAATTTCGCTCATGGGCTAATTTTCCATGGTTTTTCCAAAAACAAGATTCGTTATTTTAAAAATGATTCACCCAAATTCTATAGGATAAAATTATTTTACCTTAAAATTCGCCAAAATGTTATAAAAACTATATAAATACTTAGAAATTTGAATATTTTTACAAAAATATCGGCAAACATTTATAGTTGACATATGAAGGATTAGTAAGATTCGCTAAGGTTTTTACATTTTAAAATAAATTTCCATCCTTAAAATTATCCCTGCTTGATTGGATGAGGAATGAAACTTAAGAACATTTCAAGGAATTCGAAGAGCTATAACTATCATAGAAGTTCAACCTTGCAATTGAAGAAAAGCTATAGGAAAGGATGTCAATTATTTGCAACACACATGGAGGAGGTACCTAAGGATAAAGTGCCAAATGTTGAATATTGCATAGTATTGAAAGAATTTAAGGATGTATTTAAAGAGATATCAAGGTTTCCACTGAAAAGAGATATTGATTTGTCTATAAATATGATATCGGGAGCAGGTCCCGTATCCAAGGCTCCTTATAGGATGAGTACGCCAGAGTTGAAGGAATTACAGATGCAACTTGAAGAGATTCTAAAGAAGGGGTATATATTCCCAAGTGTCTCACCTTGGGTTGCCCCAATATTGTTCATGAAGAAGAAGGATGGTATGCTGAGACTTTGTATTGACTTTAGGAAGTTGAACAAGGTAACATTAAAGAACAAGTATCCTTTGGCAGGGATAGATAACCTCTTTGATCAACTGAGGGGTGCACAAATATTTTCAAATATTGATCTCGGATATGGATATCACCAAGTGAGAATTAAAGAAGAATACATTAGATGGAATTCCTTCAGAATGAGGTACAGACATTACAAGTTCACAATAGTTCCTTTCGAGTTGTCAAATGCACCAACTATCTTCATGTGTTTGATGAATGGAGTTTTTAAAAATTACTTAGATAAGTTTTCCATTGTATTTCAGGATGACATACTTATTTATTCAAAGTATTAAGAATAGAATGTGTAGGAATTGACAACGGTGCTACAAGTATTGAGGGAGCATCAATTGTATGAAAAGTTGAGCCAGTCCTCATTTTACCAGAGACAGATTCATTAATTGGGTCATATCATTTCCAAGGAAGGAATAGTTGTGAATTCAGAAAAGATGAAAACCATTGAGGAATGGCCAACACCAAGAACTGTCACAGAGGTGAGGTCCTTCATGGGAATTTCATGTTATTACAGAAGTTTTATTGAAAGCTTCTCAAAGATTGTGCATCCAATTACATCCTTGCAAAAGAAAGGAGTGTGATTTGAATGGACTCTGGACTTTGGACCAATTTTGAGAATTGTTGATTCAAATGAAGACTTCATTGTGTGCATGGATGCATGCAAGGAAGGTCTCGATGGAGTCCTTAGTTAGAATGGGCATGTGATATGCTATGAATTAAGAAAGTTAAAAGAGCATGAAAGGATCTATGCTACTCATGAATTAGAATTGGAAGCAATAGTGCATGCCTTGAAGATGCGGCGACACTATCTTATAGGTAAAATATTTGAGCTTAGAACATACCATAGTGGTATGAAGTATCTATTTGGACTGCCAAGTTTAAATTCCAGACAAAACAAGTGATTATAATTCCTCAGTGAGTATGACTTTGATATAAATCATATTAGAGGAAAAGAGAACAAGGTGGCTGACGCACTCAAAAGGAGGGTGCACGAAATGCATGCTACAACCATTAGCATGTACAAATCAGATTTGTGTGACATAATTTTATAGGTTGTCAAATTATATCAGTGCTACGTGGACATAAATATGAATTTACAACAAGGTATGTCACATCAGAAATTTGAAGGTGATGAGCTAAAAGAGGATGGACTCTTCATGTATAGATGTAGAGTTTATGTGCCAATTGTTTAGGAGTTGAAAAATATGTTATTGTCACAAATGCATAAAGTTCCTTATGCAGGACACACATGCTATCAAAAGAAAATTACAGTGGTCAAAAATCAGTACTATTGGCCAGGCATGAAAAATGAGGTTGCTAATTTTATTGCTAGATGCCTTGAATGTCAAAAGGTCAAGGCTGAGCATACAAATCCAGTTGGTTTACTATAGAATTTGCCCATTATTGAGTGGAAGTGGGAAGTTGTAACCATGGAATTAATTACTAAGCTGCCTAGGACTGTTAAACAACATGATTTTATTATGGTAGCATTGGACAAGATTACTAAAGCTGCCCATTTTATTCCAGCGAAGTCAAGGCACAAGGCAACCCACATTTCTGAAATATAAATGCGATAAATTTCTTAGTTGCATGGTTTACCTAAGACAATTGTGTCTGAAAGATATTCCAAGTTCACATCAAACTTTTGGAAATACATATTCAAAGTATTTGGGACAAATATGAATTTTAGCATAACATATCTCCCTGAGACAGATGGACAAACAAAGATGGTAAATCAGGTGATTGAAGATATGATTAGGATGTATGTGATGGATAAACCATCAAAATGGGAAGAATAAATTCACTTGGTAGATTTTTCTTACAACAATGGATATCAAGCATATTTAAAGATGAGCCCATTTGAGGCACTTTATGGTAGAAAGTGCAACACACTAGTGAGTTGGGACAACCCAACAGACTGTGTAGTGGTTGGGCAAGATTTGCTCCAGGAAATGGAGGAGCAGATGGTAAAGATAAGGCATAATTTAAAGGCTACCCAAGATAGGTAGAAAATATGTGCATAAAAAGGAATAACCCACAAAGAGTTTAAAGTGGGTGATCATGCATTCTTGAAAGTAAAAGCCAGACACAATTCCTTGAAGTTGGGAAATTGTTCTAAGTTGGTAGCATGCTACTATGGGCCATTTGAAATCCTAGAGAGGATTGGTCTTGTCGCATATATTATTTCATTTCCTGCCTCCTTGTGTATTAATAATGTTTTCCATGTATCATTTCTTAAAAAGTACTTACCGGATACTAATGATATTATTGATTGGAATGTGATTTAGGTGGAACCAGAAGGTGATTTTCGAGTGCGACCGGTTTGCATACTGGATTGGAAATTAAAACAGCTATGGAATCGATCCATGGAGCTAGTAAAGGTCCAATGGACCTGGAATAGTCCCGAGGATGCAACTTGGGAGTGCGAGGATGCTATGCAGGCAGACTACCTGCATCGTTTTGAATATTTTTGAAATTTTGTATGTACATGTGTATATAATGCACTGAGGAAAGTGCATAAATAAGGGGGAGGGGAATGTAATGTACCAGATCCAAACCCCATTTTTAATTGTACATATAGGATGGTGAGTTGTTGGTACCAATTGTAAATGTAAATGTACATATAGGATGGTGAGCCGTTGGCACCAATTTTTGGTTGTGCACGCACCTGAGTAGTGTGCAAGGATTGTTATCAAAGAAAGGGTGCACACATTTCATAGTGTTTTACACACCCTAAAAGTGCATGTGGTTGCACATCAAAGGAAGGGTGTGCACATTTCATAGTGTTGCGCACACTTGAGTAAATGTGCAGGGATTACCTTGAAGTGTGCATCGAGTTGATTTGTGTGTGTGTGTGTGTGTGTGTGTGTGTGTGTGTATTTGAGGCTGGAGAGCCTATGTGGTTATGAGGTTGGTGAGTCGGGATGCTAATAGGCCAGTGTGCCTATCCTTGGAAAATGTAATCACACTCAAATTATTAATAATATCACATCACTGTGCACAAATAGATCAGATGAAAAGATATGGGCGGATAACTCCACCGAAAAGGGAAAAGGGGGGACTTAAGTCCAAGGGAATATTTTACTAATATTTCCAATAAGTGTAATTATGGATATTTATTTATCCTAAGTTTATGAGGGATGGGAACAAGTCACCAAGTGGCTAAAGCTAATTCTGAAGGTGACAAGTGTCCAATTTAAGGCATGCAATATATATTGCTATCCTTAGTGTATTTTGGGGAAGGGATTTCATTCATTTTCTCATTTGCAAAAGGGTTCGGACTTGTTAGCACTCTATAAATTCTATCTGGCTGATACACAAACGATAGAGGTAATTGTTCCAACCAACTTTAGAGCTGGGCACTAGATTTCTCAACTTGGAGAGGGCTCTCTCGTGTCACTTGATATTTATTTGGGTAATCAGTGGCTAGATTTGGTTTTCTTTACATATTTTTTATAAATTTGATGGCCAAGAATAAGAGGGCCACTTAGGGCTATGGAGTCAAAATTCTGAAATTGAATGAAAACAATGACTGGCCAGTAGAACTCTCCAAAGGATAAAGGCTACATGAGGCAATGAATCTGAGTTGCAAATTGTATTTGAGGAAGGTGTAGGGGGAAAGAGAAAGAAAATAACTACATCAAAGAATAACTAAAATGAATTCTAAATTAGTTAAGAGGAAACAAACATAGTTCAATTTTCTTAAGCTGAGAGCATCATAAGACGAATTCTGAACTTTTTAACTCTCCAATTTGAACAAAAGAAATTGTAAATGGAATTGAATAACATAGGAAATACATACAATGAAAGGAGACAAAACTCATATCACCACCATTAGAATCTTTTCATAGATACTTCAAAAAGATTCTGCACATATATTTAATTCGACTTCAGAAAGTTACAAAGCCCTCTTGCTATGAGGGTAGACCCCTCTTTGGTAATTCCAACCATTTATTTATCTTTTAATAGTATATATAGATAAATTACATCCGAGATTCAAAACTAATCATCTTCCCCAAGATACCAAAAATAGACATCAATTACAATGAAGGAGTAACGTACAACAACTGTACTCCTATTTTCTAGGGAACGTTATAATCAAAACTGTCATATTTGAGATTTTCGCTTTGAATGCCACATGTCTACATTATTACAAAAGTTTCTTAAACATACTTAATTTAGCTTGAAATCTATTTCAGATTAGCAATTTCTTCTTTTAAAGTGTCAAGCCAAGCAGGCTAGTTTTCTCCAACGCTTTCCGCTGCTTCAATTTTAACCTTTGTCTTCTATCTCTTGCTCCTTTTCCTCTTGAAAACTCATATGTGGGGATCATCTTTGTATCCGTTGATAATCAAATCCTTCATTATGGGATTTAATCTGACCTCTTTATCTACTCATGGCTCCTCTGCAAGCTTCGTGTGAAATTTTGTTGCTAGTATTCGTGCAACAAGCTTTTCTTTCTTCTTTACTAATAAATTTGTCATATTATTTGAATATCCCAGTTCACTGGAGACCCCTTGGTCCATCTTATCCATTCTCTCTATTTTTCCAGAAAGCATGAGCTTATCTCCCTTAGCTGTACAGGAATTAGAAATATGATCTAGTTTGTGAGGACCCCATTCAGGAATGAAACATTAATCACCCAAAACATAGTAATGTCATCCATGTTTTGAATGACAGTCGTCATTGAGTGCCAATCATAGGTTACTGATGAAAGTACTAGAAATGAATACAACTTACCACACTCAGCTATCAATTTCGAATGATGAGCCTTCAAATAATTTTTATGGCGGCGTTCACCCGACATTGCACAGACAAAAGTACCTGATTAGGTGTCCCGAGGTGATTTGACAGGCCTTCAACTTTCCTTTTCCACATGCGATCCTTGGATGTGACATGTCTAATCATTTTCTGACACATGACATTGGGGTGGGCTTTAGTGGTTTCAATCTTACCCACTTCCCCCCCCGATATGTATCTGGTGGCGCCACGTGCCCTTGAAATGAAACTGTGGTATTCATATCAGCTCACCTCCAAGAGATTAACCGACATGCTATTTATCCACCCAATATCTCCTACAACTATCGATAAAAAATGCTCACGATCCATGACTCGTTGGATCCCATCGACTTCTCTTTATCGCTATATTTAGCCCTGTCCGCTAGATTTGACCCTGTCTACTAATCTATCGCTCCTCTATACTGATTTATCCTCTTGCTAAATCTCAAGGCTGGGACCCTATATGAAAAAATTTATAGTGATAACATGGGCTCCAACTGGGGATGTTATCCTCCCTGCAAGATATCAAAGAAAAATAGACATTGTGCCTTATCCATTGGATCTTCTCTTACAATAGGTGTGTGCCATGCTTTGACCTAGAGACTGAATGTTGGATATACTTCCCAAATCTAATTGACTAATTTATTTGGGAATCTAAACTTGAAAATGCTTGATCATCAAGCTTATTCATACTTACCTATACTAACTACTCAAATGTTCTTCCAGTCAAGTGAAATCAAAATGCCAATGCAACCATGCCAGCATTTCATCTACTATTTGTTTACTTTGTATATGCTTGCTCCAAAGCCTATTCACCAACAACTCATTTGAGAATTTATATACTAATTTGAATCTTATAATTTAAAGAATATTGGGACTATTTATTATTTCTAGCAAAATTGCAAATGGATCTTCCAATGCATGCATAAGTCCAAAACTATGTTTCACTTCTTCCACTGCATTTTGGTTTTCATGTGATTCACCTAGTCGATTTCCAACAAGAGGCTGATAGATTTGCTGAGACGGCTGGAAGCAACAACCTCCTGAATAAAAAAACAACACTGGCTAAAAAGATACCTCTGGTGTAAAACAATCCATATCTAATACAGATGTTGATTTTCCATTATCTTCACCTTTGAGCTTGCAATATATCCTAAGCCTTAAATTATGATTGTTAGAATTTTCCATATGACATGCCACAGAGTCATGAAAAATCATTTCTCCTTGATAAACAAAACCAAAAAGACAAGCCTCTTTCATAAGTGTTTGTTGTCTTTGCTATATTTTTTCTATCCCAAGAACATTTTCAAACAAAACGAAAACAATAGGTTTGTCTAGTCTTCCATGCATATCAACAAAAACATTCATACATTTTTGAACATATTCAAATGTGACAGCCATATTATGTGCATCAAGTCTATTCTTTTGTTCGTCAAACAATCTTGGTTTGGTTTTATTAATATTCTGGAAATTTTCTTGAGGGTTGTCATTTTGTCCTTTAAAAGAACGAATGGATGTAAGTTCATGTTCATAATCTCTCTGCAAATGTGAAAAGATGACAACATGAACTATTTCACAGTCTAGAATTCTCATGGATGCCTTTTCAAAACCATAATTTTCAAAGGAATCAAATAGAACAACTGCCTCTTTTTTATCTTTCATCTCTGATTGAAAAGCGGCATACACTATTTTGTTGCTTTCCTGAAACTCTGTCATTTTTTTGTCCAATGCTTGTAGTTTTAGAATCCTTATCTCTGTCTAGACCACTTAGAAATTTAACAACCACATCATTCGCAGGGGAAGAAAGACAACTTTGAAACAATTTGTCTTGTTGGAAATCTTGTTGTAAATCTTTATTAGGTTGAGGAGAAGGAAAATGACTTTTAATAAGAATTTCTTGATCAAATTTGTCCTCATTTTCAAGATGGTAATTGAGTATAGGCTGCAAATATAAACTTAAATAACCTCCCATGTAATCAACCACATGATCATTTAATGCATGTGAAGGTTGTTGATCTTCCTCACCAACAACCATTTTCCCATGTAAAACAGTGTTATTGTAGTCAAACTTTCCTGCTTCCTTTGTTACCTCATGATTTTATTTCAACAAATGAAAGGGATAAAAACATAATGGAAGATGGTTTTCATTTGTAATTCCATTGTACCCTATATATTCAACATCATGTCTGGAGGATGTCTGATTTGAAACATTATAAACATTTTTCTTTAGCATTTTGAAAGAAGAAAAACATAGTGGCAAGTTTCCTTCACCTGATTCAAAATTGTTTTCTCTACTTCTATCATGTGCACATCTTTCCATTTCTTTAGGTTGTTGAACACACTCCTTTTCAGATTCCTCTTTGACCAATGGATGCAATTCCTTGTCAAATTGTCTTAGTGAATCAGTGTGATTTGGCATCAACATACTTTCTTTTGTTTGAATGATGATATTAGCATCTTCTTTCAACAATTCAAATGAAGAAAATCATAAAGGCAAAGAATTTCCTTCAGCTATTTCAGTACCCTCTTCTCTGTAACTGTGATATAAGATGATTTCTCTCATTATACTGATGAAGAAGAACATTTCCTGATAGAGGAAATGAAATTGGTTGTTCTGGGAGATCATTATCATAATCATCATCATATTGATCATATATAGGCAAATCAATAACATCTGCAATATTGTCTAACAAGAAAAAGCTTGGGACATCAACATGTTCCTCAACAAACTGATTTGCAAAATCATCTTCTTTACTGTATTGAAATGAATATATGAAGCAATCATCTCTATGCTCATCATGGGGTGTATCAGAAACTACATAAGTACCTCCCCTTTCAATAAGTTGGATATAATCCTCTACAAAATCATTTGCATTCAAAACTTCAAAAGGACTTATGATATCATCAATTTTATGCTCAAGATTCTAATCAAATGTTCTCTGTTCACATTCATCCTCATGTCCTGGGGCACCCATTTTTTCACTTTGAATATGTTTACATGCTAGGATATTGTGTTGAATCTCTTGAGAATCATTGAACATTTTTTGTAAGGTTACAAGTATTCTTTCCATCAAGAGGAAAGACAAATTTGGGTGAAGAGTAGTGGCATACTGGAACATGGAAGCAACTTCAGTGGGTTGAATTTATTTAGGCATATCATAATAATTACTTTGGGCATATCATAATAATTACTGTAAAACCTTCTACTGAATGTGGAAATGGTCTCATTGCTTTTCCCTTTCAAGGCATAGAATTATGTAAGTTGCAGGTCTAGAGTTTCTTCTTACCCCATAACTTTGAAAAAACACCCTTCAGTTCTTCCCATGAGCCAATTGTCTCTGGTTGCAAATATTTGAACCATTCTTGGGTATCTCCTTTCAAGGATTGAGATAAATCCCTCATACAAACATCATCATGGTCAATCTCAAACAAATCTATAAAATGCTCAAACCCTTCGATGTGTTTTTCAGCTGTGATGGCACCCTCTTCCCTGTCAAACATAGGTAGGTACTCATAGTGATTTGGAGGAAAATCATGAAGGATGTGGGGTAATTTTAAGGGTTTGTATCTGTACTGAGTCTTGGAGAATGTTGGATCAAGTACGGGAGGTGAAATATCAGCCTTCATTTTATTAGGCTCATCAGCTAGGTTATAGTTATCACATGGCTTAGATGGATTTTTTTTTATCAAAATCAGTAATATACTGAGGAGATATTTGTATAATCTTAAGAGGAGGATATACAATTTTAGGATTATCATGATCATCATTTTCATGCAATAGGTGAAGAAAAATTTGTCTAGCATGTTCAGGTAAGGACTAGAGGCAACTTACAACAAACAATATAATGCCTTGGAAAAAATCTAATTTCAAGTACTTGTTTTTTTCCATAATGCCTTTTCATACCTTTGTCAAGGGATCTCATCTTCGGGAAGTGGAGTCGCCAAGGGTGTTTTGAAAGTTGGATCTTGCATTGAGAGTGGGGTCGCCAATGATGTTTTGGAAACTAGATCCTTCATTGAGAGTGGATTTGCTAGTGGAAATTTAATTTTTTTGGATTCTTCTACTAGTGGAATCACCTTCAAACTGATTTTTGATGTGTGGATTTTCCAGAGCAGGAATACAACCAATATGTGCCTGTTGGCAGCCAACCCACATTTTTTCTCGATTACTCTCAAAAGCTACCTACACCCCTTGCGGTATCTTGACAAATCTTTGTCGCATTGTGCTAATGGACATGTGTCTTGTTTTTGCAACCATTACAATTCGATTTCGACTCAGTTTTCACAATTGCAAATGTGAAAACACCTATTTCGTTGATTATACT
>ML787166.1:252504-281482 GCA_009831015.1 Picea engelmannii
TAGCCTGTGTAACTGGAAGTTGGTGCTTCCATCCAGTGGGTGCTGGAATAACCAGGGAGTTGGTGCTTCCTTCTAGTGGGTGCTAGAGAAAACAAAGAGTTGGTGCTCTCAACAAGTTGTAGCTTGTAAAACAGAGGTAGCAGGCTCACATTGAGTTGGTGCTCAATTGTAAATGATGTACAGAACTGCAAAAGACCGCCTATCATTTCGAAGAAGAAGAGGTTTTCTCCCTTTATGGGTTTCCTCGTGAAAATCTGTCTCTGTGTGTATGTTATGTGTGACTGATGATATTTACTCTTACTGTCCATATGTTGTATGTTGGTAGATGACACATGAAGAAATCTTAATAATATAAGCTTAAAAGATATAAAATTGTTTAAGCTTATAAACAACTGATTCACCCCCCCTCTCAGTTGTTTTAGTATTTCCAACATTCCTTTCATCTTTATATCTCTGATTTGGTTTGGGAAAGGAAGAATTGATATCATTTCTTCATTTTGGTAGTCTCTCGTAATAAAATTTTTACATTCGGATTTTATTTATTTATTTAAAAGAAAACATTGGAAATTTTTGTAGTCCTTGATTAGTTGGAATTGTGTTCATTCAAGAAAAGAGGAATTGTATTTCATAGAATTTGTACTTCAAGAAAAATACCTTCTCCCTACTGTAATTAGAGTTCATTGAATCAAAGAATTGCATATTCATCTCTTCTTGCATTTTATTGGGTCAAGGTCTCAACATCATCAGTTTCAACTCCATCTCCCTTTTGAGTAAACAACAGCTTGAAAATACAAGTGTAATTTGAAATTTATTAGTAACTTTTATTTTCTAAACATTCTCTTCACCAACATTAGCTAGTATAGTGCTTTGGAATAGGTTGTAAGGCACACACTCCAAAGCATAAAACAAACTGTAGTATCTTGTGATAGGGAGAGTTCAAATCTAATTGCTACATTTTGTCCTAGGAAGGCCTTCTCACACAAGGGTCAAACCTGAGGTTTCATTAAGACTGGAAAAGTTACTCACCTTGATTTTTTGGTCTTGGTGTAGAGATTGCACGTATTATGGGGGTCGCTTGAAGGTATACCCACAACTATGAGTGGAAGCCTTTCAAGTTGATTTTGGTCTAGATACCCTTCCCTTGTGCGTGGATCAGATTGTCGACTGTTTCCCCAGGAATCACTGTTGTAGTTGGTAACCTTAGTGGCCTATCTCTTTAGGGTCTTTACACAAGGTGATTGTGGAGGGGCAAGTCTTCACAGTACCTAGAATCAACATTGGCCAAACTCACTCGGGATCCTTGGAGGGTATACCCATGATTATGTGTGGGAGCTTGCACCAGGGTGTAAGTCCATTAAGAAGGTAATCAACGTAACTTTTTCACCTGCTTTATCCCAGCCCCTTCTTTTCTTGACTTCACAACGTTGGATTTCTCACCAACTAGTGACTTCGAAATAAGAAGGCTTGTTTGCTTGGTTTGATTTATAGATTCTATTAGTGATTGTTGTTGTTTTCTCTAGTTGGCCAGAGACTTTTTCATTCTTTAGTTAGTTCGGCCAACATTGACCTTCATTGTTCATGAAGGATGCAAGGATTACCTCTGAAATATCTAGAAGGTTACCTTCCTTTGCCTCCCAATTCACCAGAAGGCTCTCCTGAGGGAGCTATCAATAACGAAGTAGCTTCACAAGTTGGAAGTTCACACTCTTTAGAGGGATTATGGATTGTTTCAGATTCTTTAGAGGCATTTAGACTTCCCCCAAATCCGTTATTTCATATTATACAAGATGCACAGTTACTCCAGATGAATTCATCAGGAAAAATCATTATTGTTGGCAACACTGGAGTACCTACTAGACCTAATGCAGGATTTGGAGTAGAGGATCCACTCTTTCACAGTGAACCATTTAGGACCCTGGCTCACACTGCTAGAACTTCCAATCCTAGTTCCATCCCTTTGATAGTACGTGATCCGTACGATAACCTAGGAGCAAGCCTTGATCGATCTATGGCATCACAAATTCCTGTGATGTTTGTTACCTATACAGTACCTTTATACCATTTTACTGGTACTACCAGTAATTTCATCACCATTTCAGACCAAATGTTGGTTGGTTCTCATTCGATTCCTACTCTTCAGATGGCCCATTCTACTATGGTCCGACAAGCTACCATGATTCTTACCGGAAATGTGGTTATCTCCCAAGCTTTGATTGGGACACCACTTCCACCTAGACCAAATCCACCACTTCCCCCTGGGTATAGAGCTATGAATACTTCCATTGCTATCCCCACCCAGGTTCCATCCGGAGGTTCTAGAATTTTTGTTCCTCCTGGGTACAATGCTGCTACTGGTTTTGTTCCCACACCTACCCAGGTTCTCTCCAGAGGATCTGGCCCTAGTGGCTCCAATCTACTTGGAAGCACCAATCTTTCTGTCACTTTTGGTTTTCAGATTCGTGTGGGAGGTCAACCCCAAGTTGGGGGGAAACCTCAATTTGGGGGGAAGCCTCAAATTGGGGCCTAACCTCAACTTGGGGGGAAAACTCAAGTTGGAGTCCATAACCTGGTTTATGGACAAAATGCACCTGTGCTACCATCTCAACCTTAAAATATTCCTTTCCAAGGAAATAAACAACCGGTTGGTGGTAAACATCCTCAAGTTAATTCTTTTGTTCATCCCAATCTTGGTCAACTGTATCCAAGTTCCCTAAATCCTACTTGGGGCCCAAACTTTCAATCTAACATTCATTTCCAAGGGAACATACCTAATCAACCCAACCCTGTTGGCTATTTTCCCCCAAACCCTCCACAACCAAATCTGTCAAGACTGTCTCCTTATTTGCAGACTGCTTACGGTCCCACTAGTATACCTACGAGACTTCCTCCCCAAAATTACCAGTTTCCACCAGTGAAGCGACAGTTGCCTTTTTTGGACACCTTGGATTTACCAGATTTGTCTAGGATCTTGAATGATCCTATTTTACACTCTCCTTATTGGCTTGTCATCCCATCCAAAATACCGTCTGAAATTCCTAAGTTTGACGGTCGATCGAGAGAGGACCCGAATAATCATGTTATGACTTTCCATCTTTGGTGGTCATCCAACTCATTGATGGGTGACTCCATTAGATTGTGACTTTTCCAACAGACTCTCATGGGTTCAGAAGAAAAGTGGTACATCGAGTTACTGCGAGGTTTCTTTAATGAATTTAATATCCTAGCCATGGATTTTATTACACATTACCAATTGGCTATTCGTTGTGAAACAAGAACCAAAATTTTGAGTTCTTTTAAGCAATCTTCTTCCACTCATATTTCTGATCACATCCATGAGTGGAGGAGGAGAAGATAGTTAATCAAAGTTCACCTTCCTAACCAATTGTTGGTTGAGTGGTTTACCAAATCCCTCATCGGGCCTATAGCTCGTGACGTTGTCATGGACAGTGCTTTCAATGAAGAGCATGCAACTATTCATGCTCAATATTTAGATCTCATTTATTCGCAAACGAACACACTTTACAACCTGATCCCTGACTCTCCTCGCCCTTCCAAGAATCCTACCCCAACACATCCCACAACTTCTCATGCTACTGATGGTGTGATTGACACCTTCCATGTTGAGACTCAGTCCACACAAGATAGTCAAACCAATCCCAAATATAATAACTCTAATGCACAAAATACTCCTGCTCCTACTCCTTCCACTAGTAAGACCGCTGATGTTAATTCGGTTCAATCCACACTTGTCGGGAAAAACCAAAATAAAAAGAAAGGGAAGGGTAAGAACAAGGAAGAGAAAAACAGTAATCAACAAACTAAAAATCCCAAAACAAAGCCTGTTGATGATAAGGATAAGCACAAACCTCGATATCCTTTCCTTATTTTTGGTGACGATCATTACACGAAATATTGTCCACGACGCACCAAGGTTACTAAGTTCCTCCAAGGGACTAGGAAGCCTCCTACACCCGCCATTTTGTCACAACCTTTCCCTTCTCAGAAATAGGCCCAATTGGTCATTCATGACCAAGCTTCTCCTTCTACCACATCCCATGTCCTTATGTGTATTGGTGACTCTAAAAAGAATGAAGTTGCAGTCATAACTCGGGCCAAAGATTACTCTTCGTTGAAGGAGAAAGTTGATGATTCACCACCTTCGTTGGTTAAACTTCCTCCCTCCACTTCACCTCCAAACGGTCCTCTTCATCTCGAATGACCGGGTCTTGATACAGTTCTTCACCCTCTTCCCAAGGGCATTGTTCGAAAGTCATCGTTTAACCCTCATGCACATGCTGCACAAAACTACAGTATTGTAGAATACCTTGTGCAATAACCCTCTGCGATGTCGGTTCTCGAAGTCCTTCAATGTTGTCTCGCTCAACGGAAGGCACTGTTAAAAACCATTGGTGGAATTGACCCCACAGATACTAATTTGATAATCTTTGATCTGGAAGATCACGTTCCTAGGCTCCCTCCTCAGTTAGCATTTCAGATACAAGTTGTCATGGAAAACAAGAATATCTATAGAATCGTTACTGATGAAGGAGCCTCGACTTGCGTCATGTCTGTCACTTGTTGGAAAGCTATTGGCTCTCCTACCCTCACTAAGTCACACAATACCCTTAAGTCCTTCAATGGTATAGGTTTCAAACCTTATAGTGTTCTTCCCTCATTTTCTATTACGTTAGAAGGTAAATTGGTCATTGTTGAGGTTGAGGTCTTCGATGCACCTCTTTATTACAACCTTTTACTTGGCCCTAGCTGGATTGATTCCATGCTTGTAGTTGTGTCTACCATTTTCTTTCTGTTACGTTTCCCGCACCAAGGAAAGGTTGTCACTGTTGACCAACTGGCCTTATTTAATGTTGATTCCCATACTAGTAACGCACCCTTTATCTCAAAGACACCTCCTGGTTACAAGAATGTTGGTGTGGGTCTTTTGAAAGATTCAACTTTGATGGGTACTTTTCCAATCCCACCACCTGATATTTCTCCCCGTTTTGTTGCCTCGATTAACATGATTTACACCACTACTTGTGAAACCCTTGCGTCATATGACCCATGGGTAATACCTATCCCTGGTGACCATCTTCATTATGGCAACCAAATTCCCTTAAGTTCGGTCAAATCTACTTATCAAGCTATTCATTCGGCAACTCCCTCTCCTCCTTCTCTCTGTGATTCATATCCTAATATGTTTCATGTGATCTTTCCTACTAATGAGATGATCATGTCAGTCATGTCTATGGAAGACACTCCATGGGATGATTTGCATCATCGCTCCATTCTCTTCCTAGAATGTGACGCCATAGAGAGCTACCAACAGATTTTGGCTCCACCGACCGTTGTTGTTATTTCTTCCATTCCTGAGTCAACACATGATGTCTTGTACGACGGGAACTTGAGTAAATTTTAACCTACCATCCTGCTAGACATATCGATTAAACCCAGAGTCACGGAGAATGTTCATATTGGGGCCTCGTGTTCTACTGACGAGGTCCACACTTATAAATCCATTTTCCAAGAATTTCATGATGTTTTCTCTTGGAGTTATGAAGAAATGACAGGTATCGATCCTGATATCATTGTACATGAGATTAAGACATATCCAGATGCTAAACCCGTCTAGCAGAAAATGCGCCCAGTACATCCATGTAAAGCCACTGCCATCAAGCTTGAAGTTGAGAAGCTTCTTAAAGCCAGCTTTGTTTATCCTGTGGCTTTGACCAATTGGGTATCCAATCTTGTTCCGGTAAATAAAAAGCAAGGTACTATCTGCATCTATGTAGATTATAGGTATATAAATAAATCTTGTCCTAAGGAAAATTACCCAACCCCTTTCGTTGACCAGATTGTTGACGATTTTGGTGGAAGCAAAATATTCTCTTTGATGGACAGTTTCTCCGATTATAATCAAATTAGTATTTTACCAGTGGATCAACACAAGACTGCTTTCATTTTCCCTTGGGGAACCTTTGCATACCGGAAACTACCTTTCGGCCTAAATAATGCTGGTGCAACCTTTCATCGTGCTATGTCTTACACTTTCCATGATATAAATCATATCGTACAACCCTATCTTGACAATCTACCGGTGCATTCCATGTGTCGTCGAGATCACTTGACACATTTACGGGCCATTTTTCTACACTGTCAGTATTATCGCATCCGTTTAAACCTTGTTGGTCCTCGACCAAGTTTTGGGAGAACATTGGTCATGTTTGACCATTTTTGGGACTTCGATAGGCTGGTCGAAGACAAACCGCCCAGGTGAAGTGGAGATTGCGAGATCTTGTCCTTTTTGTGGGATTTTTGGGTTTTAGGGTTCATGTAATGGGTATGGGATGTCGGCCCATGGGTCTTACCCATGTTTAGACCCCTTTTGTAATGTATAAATAAGTAGCTAGACATTGTAATAAGTAGTTCTGGTTAGATATGTGCAAAGCCTAAGTGTTATTTGTCTTAGTGCATGAATATGTTAGGGCTTGCAGAGCTAAGTGAAAGTGTTTTGTAAGTGCTTTGTGCACAGACTGTGTAAAGGCTCAGTGCTTGGAACTAACTTAGGGAAGGAGGATTTGGCCAGGTGTGCGTAGATCTCCTATCCTAAGCGGATTTGGCTTTGTGGCTTGGTGCATGTAAGAATATTGGAAGAGACTAATAAGAAGAGAAGAAGATTGGTGGACGTAGCCCCACACTGGGGTGAACCACATATATCCTGCGTCGATGTTCTTTATGCTATGTTGTTTATGTTGTTTATGTATTTACTTGCTTAGTGTAATGGTCTTGATGTATAATAGGTATCTCCATTGATTCTTAGTGATCTATATATGAATGAATGTTAGATCTTCTTAGATGCTATGTGTTGAATGGTTAGATGTACTTAGATCTTGAGTAATACTGCGTTATTATGTAATCAGGGTTTGACCTGCAATGTGAATAGGGGTTAAAGATGAATGAATGTTAATTGCTAAGTGATATGTTAAGTATTGTGATCACAGATTTTTGTCCCAGATAGGTTGCAGACACCTGAGTCCTATAACCCCCCTACCTCTACCTCGGGTGAGACTTCCTCTGCTTCGCAGGTATTGTCAAAAGGGCCGGTAGTTAGGGTTATTTTGGGACCTAAAACTGTGATTGTTGGGAACTGAAGAAAAGAGAAAGCTCTATACATAGATCTGTTGTTGTAGTGCATAATATTCTACTTAACTTCTAAAGCTCCGTGCTAAGAGAAGGAAGCCCGATCTGAAGAAAGAGGTAAGATATTAAATCTATGTGCTCTGGTAAATGTAAGATAAGTGGAAATTTTTTCTTCGAAAGTATGGATCTAGCTATGTTTGATAGATTTGGTCCTAGTCTCAAAACTAGGGAACAACTAGAAGAAATAAGATTTGATATGAATAGATCTGATAGAGATAGTGGAAGATATGTTATTCCTAGGCATAAAAATAATTTTTGGACTAACAAGTGGATGCAAGACCATAGAAAGTATTTTTGCAGATTGCAGGTCCATCACTGTGATCCTAATGCGCAGTACAATAAAGCTTGGGGATCATTTAAGAGAAAGAGAGGATTGACACTTTGTTATAGTTGCAGAAGGCCGGGACATCTTGCTAAGGAATTCCCTAGTAGAGGTCCTATTTGTCTTTGTTGTAAAGTTGTTGATCATGAGGTTTTGGATTTCCCTAGAATGATTTATATAGTTGAGAAGATGAACTTGAGACAAGAAAACCATGAAGAAGGTCAAGAAACTAAGGATATGTTAGAGAACCAGAAAGAATCAAAGAGTATGTTATTAAAGCTAAAAGAAACATTGAATGATTATAGAGACATCATTTTACCAGAGATCTTAAAAGAAAATAAGTGCATAGAAACAAGAATAGGAGACTTTGACATAGACTGTGTCTTGGATCAAGAAACATAGGTGAATATCATGCCAGAAAGCACTTGGGAAATTTTGGGAAAGCCGGCTATGGTTCCTTCATTAGGAGGGATTGGCTTGTTTAAAGGAAACATGATAACCCTATGTGGAAGACTTACTCATTTACCTATGATTTCTCATGGAGCATTGACTGAAGAAGAATTCGAGGTCATTAAGTTTGTTGAGAACAACGCTCCTTTTGCACTTTTTTTAGGAAAGACTTGGATTGAGAAAGATCAGATCTGGATGAAAGAAGAAGAAGAAGCCACATAATAGAAAAAGTAAGAATTAAGGGAATTCATAGCCAAGAAAATAGAGTGACTAGTACAAGAACAAGAGGAAAAGTTGAAGCAACCGAGGGCTAGAGACTTAGCTTTCGAAGTTGAAAGAACACAATAAGTCTTAAAGAACCTATCCATGCAGGAGAAAAGAGAACCTACCCCAGAAGTAGTAGGAGAAGAGATATTGCATGCAAAACTTTTGAGAGAACATCAATAGTGAGAAGTTACTATGCTAAGAGCATATAAGAATACGAATGGAAAGAGAAATCCAATGACTCAGATCACAGTAAGGAAGGCTAGAAAGCACAGTAAGAAGAAAGCAAAGTTATAAAAAATATAGGAAGCTCCAGAGAGGACTTCGCAGAAGGAAGGCTTGTAGAACTTGAACCTCACCAGAATAACATAACAACACATAAGAGAACTTTGACTTGGCGAAGCTATATGACTGTTGGAGGTGTCTTGACCATTAGAATGATGCTCCATAACATATAGAAACACAATTATTGTAGAAAAGATCGCAATGAGACCATTAAGACCGCGCAATAACGGATGTAATCATATTGATTAAGGAATGCCAACCCGTTGGAGGAACCCGTTACGAAATTTTTTATTTAATCTGTCGAATGCCTCACTGAGGACACTTTTGCAAATTATGATTATCCAAGCTAACAAGATAACTGATTGCTATCGCATTTTTCTTTTGAGACCTTGCCACCCGTTTTTCTTACCTTGAGCATATTTTCACCTACCCGAGCGATTTGATTACGAGTGTGTATGTTAGGCGAACAAAGCGTAGTAAAGAAGTATTTGGAGGAGATACTAATAGACCTTATGGCTAAGAAGGTCATGTCCATAGGAATACATGCCTCATCGATGACCAAATTGCAAGCATCTCCCTTGACTGCCCGTTGATCCAGTCGATCTAGCCATCTTGAACCATGATAGAGAAGAGAAGAAAGCACTGCAACGACCTAGAGAAAATAAAGCTCATCTCGTCGATATTTCTCGACTACAACTCGCCTCTGGTTGGAGCGATTAGTTGTGACAGTGTCCCGAGAGATTTTGAATACACACTCGTCACTGCGTACCTCCCAAAGGGGATACACACCGTAGGAATGCAACTAGGATCGATCCCTGATCTTAAGATCAACAACTTTAACTTGGGAGACAAAAAGAAGTATGTGATGCTCGCACTGCCTAGGTACTTGAAAAATATAACGAGGAAGAAGCCGAAGATAGTCCTCCAGCCGTGGATCAAGGATATTTGTGAGGTCCACCATCCTTAACGTTATGAAGATACCCCACTTCGACAGACATCAGGAGGTTAATGCGTGCGTTAAACTCCTCCTATCATGCTACCATGGAGGTTATCTCTGGTTGGATAAACATGTGGTTGTGGATCTGTTGTTGATCCACATGATCACTGGATTGAGCATGCAAGGACCAGACCCTCAACAGTTCTATCTAGGGAAGGCTGCAGATCACACCCTAACACAGTGTATAAAGGAAACATATGGTGATGTGGAGAAGGGGAAGAGAGGCTACAAGGTAGCCTCCATCCAAGATGACACAGTGTGCCTAGCTTTCCAATTGATCGCTGGTAAGATCTTTAGGAAGAACAAACCAACGCAATTCACGGGGTTTGTCATTGACCTTACAAGGAAGTGCATTGAAAGGATGCAGATGAACTGGGTGAGATACCTCGTCAACAAGTTGGAGAAGGACTACCATGAAGCACAGGACCAAGGCTATGAATTCCACTTTAGTTGGTTACTCATACTCATATCCTTTGTTTCTTGGGAGATCCCAGAGGGAGCGACATTCCCTAAAGTCGAGCCATCTAAACCACTGGCCGCGAGGTTCACCACCTTGTGGTATTCAAGCGATATGGTGAAGCAGTGGCAGTCGAACACTGTCTTCCACACCTACTACTTACAACTCATGTGGGCCATTGAATCCTTCCCCTAAATGGCAACAAATACACTCCATAGGTTTAGGCCACTCAAAAAGGTTCATGCAGACCGACACTTCATATATATAACCACGCGTGGGGATGAAAACAAGGAGGATCTGCAGTCTTACTACAAATTAACTAAGGAAGATATGGAGGAGATAACCAAGGAATGGCTTGCAAAATTCCTTGTACCAATTGGAGATGCAGAACTCTCCGACCCCGATCTCATCGAAAGTCTCATGGTCACCCAAGAAGAGTATGATGGACCGAGAAGTGCTAAGAAAAATAAAAAGAAGGAAGAAGATTAGGATATAAACAACACATTGGAGGAAACTGTGTCTGACTCACCTGGAGGAGGAGGAGGTGACGAAGTAAATCAAGAAGAGGGAGGGGAAGAAGACAAGCAAGAAGAGGGTGAAGTGACACCACCAAAATATCCCCTCACAGAGGCCGAGACATCAAAGAAAAGGAAGGTTTCTCCGAAGAAACCCTCAGCGCAGAAGAAGTCATGAGCCAATAAGCCTCAATCACATAATGTGCTCACAGTGGATGATATTGACCCCATCATCGTAGTTGTAGTAGATGATTCAGAGGATATTTTGCAGTGAAACGATGCAAAGAAGGAGACAATGTATGACAGAATCAAGGTTGAGTTGAAGGAGGTACAACAAGATCTCTATTCGAGCCGCATAGTGTCTACTACACCATCTTCATCAGAAGGTATAGAATTGGGAGATGATCCTTCCCAACTACACAGAATAATAGATGTGACAGAGGCTCGCCTTCCATGTGTATAGGAAGAAAAAGACTAGGCCACAGAGGCCTTGAAGAAAGCAAAGGAGGAATCCCTAGAGCAATGCCGGGTTGAGCAACAAGAGAAAGATGACCTCCGAGTAAAGTTTGAAGAGGAAAGAGAGCAGATCTATAAAGAAAAAGAACAACTTCTTGTGGAGAAGATTGGGGTTAGAGAAGTAGTATATAGAGCACTTCACTCTGTGTCGGGCCTGGCCCAGATGGAAGAAGAGACAATTGAAATCCAAGTGGGGAAGCTCACTGAAGCCATTCAACAACTTCAAGCAAGAGTAGAAGAGATGGAACTGCAAGCAGTGCCGAGCACTATGCAAGAAGTGCGAGATCAAAGGGAATAAATTTCCAGGAGTGCAGTAGAAATAATCAAGACATTGGCTTCAGAATGAAAGAAATTAAGTAACCAAAGTGCACAAACCTATGAGTGCCTTGTAGAAGACCCAGAGCTGAGGAAATTGGAGGCACAACTCCAGGAGGCAAAGCAGCGGGCATCGACAGTGCAAGCACAATTGAAGCAACTTACGACCATTGAGAAGATGAAGAGATCGCAGGAGCAACGTAGTTCAAGATAATTTCACTTATATCTAGAGTAGACTGATGGAGGTGACACAATGACTCCATCCGGTGTAGGACGAAGCCTACACCCTCTTTGAAGAAATCGACGGACAAGGATCACAGCTAGAACAAGTGGTCATATTAGTGGAACAACACCTGGAAGGTCTTGTTACTGAGAAAGTCATTTAGGAGTTCGCTGAGTAGGAGGCACTGGAAAAGCATCAAGTCGAGGAAGCTCGATCCAAAATCAAGGTCTTTGAAGAAGTATTTCCCAGATCAGAGTGACTCGGGACGAGTCACAGGTGAGTGTTGGGGTCTTGTTGGCCCTCGACCAAGTTTTGGGGGAACGTTGGTCATGTTTGACCATTTTTGGGACTTCGACAGGCTGGTTGAAGATGGAGCGCCTAGGCGAAGTAAAGATTGCAGGATCTCACCCTTTTGTGGGATTTTTGGGTTTTAGGGTTTATGTAACGGGTATGGGATGTCATCCCATGGGTCTTACCCATGTTTAGGTCCATTTTGTAATGTATAAATAAGTAGCTAGACATTGTAAGAAGTAGTTCTGGTTATCTATGTGCAAATCCTAAGTGGTATTTGGATTAGTGCATGAATATGTTAGGGCTTGCAGAGATAAGTGCAAGCATTTTGTAAGTTATTTGTGCACAAACTATGTAAAGGCTCACTGCTTGGAACTAACTCAGGGAAGGATGATCTGGCGAGGTGTGCGCAGATCTTCTGTCCTAGGTGGAGATGGCTTTGTGGCTTGGTGCATGTAAGAATATTGGAAGAGACTAATAATAAGAGAAGAAGATTGGTGGACGTAGCCCCACACTGGGGTAAACCACTTATATCCTGTGTCGATGTGCTTTGTGCTATGTTGTTTATGTATTTAATTTTTTAGTGTAATGATCTTTATTTATAATAGGTAGCTCCATTGATGCTTAGTGATCTATATATGAATGGATGTTAGATCTACTCAGATGCTATGTGTTGAATGGTTAGATGTACTTAGATCTTGAGTAATATTGCATTGTTATGTAATCATGGTTTGACCTGCGATGTGAATAGGGGTTAAATACTAATGAATATTAATTTCTAAGTGTTATGTTAAGTATTGTGATCACAGATCTGTGTCCCAACTAGGTTTCAAACACCATATTCATGCAACCCCCCTACCTCTACATCGGATGAGACTTCATTTGCTTTGCAGGTGGTGCCGAAAGCGCTGGTAGTTAGGGTTTTTTTGGTGCATTTTTGAAGCATTGAACCCTGGGCTTGACTTTGTGCCAACAAACTCACACAAATGTGTTTTTGTGTGGAGTCCAACCAACTTATCAGTTTCATTGTGTTTATACATGGGATTCAAGTAGACCCTTTGAAGGTTGAGATGATTCTTAATCTCCCTCCTCCTTCCACACTCCGCCAGCTCCAAAGTTTGCAAGGGAAGGAATTTTTTTTATGACGATTCATCCCCAATTACGCTGAATTGATGAAAGGATTCACTTGGCTGCTTAAGAAAGGTTATGAATTTGTATGGGATGACACCGCAACCAAATCCTTTGAATCTTTGAAATTTTCTTCAACCCATACACCACTAATTTTTCCACCTGATTACAGTCGATATTACTTCCTCTACTTAGTTGCTTTGGACTCTACCATCGCCATGGTCTTAGTCCAAGAGGATGATTTGCACGACAAACATGTGATATATTATTTGAGTAGGAGTCTCATGACTACATAAACCAAATACTTACATGTGGAGAAGTTGGCCTTGGCAGTCATTCAAGATGTCCAATGATTTCATCACTATATCTTGTTACACAAGACCACTATTATTTCCAATTGCAACCCCATGCAACATATCCTTACTCGACAATTTCTTGGGGGCAAGTGCTCCAAATGGATTGTTATTCTCGAGGAGTTTTACTTGGAATTTGAACGCGCCAAGTCAAAGAAATCTTTGGTTTTTGCCAAATTGATATGTGACCTTCCTGTCATAGAGACAAAAAATGTGGAAGAGGATTATTTACCTAACGAATCCATTTTTTTGTTCATCTCTGATGATGGATGGTAAGGAGATATTATATTCTATCTCAAGACTCAAACTTTTAGGCCCGACCTTTCTAGTATTCATCATCGTCGAATACGGTATCAAGCCCGTCAATACATCATTCTCGGTGATACTCTTTACCACCGTGGTGTTGACTCCATTTTTTGACGATGCCTTACTTATGATGAAGCTGAGAAATCTTTTAATGACTATCACTCTGGAGCATGTGGTGGTCATATGTCCGAGTATGCCACTGCCCAAAATATATTACGAGCTGGTTACTTCTAGCCTTCGTTATTTAAGGATTGCATCACTATCGTCAAGAAATGCCATGCTTTCCAAACTTACAATCATAAGATCAGATATCAGCCCACTCCTCTTCACCCTGTAGTTTCTGTTGGTTTGTTCACTAAATGGGGCATGGAATTCATGACATGTAACCCTCACTCGGCCGGGGGCATGGATACATTATTTTCACCATGGATTATTACACTAAATGGGCTGAGGCGATGCCTACATTCGATAACACCGGTAGAAATACATAACTTTTCACATTCAATGATATCGTTACTAGGTTTGGTCTTGCTCAAGCCATCGTTACAGATCACGACAGTCATTTTCAGAATTTTATGACGTCTAAACTTACTGAAAAGTTGGGTCTTCACCATGAAAACTCAACCCCCTATTATCCATAGGCCAATGGCCAGGTTGAAGCAATCAAAAAAGTTTTGATTACTATGCTTCGACAGATGATAGAAATTCATAAGACAAGTTGGCACATGATGTTGTTCTCAGCATTATGGGCCTATCGGAAATCCGTTAAGTCTGCTATAGGATTTACACCTTTACAACTAATTTATGGTATCAAAGCTATCTTGTCGATTGAATGTGAAATATTGTCTTTGAAACTGGCCGTTGAAATTCTCCCCAATATCTCCGTTGAAGAGGAAAATCTATTGTACTTGATGCAATTAGACGAAACCCATCGCAATGCCACCTTAGTTATTGAAACCCAGAAGAAACATGTTAAATCCAAATATGACAAACATGTCAAGCCACATATTTTTTCTGCGGGTGATCTAGTTCTTATTTACAAACAAGATTGTGATTTGCTAGGGGCCGGTAAATTCAAGGCGATGTAGCGAGGTTCTTACATTGTCAAACATGTGTTGGAGAAGGGAGATTATGAGCTATTTGATTATGATGGAATCCATTTGAGTGAACCCATAAATGGGCTTTACTTAAAGAAGTACTATGCTTAAGTCATTTTTGCATGAGTTCTTGTATTTTAGTGTAGCATACTCTTGTGTGATTTTTCGTTGTTTGGTTTTGACCTTGAGCTGCTTACCTTGCGTTGTGCTTGGTTTCCAGATGTTGATGTCTTCGCTACCCTACCTTGGCTTTGTTGATGGTGCTAGTCGCAGTACTCAGAGCTTAGCATATGTTGCTTGGGCAATCTATGCACCTACAGATGAGTTGATTAGTCTACATGGTGTTTTCCTTGGTCGTGTAACTAATAATATCGCGGAGTACAGTGCAGTCATCGAATTATTGACCGATGTTGTTTCACTTGGAATATGTCATCTTGTTGTACGACTTGATTCACAGTTAGTAGTCCTACAGTTGAGTAATGTCTACTCTATCTGAACTCCTACTTTATTAAGGGTATATTTACGAATTCACCTCTTGGAACGTCATTTTGATTAGATTGAATATCAACACATTCATAGATGTCTAAATACATTTACAGATGCATTAGCTAATTATGTGTTAGACACACATATCATACATTTATAAATCCAATCACACATTGTATATACAACAAATAAGCAGGTAGAAGGCTCATATATATATAACGATAAAAGTTTTACAAAAAATGTTTTTTTCCGAAGACCAAAATATCAAAAAAGTGAAGCACATGGCTTCTTATACAAATAGAGAATCAAGGATGTTTATCTCTATAACATGCGACTGCCCATTTTAATTTACAGAGCATTCGACCAATGGAAGAAGACACACCCACTGTATGGCACTGATAACACCTCAGGATATCATCGATAGAGGCATCCAAGATGTTCATCGTGAGCCCCTCTATATTCTTCTCTAGGATCTCGTAGTCGACAACAACTACTCCTACTATGTCAACTCTCTCTCCTTGCCTCTGGATGGGGGATGAACCTGGAGGTCGATAAGGTCCCACGTCTGCATCATCAAAGAGCATTTGATTAGTCATCGGGTAAAAAACACATAAAACCATTTTATATTAAAAATCACAAAACATCATAAAAGAAAAATGTCTCTTACCTATGTCCCCTCATTGGGAACCCTCGAGAAGAACCAAGTTCAGATCACCTCGGAAGTATAAACTGACATAGGCATAGTCATCAACCATAAGCATCTGGGTCCTCAACCAGTCAAAGAAAACATCATTGTACCTAATGATAGGACCAGTCACATGTCATGGCATGAAGTTGACCCACCACTTCATTATTGGATTATGTGGGGAAGGAATACCCCACTGTACCTACAAACACAAAGATGGGACCCTCTTTAGGATGAAGGACACCAAAATTGAGCCGTATCCAAACTGTTTCAGCTCACCACTACTGCACTTGGTCAATTGTTTTTTCATGCTTCTGAGAACCCCGTCACACCAGTTGAAAACTAGGGGCTCCATACATTCCAACACATACTGAAAGTAGCTTTGAAGAGCCATATGGGGAGCTGCACTCCCTGCCATGCATGTGATGGTGTAGAATATAGTCCATAGAGGCAAGTCTCAGACATCTCTTATAGCGACTTTCCCACTATGCTTCTGAGTAACTGGAATGCAATGTGCATTGATATAGTGGATAATAGGCTCGCCACCTCCCCTACTACCTATGAGCGTGACTCGGGACCCATGCAAAACGCCTATTGCTTCACATCCCACATGTGAACCAAGTATTCGAGTAACCTCAACAGGGCCCTCATACCCTGGATCTTGAAGAATTTTAACAACCCACACTGTCGGAGGGCATTTACCATTCCTGGGTCATTCCCAACAAAGTAGTCTTCCTCCTCATTCTCTCTCTCTCTCTCACCATTCCAACATTCTTATCGTGGAAAACCTACAATGGAACATAAAAGAGAGATTAGCATATTTATCTTCTCCCTTGAAACTTTTTATTGGCAAATACATCTAGTAAGACTTTTTGATTTACGCACGTCGCAGGGCTGGGTGTCCGTACAGTGCAGAGTCGTAGTAGTCTAGATTTGAGGCCGCTTGTGATGACCCTAGGACATCACAGGGCCTGATATAGGGCACCTGCAGTGACCTCCACACATGGGTACCCTTGAAAACTTAACTCAAAAAGCCATTTTTTACCAAAAAAAAGTAAATTTTGATCCATGAAAAGTTGGAATAGATGAAAATTACCTTTTCTACAGAGACTATTCGTTGAATGATCAACTATGCCTTCCGCAATCCACAGTGGAAAATCTAGGTAAATGAGGATTTTTGGAACAAGGTTTGGGTGAAATGACCAATGGAATAATGAAATGAGGTTTTTACCCCTTTCTATTGATTTATTCACTTTTTTCATCCGTATTTTATAATATTTTATACATTTTATCTAAACCCTAAAGTGACTAATGACTTTGCAAGTGTCGATATTTTGCAGAAAAAGGGTCTAGGAGTGGAGCATTGAAACGATGATACATTTTTTGGTTTGTTTTTACACATTTGTCGCATGTATAGATCTTTCTAGAGTTTTTCAGGAAAAACTTCGAGCTTAGTCTTTGTTCGTTCTCATGCTTGTAAATCAATGCGAATATAACCTAGTATAATTTTATCAGTTTTTTTGACTCATAAAGGTTATACGAAAAAGGAACCCCCTAGAGTTCTCTTTAAGCTCTTTTCAGACTCTCTAAACATGAAAAGATTGTCGAGCGACCTTGTTCTTTTCACACTCTTGAAATTATTTGAAGAAAATGTCTGATGAGCGGTAGATTATCAGTTTTTCGGTCTCGTCATATTAACTTATGAAAAAGGACCTTGTTGATTTATCTTTAAGTGTTTTTTAGACTCTCTAAACATGAAAAACCCCTGAGTTTTGTCTGTTTGGACTCATTAAACAAAGATCAAAATACCCATATGGGATCAAACCATTCCTTCTTGGGATTTGTTAAATATACTCTGAGGGACTCATCTGAAGGATGAGCTTACATCAATAAGAATATGTTATCCTCCTCAAGCTTGCACAAAAATAAAGAGGTAATCGCCAAAAATGGTGAGGGAAAATTGGGAAAGAAATATGTCTCTTTATTAGTATTAGTGGCAGTAATAGTCGCTCTTGAACATGACACCCCCCTTCATCATTGTATCTGGGTTAGGAAATCCATTTGTCTCTTGTTTGACCATTTTCATGTCCATATGTTGGGTCTTCTTTGAGTCAATGCTTCCAAGACAATTGTCATTTCATTAATATGTTCAAGAGAAGTTTAACCTAAACAAGCCTTCTATCGAGTTGTCCATCTGCAGTTATAAATCTTCTACAATGTCGGCCTTCCCTGTGTCAGTTTCGAATCACTTCATACTCTAATATACCTCAAAATGTTACCTATTTTGTTTCATTGATGGGGGATACATCAAGGCCCTCTTGTGATGAGTCTTTTCCTGTCGAATTCAACTCATTATCTAGGAACAAGACTTAGAAATTGTTTAGTACCTTAGAGCCTGCATGCCTCAATGGCAAGTTTCTTCACTTCCAACAATGGGTTCACATCATTGACCCTGATTAGGAGATTCCATCTAGTGTTCGAATTCAACTCATTTATTCACATTCGTTGGATTGTACTAAGGTACCTTTGGATTCATTGACATCAATGGTGATTTCCCTTGCATTTGTTAACGGTTTTCATTAATGATCGGTAATCAAGTGGTTTCTACCATGTTCGAATTCAGAACCTATAGTCACATGGATAGATTCGTACTTAGAGACGATTAAAATGAATACCCTGGACCTTATCAGTTCGATCTAGGTTGAGATGGAGTATTCATGATTTGTATTGACACATAGATCCACTTTGTATGTCTCATGGCTATGTTTGAATTTGAGTCATTTTAGAGCATAGATCTACAATGTATTCTTGGTGGCTATGTCGATTCAAAATGACATGGATCCACAATGTACATTTAGTGGCCATGACTTATTTGACATTTTGTAATCTGAGTATGGGAATGGCTACCTCAGACACTAGTATATTATTATGCATGTTGGCATGTTTACAAGAAGAGTGTGCTTGTCATTGATGCAAGAACACCACCGATGATGGCATGTCTACAGGAAAGAACAGAAACAATGATGGCATGATTACTAGTAGAGTGTGAAATCAAAGCTCAAGAGGGATAGCGCAGAGTTTCACGTAGAGTGCAAGTGTGTGTCAGGGATAAGGTTAACTTCATTGCCAAATATCAGGAGAGATAACATTTTTCAGAAACGCATACGAGTCCCAAAGTCACCAGGACTCGGAGAAGGATCAAAGGTCGAGGCCTTTGACACTTAGAAATTATTCCAAGTCAAGAGGAAGCGTAATATCAGGAGGAGGAGAGACAATGGTTATTGCATCACCAATTCTGAATACACGATGGTCATTAGATCAACGTTCAGTGACCATAGGAAGCGCATAGGAGAAGTACAGATCTGATCTGTTGGATCTGAGCACCAAGGACCAAAAGTCATCGGATCTAGTATAATTGTGAAGACGATAATGGCCGATTTCCATCCTCCAACTCCACAAAATACGAAGTCATGATGAGACCTGAGCTGTTGGATCGAGAGGACACATGGATTAAGATAATCATTTCGCTGACTCGTGAACTAGAAAAGTCAAAGGTGAGAGTTGTAGGAACTCGCGATGTCTGATTTCGCGAATTGATATAAACCATTAGATCATGGGGAGTTGTGAGTGGTTGATCTGACACTCACAAATATCGGAAAGGAATGTGGTGAATAGCCGAGGAGATGGGAGCTGCAACAATCCTATCTATTCATCTGGGAAGGACACGTGGTAACCGATAAAACAGATTCGCAGAATCACGAATCGAAAGAACTGTGTCGAGCAATCTGCAGACATCGTGAAGTTTGAGTTTGCGATATTGATCATAGCTGTTAGATCGATGAATGTCATGGGCCATTGATTTGGATCAGGTATTGGGAAATTGATATTTGAATAAAGGAGGTGCTCTAACCTTTGAAGTTGAGAAACGCGAAATCGTGATTTGATCACAGTCGTCGATCAAAGGGAGAGATCTCGACCGTTGATCTATGGAGTATTTTGCAGAATGCAAGTTGGGAGAATCAAGAAAACTCATAGAAGGAATTAGCGATATGTGAAGTCATGAAGGACCTAAGAAGTTAAGCCTGGGGTCAGAGCTGGAGGTCACATCGTTGAAGGATTAAGGGAGGAGCTAGCATGTCTTTAGGCTCAACATTGGAGATCGATGAGATCATGGAGAGACTTTTGGATAGGCATATGATCATAGCTCATGGTCACATGAAAGGAAGGGGCCTAGCCAGAAAAGCGAGCGCCCATTGTGTAGTTTTCTCATAAAGGGAAAAGGCACAAAAGGCATGAGCGTGGAGAGGTTCTCTGGGTAACTGCCAGAAACCATTGATTGTTTCTACCAGATAATTCGAAGAGGATTCAGGGTGATCACCAGAGTCTCGAGGTAACTTCCAGTGATATGAATATTAATCATAGAGACAATTGAAAACTGGAAAAGTTTAGAAGACTGCTACTACCAGTGACGCCAAAAAATCTCAGGATAAACAACCATTCATGATGAACATAATGGATATAACAACAGAGAATACAAAGAGTTGTTGAGGATGATCTGGTAGAGGACTTGGCATGAGAAATATATGCAGAAAAGAGAAGAGTGTGTGCTTCTCCGATAGCTAGGCATGTGAGTAGAAGGAGACTTTGAGCTCAATCTGAAGTGGAGATGAGAGGTGCAACAAACAACATGCAGAAGCAACACAGAGTATAAAGGCAGAAGAGAAGCTGAACAAAAGACACGTTGCACAAAAGGAAAAAGAGTAGAGCATAGAAACACTACAAAGGATAAAACACAAAAGAACAAAAAGTGCAAGGGGATGCAAGCATGAAGACACTGATGTAGGCAAAGTAGAGCAGTGTAGCAGAACAATGATGTGACTGGTAAGCCATTGATAAATCCTGTATCACTATAAAAAATTTGAGCAAGCAAAGATTTATATCTCAAGGTGGTAGGGAGGTGCTAGGGAGGACTGTTGTCCTCAGAGTTTCAAGTGGGTGCTTGAACATAGGGAGTTGTAGCTTCCATCTGGTTGCAGCTAGAAAAACTAGGGAGGTAGGGTGGTGCAAGGGAGAACTATTGTTCTCTGTTATGTAGGTTGGTGCTGGAACACTCAAGGAGTTGGTGCTTCCTTCTAGTGGGTGATAGAGAAACCATAGAGTTGGTGCTCTCAGCAAGTTGCAGCTTGTACAGGTTGGTTCTTGTGTGTTTGGAAGTTGGTGCTTCCTTCCAATTGGTGTTAGAACATAAAGGGAGTTGGTGCTTCCTTCTAGTGGGTGCTAGAAAAAACATAAAGTTGGTGCTCTCAACAAGTTTCTGCTTGTAAAATAGAGGTGGTAGCCTCAAAGGTGAGTTGGTGCTCATAAGAATGATAATGTACAGAAAATAAAGATTACTTATCATATCAAGAAGAAAAGGTTTTTCCCTTTATGGGTTTCCTCAGGAAATATCTGTCTCTGTATATTTCATGTGTGTGATTGATGTTGAATATTCTATTGCTTACTTCGCTACATTACTGTGATCATCATTGAGTGTTCTGTAAAGAGTTTAAAATGGGCATAATTGTTTAAGCACAGTAACAACTGATTCACCCCCCCTCTCATTTGTCCAACAATTGGTATCAGAGAAAGTTCCCTTTATTTAAGGGTAGATCCTAGAGCTTAAACATGACTAGCCATGGACGAACTTCAACCAACAAGGCCCCTCTATTCAATGGAACAAATTTTTCCTTCTGAAAAGTTAGGATGAGAACCTACATAATGGATTTAGGTGCAAATTTCTGGGATGTGGTAGAGATCGGTTATGTAAATCTAGTTGTACTAGCTTCTAAGGATGACAAGCTAGAATTAAGCTTCAATGCTAAGGCTATTATTTCTATTCTGAGTGGGCTTGTAGAAGAAAAAATTGTAAAAGTTATGCACTTAGAATCTGCCAAAGGAATGTGGGACAAACTCATTAGCAATTATGAAGGTAATGAGAGGGTAAAGGATGCCAAGCTTCAAACCTACAGATTATAGTTCGAACAAATAAATATGAAAGATGATGAAACTGTTGAGAAGTACTTTCTAAGAGTTGAAGAACTAGTAAATGCAATGAAAGAACTTGGTGAAAAAATTGAGGAAGCCTCGTTAGTTCAAAAAATTTTGAGATCTCTGCCAGATAGGTTCAACCCAAAGGTCTCTTCTATAGAAGAAATTAATGATCTAAAAGCTCTGCCTTTTGATCAACTTCTAGGAATGTTGACTGCATATGAAATGAGGATAGGTAAAGATAAATCCACTGCTAGAGAAGAATAATTTAAAGAAGATAAGAATGAGGATTCTGAGCCCGATGAAATTGAAGCAAAATTTGTGAGAAGACTAAATAAAGGATTAGGCAAGTACCAAGGAAAGTTTCCCTTCAAATGTTTTAACTCCAAGAGACACAGATAGTGAATCTTCTTGTGAAGATAGGGTTAATGAATTTATGATTATGGAAAAAGATGATTATGATAATAAAAGCACAGGAAGTGATTTCAATGATGAAGAGGATTATGATTAGCTTTGCATATAAGTGTCCACACAAGAAGAAGGACCAGAACTATGAAGGTGAAGAGGAGTACAAGTCCAAGAGATTTGGTAAAAAGAAAAGTTTATGTGTAAACAATGATGATTCTTCAGGAGACACAGATAGTGAATCTTCTTGTGAAGATAGGGTTAATGAATTTATGATTATGGAAAAAGAGGATTATGATAATAAAAGCACAGGAAGTGATTTCAATGATGAAGAAGTTGTGGTTGACTTGGAAGGAGAACTAATTAGTGCCTTAGAATAAATTGCTAGACTCAAATTTAAGAAGAAAAGGCAAAAACAATTGCTGATACAGTTCGAGAAAGACAGTAAAAAAACCTGATGAAGAATTTGCCTTGCTAAAAGTGGAATTAGAAGAGGCAAATAAAATAGAGGACACTATGAAACAATAGTTATAAGAGAAGAAGGCAAGATGTGAAGCCTTAGAATAAGAGGTAGTAAAAACTAAAAAAGAGATGGATAAATTTAAAGCATTGTATCTCTAAAATATTCCAAGCATTAAAGCCTCAACATAACTAAATGAAATTCTGAGCAAACAAAGATCTCATTTGTTGAAGACTGGTTTAGGCTATGTAAGTGGTTTAAGAAATAAATAACCAGAAAGCAAACAGCCAGTAAAGATGATCAAGTTGCAAGTCAACAGACAATCAGACCATGTGAGTACTCTACCACCAGAAGATAATAAAGACAAGATGATCCCTGATGAAAAACAAAGATATCAAAAGATGGAGAAAAACATTCCAAGAACAAGGCCATCCTCCAGGTACCAAAATTTCGTCCATGGTTACTATTTTTACTGCTCTAATTTTGGTCATAAGATTGCAAACTGTCAAATTAATTTTAGAGACATGCAACTGAGGAAGTCAAGAAATAAACAATCCTTGCAACATAGAACTAAATAGCCTATGATTCGACAACATTGCACCAATCACTTTGACCTATTGAATGATGATCTCGAATGCTATAACTTTCATAACTTAGGCCACAAAGATGCAAACTACCATCTGAAGAATTGCAAAGCAGATCCAAGGATAAAACCCTTAGCTAGAAATGTTAGCACATGGAAAAAGAAAGATAGTGAAAAATGTGGTCTAGTACCTTCATCTCAAAAACAAAAAGACCCCTGGTATATAGACAGTGGATGCTCCAAGCATATGACTAGAGACAAGGATAAGCTTATGTCTATCAGTAAAAGAAAAATAGGAAATATGACCTTTGTAAATGATGAACCAGGTAAAATCAAGGGTAAAGCGATGGTGAGTTTAAGTAATGGAAAAGGAAAATCCCAGGATGTTCTGCTTATAGATGGGCTGAAACATAATTTTCTCAGTGTAAGTCAAATGTGTGACAGAGGATGTGAAGTGGTAGTCACTTCCAAAGACTATAATATAAAGTCTGTAAACTCAGGACAAGTGGTGGCTAAAAGCATAAGGATAGATAATAATGTTGATATTGAATCCTCCCTTGCAAGTAAAGAAGAAGACTCAGATACAATAAAAGAATGTTCTGTTAGCATTTATCCCATCGAATAAGTAGAAGAAGAATCATGTCATAATATGGAAGTAGAAGTTGTGAATATTAGAAAGAAGGTTGAGAGGTCAAACACCCAATTCAAGTTCTTGAACAACTCCATGACCCTGGATGTGATCTTGGATAGTCAGAGATCACCAAATGACAAATCCGGTCTTGGATACAACAAGGAATAAATCAATACTCCTAAGAAACCTGATGCAAGTCCTTCATTTGTAAAAAGTGAAAGCATGTATGACTCAGGTTCTTCATGTTCAAAGAATGAAAGAAATGCTACAATATTTAGAATATCAGATCAAGGAAGACATCCATAAGCTACTCATACACCTCAAAGTAAGTTCAGAAGAGAGACACCTTCATGGATGAATCAAAGGAGTTATGAGATTGTTTTTAACAGTTTTTTCTTGTGATGAATATGGTCATAAAAGCCTTAGATTGTAGGTATCATGGAAGAAAAATGAAACTACAGTAATAGAAGATCAGAGAACAAAGTTCAAGAAACCAGGACACTCACATATGTGGATAACAAAGACTGAACAAATGAACATGAGTGAAGTTAATTGTTGCAAAATGAATTGAAGTCATGTGACAAGCATAGTATAAACTTTCTCAGATGAATTTAGAGCAATGTACAATAAATAAGCATCTTGGATAAAGTCGGATATATATGGTTAGATATCGATGAGAATCAATGGGTAGATTCAAGGGTTGTTTGAAAAAATACGAGCTATAATTGCGCAGTGTTTCAGTAAGTCAACGACATCCACAAAAAAAACATTTTGATGTACAAATACATGACATCCTGTAGAGATAACAAGAGGAGAGACCTTGTCAGAAAAATCTAACCTTTTAGAAACAAAGGGGGAGAACAATCAGAAGCAGAGAGAGAAGAGTGATAGGGGGATTCATTCAGTTATGACAAGAAAAGGTTGATGGAGTCCGAGTAAGAGAGGTGACCAATATTGAGTATACTACAGAGGACACAACTGAAGCTGAAGATGAATAGGTCCAAGAATCATAAGGCGGATACTCTATTTTAGATACAAATACTCTGCAGGACTAAAATAAGAGAGTCCATCTTGTCAGGGGGAGTATGTGTTGGTTGAATATCTGATACCTTCGAAAAGTACTACAACAACTCAGAGGGAGCATGTTTTCTTTGACATTGATGTGAAAGGAGAAGAAAAGGTGTGGATGCTATAGTTGGAGGTCTAATAATAATAGTGTAGTCGTTCAGGGTTGCCATCAATGAAAAAGGGGGAGATTATTGGCATGTTTACAGGAAGAGTGTGCTTGTCATTGATGGCAAGAACAACAACGATGATGGCATGTCTACAGGAAAGAACAACAACAACGATGGAATGATTACTGACAGAGTGTGCAATCAAATATCAGGAGGAATATAGTAGGGTTATACACAGAGCGCAAGTGTGTGCCATGGATGAGGTTAAATTCGTTGCCAAATCTCAGGAGAGATAGTGTTTTTCAGAAACGCAAACAAGTCCCAAAGTCATCAGGACTCGCAGAATGATCAAAGATCTAGGCCTTTGACACTCTGAAATTCTTCCAAGTTGGGAGGAAGCGTAAGCTCAGGAGGAGGAGCGACAATGGTCATTGGATCACCAATCCTGAATACTCGATGTCCATTAGATCGACGTCTAGTGACCAAAGGAAGCGTAGAGGAGAAGTACAGATCTAATTCATTGGATCTGAGTGTCGAGGACCAACAGTCATCGTATCTAGTATAATTGCAAAGAGGATAATGGTCGAGACCCATCCTCCAAATCCGCGAAATGCGAAGTCACAATGAGATATGAGCCTTTGGATTGAGAGGACATGTGGCAAGAGATAAACATTTCGTTGACTCACGAACTGGAAAAGTCAAAGGTGAGAGTTGTAGGAACTTGCAATGTCTGAGTTCGTGAGTTGATCTAGATCATTAGATAATGGGGATTTGTGAGCCATTGATCTGACACTCGCAAATATCAGGAAGGCAGGAGGAAAATACCCAGGGAGATGAGATTCACAACAATCCTAGCCATTCATCTGAGAAGGACATGTGGCAACCAATAAAGAAGATTCACATAATAGTGAATCGGAAGAACTGCGTCAAGCAGTCCACAGACATTACGAAGTCTGAGTTTGGGATAATGATCACAGTTGTTGGATCGAGGAATTTTGTGGGCCATTTATTTGGAGCATGTATCAGGAAATCATAAGTCGAAAAAAGGAGGTTCTCTAACCTTTGAATTTGTGAAACACAAAATCATGATTTGATTGCAGTCGTCGATAAAAGGGAGAGATCTCGATCATTGATCTAATATGGAGTATTTTTCAGATCGCGAGTTGGGAAAATAAATACAACTCACAGAAGGAGTTCGTGATACGCGAAGTCATGAAGCACCCAAGAGTTTAAGCCCCAGGTTAGAGCTGGAGGTCACATCATCGAAGGATTAAGGGAGTAGCTAGCACGTCGCTAGGCTCCACATTGGATATTGCCAAGATCACGAAGATATTTTTGGATAGGCGTCTGATCACAACTCGTGGTCACGTGAAAGGAAGGGGATTAGCCAAAAAAGAGAGTGCCCACTATGTAGTTTTCTCAGAAAGGGAAAAGGCACCAAAGGCATGAGCGCGCAGAGGTTCTCTGGGTAATTGCCAGAAACCACTGATTGTTTTTGCCAGAGAATTTGAAGAGGCTTCAAGGTGATAGCTAGAGTCTCAAGGTAACTGCCAATGGTATGAAAATTAATAATAGAGACAATGATAGATGGAAAAGTGTTGAAGACTGTTACTACCAGTGACGCCAAAGAATCTTAGGATAAACAACCATTCATGATGAATAGACTAGGTATATGATCCAGGTGGATATTGGTGACCACCCACCTATTCAACTTGGACCCACACCATTGTTTCTTTCAGTTTTTTATTTTCCTTAATTGTAGCACAATTTACTATTTTTAGCAGTTGTTTTGAGGCCCTAAACGACATTTTTTGGGCATGAATGCTCCGACGAATATGAGTCTGTTCTAGACTCAATATTTGCTGTCAGCAGTGTAGTCATCGGATAGATGTTTCTAATGATGTATCATGTGTGTCAAATGGAGATAGTATGCCAAAGTTACGTCTGCAGGAAATTGATGTACCAATTTACCCCAACAGGGCCCATATTCTGGTGTTTCATCTCCTAGGGTTAGGTTTTTGGATGTTTAGGGTTTTCCATTGTTTCTCAATAATATATATGTTAAGCCCTAATATTTGCTCATTACCCCTTAATTGGGGCATATTACATTAGTAATGCTATTTTATTTATGTCGACTTTATTCCATCAGTTGTAATTATACCTCCTAGTCTCCTATATATACCAAGGAGACATTTTCATTTGGAATCATCTTGTACTTGAACATTTAAGTGGGGTAAAAGGAGGTTTCCCTCTTGAAGAGGCTTATTATCTGAAATTATCTCTTTTTCAGGGCATTGAGTACTTTTTCTGAGGTTTTTCTATGCTATATTGATATTTAGTTCATAACATATGGTATCAAAGCTCAAGTTTCGCTACTACATCTGAGACACCTTAGCATTTTCAAGATAACATTTTTTCTACAATGTTTCATAAGGAACAACTTGGAGTATATTTAGTAGATGGATCAAGGTACGCTGGGTTAATCTTTCATCTCCTTGGGCCTTATACTTTTGGAGATACAACCTGTACAAGATAGGGTTCTGGAATCATCCTGAACTGAGTCATTGTGGAATATTCGCTATAAAAACGTTTTTGTAATGTTTCAGACCTTGAACTCTAGAGGCTATTCACAAAAATAATTAAGGTATCTGTGGTAAAAATTTTAGATTCTGGGTCATCTTAAATTTGTAGATACACCCTATGGAAGATAGGGTATCTGACTAGTCCCATGGACTAGTCTCAATAAGGTGTTCTAGGTAAAACAATCATAACTTCTCCCTAGAGTATCCAAATTGAGTTGGACTAGTTTCATTGGGTAGTGGATAGTCTGTAGTATTTTTGGTTCAAGTTTCAGAATTTTATATCAGTTATTTTGTGCGGGGCACGCTATACAAGTGAGATCTCCTGAAAAGACCAAAAATCAAGAAGTTGTGGGGAAGTTACCATAAATTCCACTTTGCACATCCAATTTTGATCAGACTTGTGGCATTGCAGAGAAGAAATATCATAGAACTACATAAAATAAATTTTCATACCCAAAAGAGCCGAAACTTGGGAGATACAATAGAAGAAAGATTGTCTAGCAGAAGCACCTCAAAATCAAGGTTCAAAAGTGATACTTGGCCCAAATTCCACCCAAAAAGGGAACTTCTACACCAAAAATGCCTCCAGAAAATCCTACTTGGACTCTTGATGAAGGTGAAGAAATTCATAGGGACATAAATGATTTACAAAAGAAGATAGTAACAAAAGATGAACTACAAGAGATGGAAGCTAAGTTGGAGGCAAAGATATATGGTTTAAAAGAGGAGATCATGGAAGTATTGAAAAATTTCGTAACAGAGAAGACACCTAAAAGTGAAAATGAATCCCATGAAATTCATGATGAGGACACAAGGAAGGTGAATCAAGAATGGAGAAACTCCAACTTTGGGTTGAATACCAACCACTTTCCTAATATCGATATGAGGAAGTTTGATGGCAAGGACCCAATCACATGGATACTTTAGATGGAGCAATTATTTGATCTACATAATGTGCCACATACAAAAAAGGTATGAATTACTTATTTATATTTAGAACCTAATCAATTTGTATGGTATTGATGGATTTGTTCTCGCAAATCACTCTTCACTTGAACAATTTTCATGGAAGAAATGATAGTACACTATGAGGATACAAGGAGCAATACCTTCTTTAGCCAATTGATAAATCTCAAGCAAAAGGGTTCAGTTACTGAGCACATTGAGAACTTCCAAATATTGAATATAAAGGTAACCGATATTCCAGATGAGCACTTGATTGATG
>ML787166.1:283574-301089 GCA_009831015.1 Picea engelmannii
AATAACTCCCAACTCAAACAAAAGGTACTATTGGAATTGCACACCTCTCTAGTAGGAGGGCACTCGGGATTTTTGAAAACCTACCATAGAGTCAAGAAGGATTTTTTTTGGGATGGCCTTAAAAATGATGTTCAAAGGTTTGTTGTAGAATGTTTGGTTTTCCAACAAAATAAGGTGGAAATAATTAAGACCCAGGTCTTTTACAACCATTAGCCATCCCAAGTCAATGCTGGGAGGAGGTTTCCATGGATTTCATCATAGGGTTATTGAATTCTAAAGGAAAGAGTGTCATAATGGTGATTGTTGATAGATTGACCAAGTACACACACTTGTGTGCACTCTCTCATCCCTTCAAAGCTAGTACAGTTGCCACTGCATTCATGGAGACAGTTCAAAATCTACATGGCAACCCAAAGATTATTGTAAGTGACAGAGATCCCATCTTCACTGGAAATTTTTAGACATAATTATTTTCTTGTTTGGGTACTCAATTGGCTCATAGCTCATCCTATCATCCTCAATCTTATGGACAAATCGAGATAGTGAACAAATTTATGGAAGGCTACCTTCATTGCTTTGTCTCTAATAAACAAACACAATGGTTCAAATGGTTACCCTTGGTAGAATGGTGGTATAACACTTCCTTTCATACTGCAACAAAAATGACACCATTTATGGAACTTTATGGATACCACCCTCCTTCCATGACTTCTTCTCTGAAAGAAAAATCTATGGTTCAAGCAGTGGAAGATTACATTGGGAATCAACAACAAGTTCTCCAAATCTTAAAGGGCAACCTAACCATGGCACAAAATCGCATGAAACAACAAGCAGATCAACATCGTAGTGAAAGAAGTTTTGAAGTAGGGGATTGGGTGTTTTTAAGAGTACAACTGTACAAACAGATGTCCCTCAAGCAAGCCAAGAAGGATAATAAATTATCACCAAAGTACTATGGCCCTTATAAGGTGTTTAAAAAGATTGGTACTATGGCATACAAATTGGAGTTGCCTACATCTTCACGAGTACACCCATTTTTCCATGTTTCATGCTTAAAGAAGGTTATAGGCGACAAGATTCCAGTTCAAACTATACTGCCAGAACTTGACGAGGAAGGAAAAATCATATTGGAGCCTAAAGCCATCACTGACAGAAGAATTCTACAGCTGAGGAATAGATCCATTTCAGAGTATTTCATTAAATGGAGGAAACTATCGGTTGAAGATTGCACTTGGTAAGATGAGTCTTTTATATAGAAGCATCCAGAGTTACTCAAGCATTGTGAACAACACTTGTCTCAAGGGGAGGGGCATGTTAAGCCCTAATATTGGGTCATTACCACTTAATTGGAGCATATTACATTAGTAATGTTATTTTATTTATGTCGGCTTTATTCCATTAGTTGTAATTATACCTCCTAGTCTCCTATATATACCAAGGAGACATTTTCATTTGGAAGCATCTTGTACTTGAAAATTTAAGTGGGGTAAAAGGAGGTTGCCCCCTCGAAGAGGCTTATTGTCTGAAATTATATTTTTTTCAAGGCGTTGAGTACTTTTTCTGAGGTTTTTCTATGCTATATTGATATTTGGTTCTTAACAATATAGGCCTTCAAGCCTCATTGTAACACAGAGTTCATAGGCTAGTAGCCTCCACATCTCTTCTCAGAGATAAGCTACCAGCACTCGAGCTATTTTATTTCCATTATGTTTATAAGCATATTCCAGTCATTTGTTGTTAATGAAATGAAGTTTTACTTTTGCTGCATATCTGCATTTATGTGTATTTATGTATTTCATTATGTTCCTGCATAAATATTGATCAGTATAACCGTGGAGAATACGAAGAGTTGTTGAGAATGATCTGGAAAAGGACTTGGCATGAGAAAATTATGCAGAACAGAGAAGAGTGTGTGCTTCTCTGATAGCTAGGCATGTGGGTAGAAGGATACTATGATATCAATCTGAAGTGGAGATGAGAGGTGCAACAAACAACATGCAGAAGAAGCACATAGTATAAAGGCAGAAGAGAAGTTGAACATAAGACATGTTGCACAGGAGGAAAAATAGCATAGCATAGAAATTCTATAAAAGATAAAACACAGAAGAAAAGAAAATGCAAGGGGATGAAAGCGGGAAGACACTGATGCAGGCAGAGCAGAGCAGTGTAGCAGAATAGTGATGTGACTGGTAAGCCATTGATAAATCATGTATCACTGTAATAAATTTGAGCAAGAAAAGATTTACATCTCAGAGTGGTAGGGAGGTTCTAGGGAGGATTGTTGTCCTCATAGTTTCAAGTGGGTTCTTGAACACAGGGAGTTGTAGCTTCCATCTGGTTGCAGCCAGAAAAACCAGGGAGGTAGGGTGGTGCAATGGAAAACTATTTTTCTCTGGTATGCAGGTTGGTGCTTGTGTGACTGGAAGTTGGTGCTTCCATCCAATTGGTGCTAGAATACTCAGGGAGTTAGTGCTTCCTTCTAGTGGGTGCTAGAGAAACCAGAGAGTTGGTTCTCTCAGCAAGTTGCAGCTTGTACAGGTTGGTTCCTGTGTGTCTGGAAGTTGGTGCTTCCATCCAGTTGGTGCTGGAACACAAAGTGAGTTGGTGGTTCCTTATAGTGGGTGCTAGAGAAACTAGAGAGTTGGTGCTCTCAACAAGTTGTTTCTTATAAAACAGAGGTGGTAGCCTCAAAAGTGAGTTGGTGCTCATAAGAATGATAATGTACTGAAAATAAAGATTACTTATCATATCAAGAAGAAGAGGTTTTTTCCTTTATGGTTTTCCTCAGGAAATATATGTCTCTGTATATTTCATGTGTGTGATTGATGTTGAATATTCTATTTCTTACTTCCCTGCATTACTGTGATCATCATTGAGTGTTCTGTAAAGAGTTTAAACTGGGCATAATTGTTTAAGCATAGTAACAATTGATTCACCCCCACTCTCAGTTGTCCAACAATGCAGAGGATTGATTGTTTGCAGGTTACCGATTGGTGTGTTCCTTGTTTCCAACACACATATTCTACAAAGTATTTCAGCTGTCACAAGTTCCAGTCTCATACTTTGGGGGGCATTATGTTACAAATTATTTTGGTCACCCCAGTGATCCATTGACAAACATGTGTTCATATTCCCAAAAGAGTATTTCTCCATGAAGAAGGTGACTTTCTTTCTATTATCAAAAACCCTATTAAGGAAGGTCGTCGTGGGATGCACCATACACAAGGTGTGATGATGCCTGATTGTTGCCCCCTGCTCTAAAGATTGGTTGTGACATCTCTGTAGGATGTTCTACAGCTAGGGTGCAACGATGTCAAAAGACTAAGAAAAGGTCAAGTTTCACGAAGGTTCTAGAAGGGGATCTTCTAGAAGATGAGGTGGAGTCCGTATGGTTGGGATCTTAATCACTTCTATGATTTGGTGGGATCATCCTAATCTCTTTAACCATCTGTCTTTCCCTTATATAAAGAGGGATTTCTCATGGGAAAGGCTAATTTTGATTCAAGAAATATTAATATTTGAATAGGCTAAGCATTGGATGAGGAATTCTACTTCAGTTCATACTTGAGGGCTTCATTTCAGTTCATCAAGTCATTGTGGATATTCGTCATTCAAGGTTTGAGAAAGTGTGTGTGTTGGAGAAAAGGGCCATTGAAAGGGTACCTTATGACATTGAGGATTTTGGTTGTAATCTCCACTTTTACTTAATATGATACAACAATATGTTTCTTTCCCATAAAACTATCCTTGTTTTATTGTATGATTCCTTGATCACATGCATAAGTTCTTGTTGAGGACATTGTGTTGCTTTTACTTTGGTTGGTTTGTGTTCCCTTGCAGATTCAATATCACAAGAGCACTGGAGTTGAGCTAGGACAACAATGACAAGAGGAAGCAATATTTAAATGGTATGTTGCCCATCTCTTGTTAAATAGTGAACTCAATGGTTAGAGCTTAGGGAAAGCGTCATGTTCTGTTTTGTTTTATTCTAGATCTAGGTGGATCTAGGGAGATCTGTTTATGTCCGCATTTACCGATAAGTCCCATAACAAAGACACTCAATCTGTTGCAAAATAATGTTGACTATGTATTTCATGAAAGAAATTGTCCTAATTATGATCCCGCCACACCTAATCATGGGCTACAATTGATTGCTTGTACAAGATATGTGCTGATAAATTCATGATAAAAGACAAAAATCTTTAAAACACACAAGTGACAGTCTATAGATATGTCAACATTTGAGTACAGTGGTTCAAAAGTGGTATGTAATGGATGTTAGTCATGTAAGCAAATAATATAGTGAATATAGATAGACACTTGTTGATTTGCTAGAATTATACCTTTGATTTTTTTTTGAGTTGGAACACAATCATGACAAGATTACCACGAGACAGATTATTAAAGTGCTATTATATTTCACAGATTATGCCATAATTGTCAGTGAGGTTCTAATGTCGTTGATAAATACTTGATAAATAGAAAATGGTCCAAAAATAAAAGAGTTAAAAATTTTCAGTGAACCAAATAGTATATAGCAGATGAAAACCACATAATCAAACAATATATTCTATTCTCAATTCCTTTGATAAGAGTAGAAGGTATATGGATAGAATCATGCCTCTGGAAATGTATGTTATAGGCCCTAAGGTCTTGTTATCCATCGAAATGCCTTTGTATTTTGAGGCATTCCTTTCAGCTTGCCATTTTCATTTCAGATATTCAAAGGCATTTTGAGGCATTCCTTTTAACTTGCCATTTTCATTTTAGACATTCATAGGTCATTTGCTGCTGAGTATGGCATTTTTTCCTTTTTTGGTATTTTTATGGTGATCATGAAGGCACAAAACAATGTGTCTCATCTCTATCCCAACTCTCGAAAGTGTATTTCCAGTGATTTTGAAATCCAATAGAAAATTCCATGAGCATTGGAGCTTAAAACAACTTTTCTGATTCTATCCAATGTTTTAAATTCTATAATATCTTTTGGATATTCTAAAAATGGGTACATTACAGAGAGAATGAGAAGGGAATGTCTCTTTTACATTTATGCCTAAAACATGTTTCCTATATTATCTTGTTGTTCGATGTATTCTCTACACCTCATTGATTAAATAAAATTTTGGATGAGAATGCTACAAGGATAGATAGTGTTGCAAAGACATAGTATATGATTCTATAGATTACAAATTTTGTGAACACTATATAAAAACTCCAGATTGAGACATGGTCTCATGGGATACCATGCTCACAGGATATGCTAGAATAGGCATAACAAGGAGGTTTTGAAGCTCTTCCAGGATATGCCTAGAACAAATGTGTTATCATGGACTCTCAGGATTTATAGGATATATACACATTGGGGGTGTTGAAGAAAATCTAAAATTCTTGTAAAAAATGGTCATGCGAAAAGTGTCCTCTTGGAATGCCATGATTGTTGGATATGTGTAGACCAGGCATATTGATGAGGCCATGAAGTTGATTTAGGAAATCCCTAATAAAGATGTGGTTTCATGGAATAAAATAATTTTAGCATGTGCATGAAATGGGCTAGTTGATGAAGCCATGAAGTTGTTTCAAATAATGTCTTATTGCAACATTATCTCATGGGATACTGTTAGTGTAGTATATACTATACATAGGTTGGAAAGAAGACCTTGGATCTCTTTGAGGAAATACCACTCTAGTATGAAGTTAAATCATGTCACCTTTATTGTTGTTCTTTCAGTTGGTTACCATGCAAGCCTTCTAAATCATGGATACTGATACTTTAAGGCATGGGTCAATTGTATCACATGAAATCGGCAATGGAACACCATTGTTGCATGGCTGGCCTCCTTAGATGTGCTGGACAATTGTATGAGGAATATTATTTTATAAGAAAAACGCTAATAAATCTTACTAATGATGTATGAGCCTCTTTTCTTGGTTCCTGTACAATTTGTTTCAAGATAGAACTAGGAGAATGTGTGGTAGAATATCTCTTCCATCCATATTCTAAAAATGTATGGCATTATATGATTCTTTCAAATGCATACATCGCAAATTCTAGGTGGGATGGTGAAAGAAAGGACTATGGTAAAGAAATTGGATGTCCTCAGAGAAGGCTCAGAACTTTGTGGCAGACGTTTCTTGAGATGGAATGGAAAGATCACATTTTTCTCAAAGGTAACTTTACCTAAATGTTTATAGACTAGGAAAACAAGGTTTCGGTTTTGGCCAAATGCATTTCATGGTCATATGAATTCTTGTTCAAGAAAATATTTAGTCCTATTGGAGAACAATGAGTCCAAGAGTTGCTGATGAAAATCCCAGGATTTTAACATTTCTTATTACAGAAAATCCATAAAAACATTTATCATCAGGGGCAGGTCAAGGGTTGCTAGTTTTTGTACAATTTTGTGTTACTAGTAATATAAATTAGAATTTATAATTATCGGGAGAAAAAAATGATCCACTCTCTGTAATACAAAACATTAAAGCCAAAAGAATACCATGATCCACATGCCCTGTCAAAAACCATTGAAAAGATCTCAAAAATTCTTTAAATTTAACAAAATTAAGACCAAAAAAATAGAATACGAAACTTAAACCCAAAAGAACACTCGTGTTTTCATGAACCATGGAAGATTGACTGGAGAAGAGTTAAAAAATGCTTCAAAATGAAGAATTCAATACAAAAACATGGCTTGACAGGTTTCAATCGTGGTAATTCAATGCATAGAGAGGATCTCCCTTCTGAAATGTGGGAAAAAGTCTATTTTGTGTGGGTGAAACTTTGATATTATGTTAGGTATTTTCTAGGTTAGGTATCTATTTAAAAAAAACGGAGGTTTATCGGGGTTTGGGTATTGGCGTTTATAAACACCCGATACAAAAACAAAAAACAAAACGACTATTGCCGAATCACAAAATGCGAACAAGCTATGGGACTAGCACTTCGGGTTTCGGCATTTGGAAGGTGAACGGGTCTATCACATATGCTGATAGATGAGATAAAAAATAAACCCCAATTTACTATGCTCCGAATCAATGTGGGATCGGGTTCACAATCGGAAGAACCAAAAGGAAAAATTACAGTGTTTACTCAAATTGAGAACAAAATAGCGAATCCGATCAAAGGATTAGACAAGTTTATGAACTCAAATAAAACCAAAAATATAAACAGAGAGAAAACCTCCAAATAAGGAAAATGGAAACTTATATTCAATGTGCTTTCATAATACAAGTGATTACAATCTGTTTCAGGTATTTATATGAACAAAAATTGCCCCTTTGATCTTAGAAAAAATTTAATTAAGGAAGTGTTAATATGTCATGACTTTCAAAGGTTAAGGCGGCCACCGATTGAGATATTTAGAGAAAAACAATAAAACAGTGCTTGATCCTCGAGTCTTGAAGGTTAAAGATGACCACTGATATGTCGTTATTCAGGTGGTGAAATGATTACAATCTGACATACTCCCTCTTAATCATTTCAAAAATAAAACAAAACAAAAACATGTAATAAAAAATTGTTGTTAACAATGCATTACAACTTTACAGACCCCAATATTATCTTTATGAATTTTAAACAATTCATTTCCCAAAGGCTTTGTAACTATGTCTACAAATTGTTCTTCAGACCTGCAAAACTGAATAGAAATTTCTTTACCATTTACCAGCTCTCAAATGAAATGATACCTTGTATCAATGTGCTTACTCTTCTTGTGAAAAACATGATTCTTTGACAATGCAATGGAAAATTTATTATCACAGACAATCTGAGTTGCACCATTATGCTCATGCAATAATTCATTCTGTTATCACTCCAGGAAACTCTCCTAGGATGTAAGTCAGAGATGCCTGGTAACTAACTCTTTTTGGGAAATATTTTCTTAATAATTGATGTTGTTTTTGGATCAAGATGAATGTCTAGGGACTGGACTGTGTGTTCAAGATTGTCTAGAAATATAAAATCTCACAAGGCCTTCTAGTAATGCAATCAGACAAGGTTTGATTTAAGTGGAAGAGAAGATAGTTATTGAACCAGATTATACTCATATAAAACAAGCACAATGGGTTTAAGAACTAAGGAAATAACTTATGATTCTCAACTTAATCAATCAATTAGTGAGATGACAGTCACATGAAGATTGAATAAGCATCAATAAAGAACATTCACTCATAAGATATCAGAGAACAGAAAAGAAAAAGTCTGACAACACAACTGAAGGAAGCTTGCAATTTTTCATTTAATAAGAATAAGTCTCTCTTACAGTAGCAACATGTAGAACCCAAAATCGAACCCTTAGTTTGTCTTCTATTCTAAGCTTTATAGCTTTACAAAAGTAGTTCTGGGATCCTAAAAACAAGGATCAAATATAATTGAAATAGTAAGTCAAAATTTAGTTGCAAAAGAAGTGGGATGCTTCCCCAAAATGAGGCAAATCCCATATTTCTCTCTATTGATTGTTGGTGTAGTGCAGAACAGCCTCCCAAGGCTAACTGATGACTCTTCCAAGAGGTAAAATTCGAATTTGCTGAAGTGTGCCAAAATCCCTATATTTTTGCCTTTGAAAAATGTACCAAACTTGATTAAAACACCTCTTCTTTGCTTTTATCCATCAAAGTAACCATTGGATCTGACTTGATAATTTGCCACCTGTCTATTCCAAGAGGTTTCATCTCATTATGATTCAAAAATTCCTGATCTGGGCGAAATTTCAAGTATTCTGGTTAAAACAGGCTTTCGATGGTTAACATAGAAAACTTCCGGGTGAATTAACCACCGAAAAGCGCAACTTTCGGTGGTTAGTGAACAGTCGTCCTATTCACCTAAACCACCGAAAAGGAAAGTTTTCCAAAAATAATCTGCTTTGGGAAAAATCAATTTTCTCAACTGTGGAATGTTTGTTTTGCATGCTCGAATAGTCGATCGACATATACAGATCATAAGCTTTCCAATGGTGCAATCAGATTTGGATTTGGAGCTAGGGAAGCTAGTAAAATTTTCCTTACAAGATTAGGCATCATTCTTTCAAAAATGCCAATGTGTTTTTGATTGCTAACATCTGGCTCCAACTGGGATGGATACTTCCCTGTGAGGTCTCCAAGAACCTGGCAGACCTTGTGCCTTTAGTATTGGGCCATGGAGTCATTCAGCCTTTTCGCTGGTTAATGAGCACACCCAACTCGCCTAAACCACCGAAAACCGAAACTTACCCAAAAATCAAAACTTGATGAATCTCAATTACCTGCCAGAGTACAAAGACCTCAAGGTTTGCTAGATGAAGCTCCTCTCTCTGTTTACAACACTTCCAATTCTCAGTATGAGGTCAATAGGCACATCCACCATAACTATCTTCCATCATGAATATTTTCACTGTTTGCATATTTCAGCCTTCCAGAAACACAATGAGGAAAACAAGCTGCACCATCACTAGCATTTACATAAGGTATAGAAGCAGGATCAAGGACTACAGTAAACCAAAAATCCACTGGATTGTGTGGACGATCATAAAGAAGCCACCGATAAGTTTGCAGTAATAATAAAAACTCAGGTTGTGAAGCCACCAATAGAGGGTGTTGCTGGTTGCAACCATGTCTTTGTAAACCTTTTCTGGATCGTGTATCAAAACAGCGACAACTTTAGGTACAAAGCATTTTTAGATCCTCTGATATTTTGCCCTTTTAAAAATGACCAAATATAGTCAAAAAACTTCTTTTTGAATTTCTTATTCAAGAATAGTGTTTAGACTTGATTTGATAATTCATAATCATCCTATTCTAGAAGATTTCACATCATTCCAACTTGAATATCTCGAATCTGGGCAAAATTTTGAATATTCTGGTTAAAACAACTTTCTGTGGTTAACAGTATTTGGATTTAAGCACCTTATCCACCGAAAACACTTCTTTTCAGTGGTTAATGAGCACTAGAGGGCTCGCCTAAACCACCGAAAAAAATAAGTATTTCAAAAAATCAAAAAATTCTGATTACCTGCATGTTGGTAAATGACTTCAGGCTTCTTAAATGAAGCTCTTTTCTCTCTTTCTGGACTTAGGTGTGACTGTCCTCCTGCCACTGGTTCCATAAAAACATTGGAGTGTCCTTCTTTCAAATAAAGTCTTTGTGAATGAGCGACAAATAAGATCTGGACGCTATATTTGATGGCACTGTGGATTTGAATCAGCACTCTCCAGTTCTTGGCAGACCTGCAAACTCTATTGATGAAATCTAGTCAATTTCTCACAGTATGTGAATAGTCCCACTTGTTTGAAAAGGCCTGCTACCTCTGGATGCGCCTCCAAGTAACAAACACCATCAACCTTGGCCCTTAAGGCCGGTCCAGAATTTGCCATAATTGACTACTGATGTGTCCCTAAAATCCAGGGATTATGCGTGCAATTGATGAACAAATGGATCTTGAGTCAAAGAGTGTGACTCAACACAATATTAGAGCTTTCTTAATGGTCTTTCAATTTATCAACAACATGAGACATTAAACGAGACTCAAACCAAGGAATATAAGTCAAGTTCAAATGCTATAATTCAATCAACCGAAACGTGACTCAACAAAACATAAACAAATGTTTTAGGCAAGTATTGAATCGAGCTTTTGACAAGGCAATAGGTATTCAGAATTTGACAAATATTGAACTATGGCTCAACAAATTAGGAAGAAAATTTAGATAGCAATCATGAGTCTGAATTGACCTATGGATTAACTCGATAATGAAAGACAACTAGCAATGTAATTTAAGACACTAGATTCGAGCTATAGTCAGGGTATTCTGGAACAGACTCATCAGTTTTTTTATTTTTATTTTTATTTTTAGCAAGAGCTAAAGTTCAAAAATGGAATAAAATCTCCATTTGGCAGAGGATATAGGCAACATTCAGTTAACGAAGGTAGATGCTCAGCAATAACCGTGACATAACTGACCTATAATCGGAATTTGAGGCACCAATAATCTTTCTTATCATTGACCAGGGACTGTCCAAAGGATGAATTTAGAAGTAGATGGATTTTGCATTTCTGACAATATTGCAGTCATTTTATCCAAATTTTTTTATTGAAGTTGCATCCACCGCATGTCCTAAAATTATATTTACTGCCAATTTTTTTTTTATGTCCCTTCGAATGAGCTCTTGGAGTTTAAACATGATACACTGACGTAAAGCAACATGGGTGTTCCTCCAGCCAAGAAAATTTTGTTTTGCAGCATCTACTGCCAATCGAAAATCTTCCACATGGCCAAATGCCTTCAATCTGTCAGATGTTTCAAACAAAGCAGAGATTTCACCTGCGCTATTTTTCTTGAATCTTTGGGATATTGGCTTGCCACGACCAAATTTAGAAAGTGTCCGCGTGGCATTTCTCAGCATGGACAGTTCGGCATGCTTATTCATTTGAGTGAATCACCAGCTGTATTTCCTCAGATCTGCATATATTTCAAAAGATCTCATACTTTTTATCAATGACATAGAAGTCAACTAGCGTCTCTTTCAACGTTGGAGTCACGAAACTCGTGTTTGGCTGTTGATCTATAGCAAATATTACAACGGATGCACTGTATATAGATGACGGCCAACTGTGAATTGTGGATAAAAGTTGCTTGTGAAAAGATGAAATTGTGACTAGAGCTAGATGAGCCATCTCATATGCAATATCTAGGAGTTGAGGGTTGTTGGTGGGAATATAAGGAACAAAAATTGATAACTGTCGATGCCGAGCAAACTCAATCACCCATCTTTCCCACGCAGTGACTGATCCATGCAATAATTTTGGGCATAGAGCTGCTGCTTGTGCATATTTCCCTATTGAAATTAAGCAATCAAGGTATGATAACCCTACCTCACCAAGAAGTTCAATTGGGGCTTGTCCTGCGTCAATTGCAGCTAATGCTTTGTCATGCTGGTTATGTTGAAGAAGCCATGCTATATGGTCATCTGCATTCCGAGGCTTCTCAATGATTACATCTTTAGGAGAAACAATATAGTATAACAGTTCATCTCCAACAATCCACTGCGTTCCTGCACTACCATGATGGTATTCCTTTACCAACTTCCTTTTCTCCATCCTTCTTGTCAGGTATACAAGCTAGAATAAGTAGAGCATCTCCATAGGGTGCAAGTACAGAAATAAAATAATTAGTATGAAATGCAGCCACAATATCCACTTGTTTTTCACTGGTAGAGGATGAATAATTCCTATCTTTTGTATCTGTTCCTCCAGAGGATTTGTGTTGGATAGCTGCAATTTTCAGAGAGGTTCCCCAACCAATGAACAAAACCCTGTCATCTTGCCACACAAGATGAGGGAGTAAGAGCTCTGCAGGTGGACTTGCACATGGATGCTCAATTCGACGATGATTTGCAGCTTCATAAACTTTCACGTCTGCATCATTCGCCCAAGCTAAAAGACTAGTCCTCCACTTCACTGCATGAATAGGACCTTCTCCAGAGTGCAGAACCTGGTCACGATTCCCAAACCATCCTTTTGTGTTGAGCAATAGTTGACCAGCAAGACCCCTCACTGCAAATCTCCTCGATGACTTCCTTGCATAGTCTGGATCAAGAGAAACAACTTTCATAGGATGATGGTATTCATATTTTTTCCTTTCATCTGTAAATAAACTGAAGTGTCTTCTCTTTTCCCACTTGCATAAGCCCAATTGACTTTTATACTCAAGCTCCTCCTCTGAAAATGGTAATGAAGCCTGCATGTCAAATTGTGTCCTACTACTAGAATGCTTATCCTCCTTCAGCTTTCTGAAGAGAATATTTCCTCCATGCCTGTTAGTATTATTATATCGAGAATACCAATTCTATGTACAGCTCCTGTGCAAAGTGGCGATGATCGAGCAGGTAAACATCTACCTCTCTAAAACCTGTAACTTGTGTGCAACCCCCTGCTTATTTATGAGATCAAACTGAAAAATATCTAATTGTTCGTGTGGTGAACTTATTCCTTTATCTATTCCTACTCTAACCAGTAGAGACAGATAAATCAAGTAAAACTCGATTTCCAATGTAACCAAGTGAGAAACTGATCTACTGACATCATGTTGAATCTTGACCCGAACAATAATAAAGACCATATCATGCAGAAGAAAGGTTTGAGCAGATGAATAAGAGAATATTCTTCTAACATAAATATCTTAACATTCATGCTACTGATAGGCTCCAAATAGTCAGCAAAAGGGTCATCAAATTTACAGAGCAATACCTCTTTAGATTGCTGATCTAACTGTAGATTGAAAAGATGTTGAAAATTGTCTTTACTAATCTCACTGTTGAATGCAAACTGCTCAAGATCTGTTTGAAAAAAATATAATACGGACTGCTGATCTAGACTTTTCAGTTCCTTGCCACCATCACTTTCTTCATATGTGCTGTGATCTACCTTCTCCTGCAAGTTTAAAAAATGTGAGTTGCTCATAACATGTGCTGCAGATTCAACCCTAGGATTTGGGTCTTCTCTGTTATTAGGATCAAGAGACTCATGACTAGTATCAACTACGACATCAACACATTCTTGATCATGATTCTCGTGTTCTAACTGAAGATTAGACAGTCCCTGCAAATCTGGAAATGGTAGGCTGTCCTCCTCAACCTCTGCAGATCTGAAATTATCACTTGCAAATCTGTCAGTCTGCTCAACATCTTCAAAATTTTCAGAGATAAAAATCTGATCATCATGACAACTAACAACAGTATATGTGTTTGATATGATGTCAAAAGCATCACTAAGATTGTCATAGTGTGAATCATTGATCTCCTGATCATGATGAAGAGTATTTTCTTCAGCAGCATACTCTTCCTGAAGTTCTAATTTCGAGAGATTAAATTCATGACATCACTGAGGATAAAGAAGATCAGATGGAAAATGATCTTTACAGAACACATGAAAAGTAGCATGAAAATCTGCTAAAGAGATGATACTTGCACTTGGAAGAGACTGAGACCAGTCAAGAGCAGTCCCTTCTAATGAAAATTTGAAAAACTTGATTTTAACATCTTCATGTACAATTTCAAGCCGGTCAATGAAGTCATGGAAATCCAACAAATGTTCAGCTGGTACTTCCCACTCTTCACCTCAGAATCTGGGAAGGCTATTTTCCCATTCATCTCTACTAGGCACTGGATTAGGGAAACCAACAATACTTGAGAAATTGCAGAACGCATACCTCTTTGCTAAGATCTGATTCATTTATATACCAGTGGAGTCACCAACAGATCCGTCCTTCATGGAGTCGCCACTAAATTCGTCCTTCATGGAGTCACCCGATAGATAATTACAACCAAAATAATGTCCAGGCTTTGTCTATCATCAAAGATGGATCTATGTCGTCTCTCAAGGAAGCTGATCTTCAATATTCTCTCCTCGGCAACGACGCCAATTTGTTATCACTCCAGGAAACTCTCCTAGGCTGTAAGTTAGAGATGCCTGGTAACTAACTCTTTTTGGGAAATATTTTCTTAATAATTGATGTGGTTTTTGGATCAAGATGAATGTCTAGGGACTGGACTGTGTGTTCAAGACTATCTAGAAATATAAAATCTCACAAGGCCTTCTAGTAATGCAGTCAGACAAGGTTTGATTTAAGTGGAAGAGAAGATAGTTATTGAACCAGATTATACTCATATAAAACAAGCACAATGGGTTTAAGAACTAAGGAAATAACTTATGATTCTCAACTTAATCAATCAATTAGTGAGATGATAGTCACATGAAGATTGAATAAGCATCAATAAAGAACATTCACTCATAAGATATCAGAGAACAGAAAAGAAAAAGTCCGACAACACAACTGAAGGAAGCTTGCAATTTTTCATATAATAAGAATAAGTCTCTCTTACAGTAGCAGCATGTGGAACCCAAAATCGAACCCTTAGTTTGTCTTCTATTCTAAGATTTATAGCTTTACAAAAGTAGTTCTGGGATCCTAAAAACAAGGATCAGATATACTAAAAATAGTAAGTCAAAATTCAGTTGCAAAAGAAGTGGGATGCTTCCCCAAAATGAGGCAAATCCCATATTTCTCTCTATTGATTGTTGGTGTAGTGCAGAATAGCCTCCCAAGGCTAACTGATGACTCTTCCAAGAGGTAAAATTCGAATTTGCTGAAGTGTGCCAAAATCCTTATATTTTTGCCTTTGAAAAATGTACCAAACTTGATTAAAACACCTCTTCTTTGCCTTTATCCATCAAAGTAACCATTGGATCTGACTTGATAATTCGCCACCTATCTATTCCAAGAGGTTTCATCTCATTATGATTCAAAAATTCCCGATCTGGGCGAAATTTCAAGTATTCTGGTTAAAACAGGCTTTCGGTGGTTAACATAGAAAACTTCCAGGTGAATTAACCACCAAAAACCCAGCTTTCGGTGGTTAATGAACAGTCGTCCTGTTCGCCTAAACCATCGAAAAGGAAAGTTTTCCATAAATAAATTGCTTTGGGAAAAATCAATTTTCTCATCCGTGGAATGTTCGTTTTGCATGCTCCAATAGTCCATCGACATCTACAGATCATAAGCTTTCCAATGGTGCAATCAGATTTGGATTTGGAGCTAGGTAAGCTAGTCAAATTTTCCTTACAAGATTAGAAATCATTCTTTCAAAAATGCCAATGCATTTTTGATTGCTAACACATTCAAGATTCTTCTCATCCATACAACTTGACATGCAGCTATTCCTGTTTTAACATACTCTGCCTCAGTAGAAGATAAAGTCACTATGGGTTATTTCTTTGATTCCCATGCCACTGCTCTAGATCCAAGACTAAACACATAACCATATGTGCTTTTCCTATCATCAATGGAACCTGCAAAATCACTATCAGTATATCCAATCAGCTCAAAGTTCAAGGTTGATGTGTATTGGATACCAAAATCAATTGTTCCAACAATGTATCTCAAGATCATCTTTCCTACTTGCCAATGAGTACTCTTCGGAGTCTCCATGAATTTGGAAATTAAACTTACAACAAACATAATATCAGGTCTGTTTGTTGTTAAGTACATAAGGCTTCCAACCAACTTCTTATATAGAGTTGGATCAACACAGATCCATCATCATATTTGCTAAGTTTGATACCAGTTGCCATTGGTATTGCAGCTGGTTTACAATTCAGCATTTTAAACCTTTTCAATACTTCATTTGCATATTTAGTTTGACAAATGAAAATTCCATCATCAGATTGATCTACTTCAATTCCAAGGAAATGTTTCATCAATCCTAAATTAGTCATCTCAAACTCTGTTTTCATGGCATTTTTAAAATCATCTACAGATAGATCTCCAATAAAAATCAAGTCATCAACATACAGACATACAATCAAAATTTTACCTTCCTGATTTATCTTTGTATACAGGTTTGGTTCACTTGGACTTCCGTTGAATCCAACACTAATCAAGTACTCATCAATTCTTCTATACCAAACTCTGGGTGCCTTCTTCAATCCATATAAAGATTTTCTTAATTTGTAAACTGTATCTTTGTACTTATCAATCTCATAACCCAGAGGTTGTCTTACATAAACCTCTTCTTCCAAACATCCATTCGAGAATGCAGACTTAATGTCCATCTGATGCATGATCCATTTATTCTGAGCTGCAATATCGAAGACCATCCTCACTATGTCTCTCGCTACAGGAGCAAAGGTTTCATTGTAATCAATATTGGGTTGTTGACTAAACCCCTGAGCTACAAGTATTGCCTTGTACTTTTCAAATTCACCTTCTACATTTAGCTTAGTCTTATAAACCCACTTAACACCAATGTTCTTCTTACCTTCAGGTAAATTGAAAATATCCCAAGTTTTATTTCTTTCAATGGAATCAATCTCCTCATCCATTGTTTTTATCCAGACATCCTCTTTAGCAGCTTCATCAAAACTTACAGGATCACATGCCATTAATGAAAAATTTGAAACCTGATCTTCTTCTTCATTCTGATCATATAATTCTCTTAAGCTTCTAGTCTTCTGACCTTTAAATCTGTTTTTCAATGAAGCTAAAGTAGGATTCGATTCACTACTTCCCTGTGAATCTGTTTGATGTCCACCATGTCCAGATGGCTCACCACGCTCATAAGTTCATGGCATTCTAAATTGAGATGGGATGAAATCTGGTGCTTCTTTTGTAGGAATTCTCGCTGTAGGTGTATGTGCATGTGGAACCAACTGTCCACATCCTTTAGCCTGCTCAGCTCCATCATCATCTTCACAGGGCAAGACAACTCCCTCTGAAATAGATTTATCAATACTTCCATCCCAAGATTCCTCTTCTTTAAATTGAACATCTCTGTTGATTACATACTTCTTGGTTGTTAAGCCCTAATATTGGCTCATTACCACTTAATTGGGGCATATTAGATTAGAAATGTTATTTTATTTATGTCGGCTTTAGGCCATTAGTTGTGATTTATATTAGTAATGTTATTTTATTTATGTCAGCTTTAGGCCATTAAAACCTCCTAGTCTCCTATATATACCAAGGAGACATTTTCATTTTGAATCATCTT
>ML787166.1:308038-331460 GCA_009831015.1 Picea engelmannii
ATAGCAAAAATGGTAAGATGACCTGAAAATAACATACCTTAGAACACATCACCAAAAGACTTCATCCTCCCTTGAAATCTGGCCTTCTTTTTCTTCTTCTTCCCTCTGAAATTCGACTTGTATCAAATGAATGTATAATGATGCTTATTTATACCATTTATGTCACTTCATTTTAACATTAGGGCCGACCTGAAACTTTCTTATTTTGTAATTCTTTTCTTTAATTATCTTCAGGGCCTACATGTACAATTCACTTTGTCATGTTCAAAAATTCATTTCTCCTCAACCATGAGGATCCACGTGACGTGCCACATACCACCGGAAACAACATGATGTATACTATCCATCCATGGGTGTTATATCTGCATGTGCATTTTCCTTCATGTCTAAATAACTTCATCAATCTTGTGGTCCAAAACCCATGACTAGGGTTGACATCAATGACAACAACCAATCTTCCAACACCTTTACCATTAACTGTAACCTTACAGTCATTTCCCAGTTTTACTTCAGAATGAATACTAGTATCAATAGAAGAAAATAAATCCTTATTACTAGTCATGTGGTTATTGCAACCACTATCCAAAAACCAAATATCATTAGCACTTTCATGAGTGACATTACAAGTCAAAAACACAGGATTTTGATCATCCTCAGACTCATTTGTGATATGTGCAGACTGTTTTCCAACATCTGCCTGCTTCTTCCAACATTTATTAGAAAAATGCCCAAACTTCTTACAACAATAACATTGAACTTTAGAGTTATTATACCTATGATTTTCTTGCTGCTAGGGTATGTTGTTGCTGCCTCTTAAATTAGGAGGATTCTGCTGGGACTTCTCCTTAGACTCTAATTCAGTTTTGTTGTCCCTTCGACTAGAAAATCAACCTCCTCTTCCACAACTACAAAACCTTCCTTTGCCTCTGCCTTTGGTAACATACAGTTGGGATTTGAAAGCATGCTACATTGATCCTTCTTCATATCTAGATATCCTAGATTCATGAGAAATAAGAGAACCAATTATTTCATCAATTTGCATTTGACTTAAATCTTTAAATTCCTTTATGGGTACAACTACAGGTTAAAACTTCTTGGGTAAACTTCTCAACACTTTCTTAATAACTCTGTTATTATCAATATCATCTCCATTCTGCCTGAGCTTATTCACAACACTCATCACTTGAGTCATGAAAGTATCAACACTTTCATTATCCTTCATCTTCAGATTTTCGAAGTCCCTTCTTAAATTCTGCAACTTGACTGTCTTCACCTTGGACACACCTTGATAACAGGTTTCAAGGATGTCCCAAGACATCATTGAAGATGCAGCACTAGAAATCTTCGTAAAAATGGATTCATTTAATCCTTGCTGGATTAATCCAAGAGCCTTTTTATCCTGTTTCCTATTTTCCTTCAACAAAACACGGTTAGCATTAGAGAGAGCCAATTCTGCTGGTACATCAGCTAGCTCAGCATAACCATCAATAACATAGGTCCATAAATCCTGAGAACGTAAAATCATCCTCATTCGAATATACCAAGATTCATATGACTTCTCACTCAGGACAGGAACTTGAACTTGAGAAGAACTACTACTAGACGCAACCATTTATATAAATTTTGAAAGGAATCAAATAAAATTCGCGCAGGAAAACAAGAGGGTAAAATTTGGCACCAACAGGAACAATATGCAATGAACTAAGCAATAGCAGGATGGAATGCATGCTCTGATACCAAATGTAAAAAAAAATGGAGGTTTATCGAGGTTTGGGTATCGACATTTACAAACACCCGATACAAAAATGAAAAACAAAACGGCTATTGTCGAATCGCGAAATGCGAACAAGCTGTGGGACCAGCACTTCATGTTTCGAAGTTTGGAAGGTGAATGAGTCTATCACATAAGTCGGTGGATGAGCCAAAAAAGAAACCTTGATTTTCTATGCTTCGAATCAATGTGGGACCGGGTTTGCAATCGGAAGAACCAAAAGGAAAAATTACAGTGTTTACTCAAATTGAGAACAAAATAGCGAATCTGATCAAAGGATTAGACAAGTTTACGAAATCAAATAAAAACAAAAATATAAATGGAGAGAACACCTCTGAATACGCAAAATGGAAAATTATATTCAATGTTCTTGCATAATACAAGAGATTACAATCCATTTCAGGTATTTATATGAACAAAAATTGCCCCTTTGATCTTAGAAAAGATTTAATTAAGGCGGTGTTAATATGTCATGACCTTCAAAGGTTAAGGTGGCCACCGATTAAGCTATTTAGAGAAAAATAGTAAAACAATGCTTGATCCTCGAGTCTTGAAGGGTCAATATGGCCACCAATACGTCATTATTCAGGCGGCGAAATTATTACAATCTGACACTCTAGTGGTGGTTTCGATGCTCTCTGGGTGGGGCTCATTGTCTTCTGGTGTGATTTTGATGGGTTGTTCTTCCCTTTTTTTCATCGGGAAGCATTCAAATAGAGTTTCTCTTAAGGGTATGAGGTTTTGGGCACGCTTCGCTTCTGATATTGGTATTTTCCACCTATCATTACGCCATGTCCAAGCAAATCCTCGTTCCTTGGATTTTCTCATTTGGTCTCATAGATCTAGAAGATGAAGTGGAATATCTCTTTGTTGGCCTCTTGCTGATGGAATATATCTTTGTCGGCCTCTTGCTGACTCTTTCTGTGAGCACGGGGAAGAAGAAGGTGATAATCATGGTAGTGTCCGATCCTCGGGGTGGTCAAAAATCATAAATGATCCAAGCTCGGAAGGCAAAGAAACATTAATCTAAATATTTAAAAAAGATGGAAAGTGAATTATGGAACTTTCTCAATAGCTAGCGGTATTGACCTCAAATCTTATAATAGATGGGGAATCACAAAATAAAATGTTCTTACGGGTGGGTTTCTTATAGGTAGTAGATTCTACAAAACCTACCCAGTCATGGAATATAGTGATAGGCTTCCACCCGAAGTCAATGAGAACCAACCTAGAAGTGACCAAGAGGGATCCTAAGGGCATGCACCATGGAATAGAGTGATAGGATTCCACTCGAAGTCAATGAGAACCAACCTATAAGTGACCAAGAGGTATCCTAAATGCATGCACTAGTGGAGAAGTGTGTAGGCTAGTTTGGCAATGACAACGTCTCTCATCTCCATAAAGTGTCATGCATAAAAATCCATCTTGGGTTTGAGGCCATGAGGTGGATCTATCCAAGTGAACTTGATGTATTGTTTAAATGTACTCCCTAAAGATCTGATTCAACCCTTTCTTATTTAGTAGGAGATGGCCAAGGGCATCGAAGGAGTACCTAAATAGGGAGATTTGTTCCATCATGATTACCATTGAATGTAATAGACATGGAACCTCAACAAACCAAGAGAAATAGGGTATTACGGTATATTACAAGTGTTCTAGATATTGAGATAATGAAGAAGGTAACAAATCATGTTATTTCCAACCCTAATGAACATGGGCCATTTAAGTTCTTTTTGTAAATTGACCTTAAGAAATACATAACATTTGGGCTTAGGTTTGAATAATGTCTCTAGTTGATAGTGTATGAAATTGCTTATTCTAGATTAAATGCATTCTAGGAATGGCCATGTCTACATTGAAACAGTTGAAAACTCTACCCAAATAGGGAAAAAACATTAAGTTTCTTGGCTAGTAAAAAATTCTTAAACCATGAAGAAAAGAAAACCATAGCAATTTTGTACATTTGGGGTACTCTCTTAAGAATATAAAATATGTAGGAATTTCTAATATATTAGAACAAAAACAACCTTGGTCAAGGTTTAGGTATAGATGCAATGCCACCCATGTAGCTTCCAAGCCTCCGTAAACTAATTATGAAGGATAGTTTTAGGTAGAACATACCTAAAACAATTCCTAAAATGATTTATTCCCTTGGCCTCCACTTGATATGAGGCAGACTGTGATAACTTGATAACATCCTTCCCTATGATTAGGGACAAAGTATTGTCCAGGGATAACCCTAATACCCATTGAGTTTTGGTCAATAGTGCCTTTCGATGAAGGAATATTTATTATTCTAAGAATCCATCCTTTCCACATGAGCCCATATATTATTATTTACATCGTGCAAGGGATTTTGTGACTAAACCTATGAAACAAAAGGATCTACAGATGCCATGAAGATAGTATTTACCATGAGGGTATATTCAATGATTTTATGTACATGTATTTCATACCTAAAAAGTAATCTAAAAATTTACGTACATCATAGGTTGATATAATGCTCCACCCCAACATATTTTCCACCTATCATTATGACCATGTTGGTATTTTCCACCTATCATTACACCATGTCCAAGAAAATCCTCGTTCCTTGGCTTTTCTCATCCTCGTTCCTTGGCTTTTCTCCCTGTCCAAGAAAATCCTCTTTCCTTGGCTTTTCTCATTTGGTCTCATAAATCTATAAGATGAAGTGGAATATCTCTTTGTCGGCCTCTTGGAATATCATGGTAGTGTTCGATCCTTGGGGTGGTCTAAAAGAATAAATGATCGAATCCCGAAAGCCAAAGTAACATTAATCTAAATATTTAAAAAAGATGGAAAGGGAATTATGGAACTTTCTCAATAGCTAGTGGTATTGAACTCAAATCTTATAATAGATGGGGCATCACAAAATAAAATGTTTTTACATTTGGGTTTCTTATAGGTAGTAGATTCTACAAAACCTATCCAGTCATGGAATATAGTGATAGGCTTCCACTCGAAGTCAATGAGAACCAACCTAGAAGTGACCAAGAGGATCATAAGGGCATGCACCATTGGATAAGTGTGTAGGCTAGTTTGACAATGAATGCATCTCTCATCTCCATAAAGTTTCATACATAAAGGGACATCTTGGGTCCATGAGGTGGATCTATCCAAGTGACTTGAATGTATTGTTTAAATGTCCTCCCTAAAGATCCTATTGAACTCTTGCTTATTTAGTAGGAGATGGCCAAGGGCATCCAAGGAGTACCTAAATAGGGAGATTTGTTCCATCACGATTACCATTGAATGTAATAGACATGTAACCTCAAAAAACCAAGAGAAATAGGGTATTACGGTATATTACAAGGGTTCTAGAAATTGAGATAATGAAGAAGGTAACAAATCATGTTATTTCCAACCCTAATGAACATGGATTATTTAAGTTCTTTTTGTAAATTGACCTTAAGAGATACATAACATTTGGGCTTAAGTTTTAATAACATCTCTAGTTGATAGTATATGAAACTTCTTATTCTAGATTAAATGCATTCTAGGAATGGCCATGTCTACATTGAAACAGTTGAAAACTCTATCCAAATAGGGAAAAAACATTAAGTTTCTTGGCTAGTCAAAATTCTTAAACCATGAAGAAAAGAAAACCATAGCAATTTTTTAAATTCAGGGTACCCTCCTAAGAATAGCAAAGATGTAGGAATTTCTAATATATTAGAACAAAAACAACCTTGGTCAAGGTTTGGGTATAGATGCAATGCCACCCATGTAGCTTTCAAGCCTCCCTAAACTAATTATGAAGGATAGTTTTAGGTAGAACATACCTAAAAATTTCCCTAAATGATTTATTCCCTTGGCCTCCACTTGAGAGGAGGCAGTCTATGATAACTTGATAACATCCTTCCCTATGATTAGAGACAAAGTCTTGTCCAGGGATAACCCTAATACCCCTTGAGTTTTGATCAATAGTGCCTTTCGATCAAGGAATATTTATTAATCTAAGAATGCATCCTTTCCACATGAGCCCATATATTTGTATTTACATCGTGCAAGGGATTGTATGCCTAAACCTATGAAACAAAAGGATCTAGAGATGCTATGAAGATAGTATTTACCATGAGGGTATATTCAATGATTTTATGTCCATGTATTTCATACCTAAAAAGTAATATAAAAATTTATGTACATCATAGGTTGATATAATGCTCCACCCCCAACGTTTATCTACACAAAATCTTTCAGATCCTTAGATAGGTTAATCCTAATGCAAGCTTGCTTCTACAATGTATCGTAAAAGAAGTTGGGTATCGCATGGCATATGAAACTTCCAAAAGGTGAGGATATAAGCTTTAATAAATCCGAAAATTACATGGTTATAGTTGAAAATTCAACCTAGATAGGATATCATAGTTGATAACTTGGTTAACAAAGAGGCTTTCCCCCCAAAGGGACAATATTTCTTAGATATTATGACGGATCTAATGGATCTATGAAATAATTTCTTAGATATTATGACAAATCTAATGGATCTATGAAATAATAGTATCATAATAAGCTTATTATTCAAAAGAAAAAAATGAAAACCTTTTTTCATGCTATAAGTGGTTATATAAAGCCAAATACATGGATCTAAAACTTCTTTAACCTAAACCTTTACATTAAAATTAGGTAAAATTCTACCAATTATTCAAACAAGTAATGTGTTCCTTTTAACATATCTAAAAAAACAATATATTCATCCAAACCAATGTATGCAGTATATTCATTGGGAGGTATATCATTACCTCATGGTATACTTTTGGAACAAAATTACTTAAATATTTTTGTGGATCCATAGCTATCATTTGACGACTCCTTGAAAAACCAAAGTTATTAAATTATTAGTATGAATAAACTCAACCTCAAGTTGAAGGATGATCATTTTAAAAACACCTTAAACCTTTTGGGATGCAAGAAAGATCACTCAAGGACACCTTTTGGCACAGGGGCTGACCCAGGGTTCAATGCTCAAGAGCGCACCAAAAAAACCCTAACTACCGACGCTTTCGGTAACACATTTGAAGAAGATGAAGTCTCACCCGAGGTAGAGACAGGGGTGGTTGTATGACTCCAATGTACACAACCTTAGATGAGACACAGATATGTGATTCTAACACTTAACAGAGCACTCAGTAGTTAACATTCATCAATATCCAATTCTTAGTTACAGTGCAGTTAAACCCTAATTACATAGCATCACAATATTCAACCAGATATAGCATCTAACATCACTTAGCATGACAAATAGATCAGATCCTAACATATTCCAACACTAAGCACATGTATGTAAGCCATATCTCACATCCATCCATATACATCATTAAGCACAAAGCATTAACAGATCTATCTATCTATATTAAAGCACTAATCATATTAACATATAATTACATCAACATATTTCACAAAGAAGAGAAACACAACATATACGTGGTTCACCCCCACCCTGGGGCTACGTCCACCAACTCTTCGACTTCTTTATTAGCTTCTTAAATAGGTTACATGCATAGAGCCTCAAAACCCTACTCCGTAGAGGATAGAATATATGCGCATCTCACTAGACCCTCCTTCCCTGAGTATATCTAAGCACGCGGCCTTCTACAGTCTCTTACAATGACTTGCACTTAGCTCTCCAAGTCTCACACAGTATGCACAAAGTGGTGAAAGATCTAGATCACATAGATCCAACCCTAGCACTTAGCCATTCCTTACAACTTCTCCTCATTACATCGCCTAGTCTTCTATATATATTACAAAATAGGCCTAAGCATGGGTAAACCCATGGGACGACATTCCCATACCCATTACATGATCCCAAAACCCAAAAATCCCTAAAAAAAGGGGGGCGAGATCCCATGATCTCCTCTACGTCTTGTGGTCCATCTTCGACAGGCTGTTGAAGTCCCAAAATAGGTAAAACTTGACCAAGGATCTCCAAAACTTGGTCAAGGGCCAACAACCCCCCAACACTCACCTATGACTCGTCCTGAGTCACTCTGATCTGACTAGTTCTGCTTCAAAATCCTCGATCTTGGCTCAAGTTGCTTCAACTTATTGTTGTGCTATGACCTCTTGTTTTGTGAATTCTTGGATGACTACCTCATTCACATGTCCCTTTAGGCGCTATTCAGTTGCAGTAACAACTTGCTCCAGTTCTTCTCCTCAGCCTTCTATCTATGTGAACAGTTGGTAAGCCTTATCTTGTACAAGTTGGAGCCTTTGAGCCACTTCCATGATTTTTCTTTGAATAGTGTGAACCTTCTAGTGGGAAGTGCACTGCTCTTGGGATCACTTCATTCTTTCCACAGCTAACAAGGGATTCAACTGCACCTGTATTGTCTTTGCTTGATACTTCTCTTCCTGGAGCTGCGACTCCAGTTCTTTCAATTCTAGATTCTCCGCGTGTTGCTCATACATCTAGGCACTGTGATCACTCAGTTTCTTTCATTCCAAGGAAAGTTATTTTATTCTTTCGAATTCGCTTCGAGCAGTTGCTTCTCTTTGGTCCCTTACATCTTGTGGGGTGTCAAGTATAATGCAGAGCTCTAAATATGTTATTATTTGTTGTAGCTACTAGATAGCTTCTGTGATATGCTCTACTTGATGCGTGACTTGGTCTTCAGCATGTGGCTCTAAGCCTGTCACAAAGCAGAGTGCTTTGTTGACTGCTTCCTTTACTTCGAGTTGCTCTACAAGCAACTGTTCTTTTTTTTATTGCATTTGTACTTTCTCTTCTTCAAGCTTTTCCTGAAGAGAAACCTTCTCCTATTCTGTAACTCTGCAATGTTCTATGAGTATGCCTTGCACTTGATTCAAGGCCTGGGTGGCTTGTTTTGATTCTTCTTGTGTGCGATGAAGATGAGCTCCGACCGCATCAGCTGCTCGGCGGAGTTGGGTTGGCTCATCCCCCAACTCTAGTTCTCCTGATGGAAGGGGTGCCGTGGAGACTGCACGACTGGACTGAAGAGCCTGTTGTACTCCTTGGAGCTTGACCTCGATCCTGTTGTACATTTCCTCCTGCTTAGCTTCTTGCTTCTCTGTAATTTCCAGCAAAGTGTCATTTAGCGTTGCGATGATGAAATCAAAATCATCAGTAGTAAGAACAGTCTTCATCTTGGTCATGGTGGCTCTGGATTTCTTTCGCAAAGAGGGTTTCTGGGGAGAAACCTTCCTCTTCTTTAGGAGATTGGTCTCATCTCTTGGTGGTGTTACCTCGCCTTTTTTTTTTCAACTTCTCTATCCTTCATCTCTTCTACATCATCATCACCTCCGTGCTTGGGTGATATGGAAGTAGTCTTCCCTAAGGTGTTTCTTAGGTCTTGGACCTCTTAAGTCTTCTTCGTTTTGCTGGGTCTGGGTGTATCATGCGCATTTTCTAGGCTATCAAGGTCAAACATCTCTGCCGGGTCTGCTGGAATAAGGAGGTCTGTCGACCAGTCCTTAGTGATCTCCTCAAGATTCTCTTCCATGAGCTTATAGTATGACTGGAGCTATTCCTTGAGCTCATCGACTCGCACTATAATGTAAATGAAATGTCGATATGCGTTGAACTTCATCAAGGGTCAGAATCTCTATAAGGTGTTAAGAGTGATGGGAGGCTCATCTTTGATTTCTCTCTTCAGCTGAAGGTAGTAGGTATGAAAAATAATGTTCGACTGCCACTGTTTGTTCATATCACTCGAATACCAAAGGGTAGTGAACTTCGCAGCAAGCGCCTCAAAAGGTTCAATATCCGGGAAGGTCGCACCTTCCGGCATCTCCCAGGAAACAAATGTGATGAGAATCAGGAGCTAGCTGAAGTGAAATTCGTAGCCCTAATTCAATGCTTAGTCGTAGTCTAGTTTGAGCTGATTGACTAGGTACTTCACCCAGTTCATCTGTAAGCCTTCTACACACTTCCCCGTGAGGTCAATGACGAAGCTTGTGACCTGCGTGGGTCTATTCTTTCGTACCAACTTTCCAGCTATTAACTGACATGCTAGGCGCACTACACCATTCACGATGGAGGCTACCTTGTAGCCTCGCATCCCCTTCTCCACATCGTCGTATGTATCCTTAATCTTATGTGCTAGCGCGTGATATGTGGCTTTTCCTGGGCAAAAATCCTATGGATCAGGTCCTTGCATACTCAAGCCTATGATCCTATTGATCAATGTTGGGTCAACTATAATATGACAGTCTAGCCACAAGTAGCTGCCATGGAAGCACGACAGTAGGATCTTAACGCACATGTTCCAAAGTGTGGTATATTCATTACATTTAAGAGGGTGGACTGCACAAGGTCCATAGTCCACTGCTGAGGGATTATGTTTGAGTTCTTCCCCTTCATCCTAGTCAGGTATTTATACGAGGTGAGCATGTTGTGGTTCTTGTGATCTCCGAGGTTGAAGTCACTGAACTTCAAGGCTGCGATCTTGTCTTGCTGTGCTCTAACTGCACATATCCCCTTCGAGAGGTATGTAGTGACCATGGTGTACTCGAAATCTCTGGGTACACTATCATGAATCACCACGCCGGCTAGAGGTGGGATGTAGTCAGGTAGTATATACGAGATCAACTTTGCATTGGCTAGATCATCTCTATGCTTGGTTTTCTTCTCTGCTGTTGGTCGGGATGGCGCCGATATGCGAGAAGTTGACGGAGAGGCTTGCACTCCTCTCATCAATGAAACTTGTATACTTGCAGACATCGACATTACTCTTTCGGTCATGACGTCGATGAGAAATTCCTCGACAATCTTTTCTGCAGCGCTAAGCTCATTCGACATACATGCTCAGGGTTAACAATCTTGGGTTTGAGGAGTAATTTCTCAATCCAATGGGATAGATGGAACACGATGATCACTGTGTGAAAATAAACTGATCTATGGGCTCAAATTCACATTTAGAAAAAGTGTTCTCGGTGCATGGCATGACAAGATAAATAGATAGCTTGGCAACGGGTTGCTTACAATGGGTAAGAAGCCTTCATTAACTCAATTATGCCCATTATGGAGCATTCCCAATAGTCTGGTGGTGAGCTATCTAACCATAAATTCCTTTCTTCCCGTTCAGGGTGTCGTTCTAACAGTTACACTATTCCCAATGGCTATATTGCTTCGCCATGGCGAAGTACCATGTGACGCTGCTCTGATATCCCGGTGAAGTTCCATTTTTTCACATTTTCCTTCTCTAAAGTTCCTTTTGGATCCTTTTGTAACTTATTGATCTTATCTCTCTTCTTACTTAGCTTTCTAGCCTTTTTCCATTATGATTCTTATCTCCTCTTGGCAGAGTAAATTCGCGATGTTGAGATTATTTCCTAGAAATTAGGGGTAATATTGTATCTGGAATAGGTACTGCAATATTTTGGGAGTCCTTTGGTATTCTTGTAACTTCAACATCCAATTCTTTGGTTTCAAATGGCTTCGATCCGTTCTCATGTTCTTTAATCAAGTGTGTGATCTTCCTAGTCACATAATCTTTTAACTCTTTCTTCTTCTTCTCTAATACTTCTTTTTCTTTGCTTCTGGCCTGGTCTCTTTCAATCCAAGGTTTTCCTAGTAACATAGCAAATGGAGCGTTTTCCTTAATAAATTTAACAACTTCAAATTCTTCTTTTGTTGAAGCTCCTTGAGCACTCATAGATATCTGGGTAAGATTTCCACATAGGTTTATCATCTTTCCTATGAATAGTCCTATTCATCTCAATGAAGAAGTCATAATAGTCTCCCCTAAAGTTTCCCAAGTTCTTTCTGTCATAATATTCAATTGTGTTTCTTCATCCAGAACACAATCAATGCCAAAGTCTCCTATTATTTCTTCTATGCATTCTTTTTCTTTGAATATCTATGATAAGCTGACATTTCGGTGGTCATTCAGGATTTCTTTCATCTGTAGCAATACTTTCTCTAATTCTTTTTGGGGTTTTTCCATAATCTTAGTTTACGGATCTGCCTTAGGTTTTCTTGTCTCATATTCATTCTTTTAATCTTAGCAATCATTCTAGGGAAATCCAATACTTCATGGTCCATATCTCTACAACAAAGACAACAAGATCTTTTACCAGGACATTCCTAAGCCAGATGGCCCAATCTTCTGCAACTGTAACAAAGGGTTAATCCTCTCTTTCTCTTAAATGATCCCTAGCCTCTCCTGTATTGCGCACTAGGATCATGGTAGCTAACTTGCAAAAAATTCTTTTTAGGATCCTGCATCCATTTGTTAGTCCAAACATTCTCTCTATGCATAGGTATAACATATCTTTCACTATTCTTATCATATCTACTCATATCAAATCTTCTTTCATCTATCAGTTCCCTAGTTTTCAAGCTAGGACAATTCTCATCAAACATACCTAGATCCATACTTTAGAAACAAAAATTTCCACTTATCTTACTTCTACAGAGCACAAAGCTTTCATATCTAAAACTTTTCACTATTCTTACCTTTATCAGAGCACAAAGCTTGCAGATCTTACCTCTTTTAATAAGAAATTTTCACTTTCACCTTTCTTAGAGCGCAAAGCTTTCAGATCTTACCTCTTTTCTTCCAATAAAACTTCTTTTCTTTAGCACAGAGCTTCACAAATCAAGTAGAGTACATGCACTAGAGCAACAGATCTACGCACAGAGATTTCACAATTTTAGGTCAGATCTTCGCACAAAGCTTCTTCTTTCTCAGTTCCTAGCAATCACAGTTTCAAGTCTCAGCAACAGAACCATTTGTTGGCACAAGGGAATACCTAGGGTTCAACGCTCAAGAGCGCACCAACAAAACCCTAACTACCAACCCTTTGGCAACACCTGCGAAGCAGATGAAGTCTCACCCGAGGTAGAGGCAGGGGTGGTTGCAAGACTCCAGTGTCTACAACCTTAGCTATGAAATAGATCTATGATTCTAACACTTAATAGAGCACTCATAAGTTAACATTCATCAATATCCAGTTCTTAGTTACAGCGTAGTTAAACCCTAATTATAGAGCATTGCAGACTTTCACAGTATTCAACCAAATCTAACATCTAACAACACTTAGCATGACGAATAGATTAGATCCTAACATATTCCAACACTAAGAACATGTATGTAAGTCATATCTCACATCCATCCATATACATCATTAAGCACAAAGCATAAACTAATCTGCAGGCTCAAATTCACGTTTAGCAAAAGTGTTCTCGGTGCATGGCGTGACAGGATAAATAGATAACTTGGCAACGAGTCGCTTGCAATGGGTAAGAAGCCTTCATTAACTCAATTCTTCCCATTATGGTGCGGTCCCAATGGTCTGGTCCTGAGTTGTCTAACCATAAATTCCTTTCTTCCCATTCGGGGTGTCTTTCTAACAGTTATACTATTCCCAACGACTATATTGCTTCGCCATGGTGAAGTACCATGTGACGCTTCTCTGATATCCCAGTGAAGTTCCAATTTTTTACATTTTCCTTCTTCGAAGTTCCTTCTAGATCCTTCTATAACTTCTCGATCTTAGCTCTCTTCTTACTTAGATTTCTAGCCTTTTTCCCAATGAGTTTCGTCTCGATATTCCTGTTTCCATTCTGATTCTTATCTCCTCTTGGCAGAGTAACTTCGCGCTATTGAGATTCTTTCCTAGAAATCAGGGGTAATATTGTATCTGGAATAGGTACTACAATCTTCTGGGAGTCCTCTGTTATTCTTGTAACTTTGACATCCAATTCTTTGGATTCAAATTACTTCGATCTATTCTCTTGTTCTTTAATCAAGTGCCTGATCTTCCTAGTCACGAAATCTTTTAACTCTTGCTTCTTCTTCTCTAATACTTCTTTTTCTTTGCTTCTGACCTAGTCTTTTTCAATCCAAGGTTTTTCTAGTAACATAGCAAATGGAGCGTTGTCCTCAATAAATTTAACAACTTCAAATTCTTCTTTTTTTGAAGCTCCTTGAGCACTCATAGATATCTGGGTAAGCTTTCCACATAGGTTTATCATCTTTCCTCTGAATAGTCCTATTCCTCTCAATGAAGAAGTCATAGAAGGCTCCCCTAAAGTTTACCAATTTCTTTCTGTCATAATATTCACCTGTGTTTCTTCATCCAGAACACAGACAATGTCGAAGTCTCCTATTCTTGCTTCTATGCATTCTTTTTCTTTGAAGATCTCTGATAAGCTGACATTTCGGTGGTCATTCAGGATTTATTTTATCTGTAGCAATACTTTCTCTGATTCTTTCTGGGGTTTTTCCATAATCTTAGTTTATGGATCTGACTTAGGGTTTTCTTGTCTCATATTCATTCTTTCAAGCTTAGCAATCATTCTAGGGAAATCCAATACTTCATGGTCCATAGCTCTACAACAAAGACAATTAGATCTTCTACCAGGACATTCCTTAGCCAGATGGCCCAGTCTTCTGCAACTGTAACAAAGGGTTAATCCTCTCTTTCTCTTAAATGATCCCCAGCCTCTCCTGTACTACGCACTAGGAACATGGTAGCTAACTTGAAAAAAATTCTTTCTAGGATCTTGCATCCATTTTTTAGTCCAAACATTCTCTCTATGCATAGGTATAACATATATTTCACTATTCTTATCATATCTACTCATATCAAATCTTCTTTCATCTATCAGTGCCCTAGTTTTCAAGCTAGACAATTCTTATCAAACATACCTAGATCCATACTTTAGAAACAAAAATTTCCACTTATCTTACTTCTACAGAGCACAAATCTTTCATATCTAAAACTTTTCACTATTCTTACCTTTATCAGAGCACAAAGCTTGCAAATCTTACCTATTTTAATCAGAAATTATCACTTTTACCTTGCTTAGAGCACAAATCTTTCATATCTTACCTCTTTTCTTCCGATCAAACTTCTTTTCTTTACCACAAAGCTTCAAAAATCAAGTAGAGTACTATGCACTGGAGCGACAGATCTACGCACAAAGATTTCACAATTTCAGGTAGGATCTTTGAACAAAGCTTCTTCTTTCTCAGTTCCTAGCAATCACAGTTTCAGATCTCGGCAACATAACCATTTGTTGGCACAGGGGAAGACCCAAGATTCAATGCTCAAGAGCGCACCAACAAAACCCTAACTACCATCCCTTTTGGCAACACCTGGGAAGTAGATGAAGTCTCACTCGAGGTAGAGGCAGGGGTGGTTGCAGGACTCCAGTGACTGCAACCTTAGTTGGGACACAAATATATGATTCTAACACTTAACAGAGCACTCATCAGTTAACATTCATCAATATCCAGTTCTTAGTTACAATGTAGTTAAACCCTAATTACAGAGCATCGTAGTATTCAACCAGATCTAACATCTAACATCACTTAGCATGAAGAATAGATTAGATCCTAACAGATTCCAAAACTAAGCACATGTATGTAAGTCATATCTCATATCCATCCATATACATCATTAAGCATAAAGCATCAACAGATCTATTTATCTATATTAAAGCACTAAGCATATTAACATATAAGCACATCAACATATTGCACAAAGCAGAGAAACATAACATATACATGGTTCACTCCCACCCTGGGGCTACGTCCACCAACTCTTCATCTTCTTTATTAGATTCTTCAATAGGTTACATGCACAAAGACTCAAAACCCTACTCCGTAAAGGACAGGAGATCTGCATGGCTCGCTAGACCCTCCTTCCCTGAGTAGATCTAAGAACACAGCCTTCTACAGTCTCTTACAATGACTTGCACTTAGCTCTGCAAGTCTCACACAATATGCACAAAGCGTCAACAACTCTAGATCACGTAGATCCAACCCTAGCACTTAGCCATTCCTTACAACTTCTCCTCATTACATCGCCTAGTCTTCTATATATATATTACAAAATAGGCCTAAGCATGGGTAAACCCATGGGCTGACATTCCATACCCATAACATAATCCCAAAACCCAAAAATCCCTAAAAAAAGGGGGCCGAGATCCCGCGATCTCCTCTTTGTCTTGCGCTCCGTCTTCGACATGCTGTCGAAGTCCCAAAATAGGTCAAACTTGACCAAGGATCTCCAAAACTTGGTCAAGGGCCCACAACACCTCATGGAAACAAAGATGTTAATTATTGAGTTATGGAAAATTTGATTGAAGTTGAATACTAGAATTTGGTGCCATGCAAGCGGTATTTAAAGAAAAAAATATAAATCAAAAGTCATTATGGCAAGAGAAGAAGACCACATCATAACCAAAAGGGAAGAGTTTGAATTTTATCATGCAATATTGATCACTTTAGAGTAGGAGGTCTTGTTCCTTTGATGAGATATGAAAAAACAATTGTATCTTCTTCAACAATGGTCAATTTGATGAGTTCGATGGTCTTACCCAATCTAGTGAACATGATTTTTCACCTCCACCTAATGTCGATTAATTTTCCAATAGTATGGAAATACCTTCTAGTACTTTTAACACCAACATATCTAGTCCAATGCCATTGAATTCTATTCCCATTTTGGGCATGGTGAGTTCTAAAAGCACCACCGCCCAATGTATGAATATGATACACTCACCATTTGGTCTACACCAACCTTTCATAATGGATAAAATGACATATATTAATTCATTTTATGGATCACTTGTTGGCATATGAATTGACATAAGGTGGAGGTGGAAAAATCATGTTCACCGATTGGATAGGATCAACAAACTTGTAGTACTATCCAATTGTTTAAAAAGAGCAAGTTGTTGTTGCATATCTCATGAGGATACAAAAGATTCTTCTCTACACTCATCAATCTTGCATGAGGATACCCAAACTCTTCTTCTTTGGCTATGATGTGGTCTTCTTATTCTACAATAAAATCTTCATGTTCATACTTTGTTTTATGAGTGGTATCTATTGGTCCTCCCTATAATCAATCTCCACTTGCATGATGTCTACTTGTGGTATTCACCATCGAACCTCTTCCACGGTAATATAACCAATGAAAGACATTTCTCTAATACCAAATTGATCCATCAATTGGTCATATTGTCCTTTATTTCTTCTTACTATAGACCAGGTAGGGTATCTACTAACCATTTCTCCATAATGTTGTTGTTTATAAAACATAGTGTAAAGCATAGTTTTGTTGCATCTTGCCCATGACTTGCAAGACTCCTTGAAAACCCCCAATCCTAGGCTCATATGAATTTTTCATTAATTGTTCTTACATCAGCTTACATATCAACTTCTACTTATGTGGGCATCAATTGTTGATTAAAAAAAAACATGTTGTGGCTCCACAATTCATTTAAGGATGCCAAAGTGAAACATAATGCTTCCATATGAAAACTCTATCTAAATATGTAAATACTATGTATATAAGGAATAGATACCATAAAATAAAATCAGAATTAAGATATAAATTGCACACAAGTGATGGACATCGGCCACAACCCAATAGTGATTGGCATAAATCCCTAAGCAATTATAAATAAAATCCGAATTTAAACATGATTCAAAATTTTGTTTGGGCATTCCTTCAAACACTTAGCATGCATTCTATACAATGTTGACCTGATTAGCTAACATTTATTTGGATCTAAATCAATCCATCCTCTATTGGATTTAAACTCTCTATCACCATGGGTTCTCAATTCTTTGTCACCATGTGTCTGTGTTGCTAGGTCACCATGTCAATGTTATGGCATATAATGTTTTTTTTCACCATTCATCCTAATTGTTAGGTCACCATGGAGTGTTCTTAGGAATGTCGTAGAACTCAAGGAGGGAGGTTGTGAGGGAAGTCAAGGAGACAAGGAGAGTAGTTGGAGAAGCATAGATCAAGGTAGTATGGCCTGCATAATCGGGGCAGAGGTTTATTGTCTAGTGGTTTGTTTTTTTAAAAATTGTTTTTGTTTAGTTCTTCTTTTTTTTTTTCCTTTAATGTTTTTTTTATTTTTTTCAATATTTGTTTTTATTGTGTTTTTTTATATGTATTTATAATTCTATCTTCTAGGTGAGAATTGGGTGTTTATGGAATTTTTGGCACTCATTTTGGTTTGATAAAAAATCCATCTAATGATCCTTCAAACCTTGATTTCAAAGGATTTAATTTGAGAAACTAGTTCCCAATACTAAGTTTGATATTTAAATCCTTTGTACATGAGAGGCCATGGTCATTTTAGTGAGTTGGTGTGTTAGCTGTGTAAATGCATGGGTTAGGGATCAAGGGGTAGTGGGTACAATTTATTAATGTGTTAGATACTAATATTGCTTTTGGTTTTCATCTCCCTATGTATTCTGTAACATATTCCCTTACTGAACAAAACCATAGTTCTAGAGATTGTCGAAGAAAACATTTTTGGGCCATAGAATCATGAGAGAGGGGTGATTTATTGACCTCTCCCTCCTCCTATGTGGATCATGTGTGTGTGTGTGTGTGTGTGTAAATAATAAATAGTATATAATAAATATTAATCATGAATAACTAATAGTCGAACACCTAACCCACACTCCTAACACACACACTTGACCTGACCTAACAACTAGCATTTCACTAACACCTATAACCCCCTAAAAACCTAATCCATAACCTCAACCCCTAAAGTTTAGTCTACTACTAACACCTAATGACCAACAAGAGTGAGGGAGGGTGCTATCACATTATATTGGAGACTTTCACCCTACATCCAATTTCTAGATTATCAAAGATTTTGATGTTGATTATAATGTCTCATAAACCCACACAAATTATTTCTTCATATCCTCATAATAATAAGTAGATATGTCATTTGAAACTTCAAGAGTCGATGCATTACTATGCATTATTGTGTAATTAGTTGAGGGAGAGAGTTTTTGACTTCCACCCCCCTTAATGTCTCTACTTTTTAGAAGGTCTATTAATAAGCTATCAATACAAAATTAACCTAACAATAGTCGATGCCTTGATGGTCTAAATTTAATACCAATCAACACAACCAACCCATGAACCTAGCTCATAATTTCCACTTTAATTTCTCAGATTCTCAGTTGTTACTTATTGAGCTTATGATTCTTTTACAGTAACATTGTTGGATAAGATACCCTTGGGACAAATGAAAGGATCTATCATTGTCATGTTTGGCCTCTTAACCTTTTAGAACTCTCTTTTGTTGTCATGCAACATGTGGAATGATTCCCCGTGCGGTAAATGTATGTGTAGGATTTCTTATTACTTGCACATTTTGATAGTCACTGACCCAACATGCTAACCTGATCCACCCTGCTAACTTAACACACCTAACCCATGCACATAACCCACTCAAACCCACACACCAAACTCACACACCTTCAAGGAAGCTTCAATCTCTAACTCACTAACCCTGAGCATGACCCTAACCACTAATTGAATAACATTTTAACCATAATACACTAACCCACTACCCCCTAGGACCCACTAACATACCTTATACCATGACCTATGACCTTGTAACCCACCCTCATTTGACTGCAAAACTCAAAATTTCCACTATATCTCACTCGCATGTTAAAGGTTTCCTATGCACCATGACTTTTGTAGTGGCATAAGGCTCTATGAATGGCCCATGAGCCCTAAAGACAAATATTATGGCCTAAGTCCCTAGTTTTGAGTCTCAAACCATGGCCTAAATGATGCAGGAGCATCTCTCACAGCAAGCGAGCCAACGCGGAATGCAAGTGGACAACTGGACAAGCGCCAGCACAAATTTTGAAATTTCCTGGATTTTGATGTGCCATCTTAAATGAAGTCATTTAAGAAGAGACGCACTTGGTGTAATGTAATCAGACCTTGAGCGCCCCGCTCTCATTTGAAGTAGATAGAGGCATTTATGTTGAGATGAAATAGGTAGATATAATTTAATATTAGATTAGACAATTTTTGAAAGAAAGAGGGAAATGGAATATAGACACCCTCATTAGGCATGGTAACATAGTTAGAAGAATTGGAGCATAGAAGAGAAGTAGAGAGCTATGTAGAACCACCCATGTACAATTATTTGGATTAATAGAAGAAGTTGATTTAGATTCATGGAGTTGTGTTGTTCTCTGTGTATGTGTGTTGATTGATATGCTCATGAATGTTTGCTTCCTGTTATACATATGCTTGATATGTTGTGTATATGATTTCATGTTCTATGTTGAAGTCTGAAGGGTAGAGAGAATGAGTTTCAATTGTTGCTCTATCTGAGAAAGGATTCCTGCAAGGAGTGCAATTGAAGTCATCCGCAAGGAGTGGGTTGACAGAAGGCTAAGATAGTTGAACTCTTGTTCTCATTCACCCAGAAGTGAAATTGGGTTATAGAGGCCGTGCAAGGAGTGTGCAGGTAGAGGAAGTCTCAGTTGTGAATCTGAGTGAAGAGTTGAAGGACTGCTGTCGCAGGTGTGCGCAGAGTCAAGGAGTTCTCAGATATTTTGAAAATATCTGAAGATTACCGCAAGGAGTGCGTGCAAGGACCCTCTTTGAGGTTGAAAGTTATAAGAAGCTCAGGAGGGATAAGGCTTTCAAGCTCGTCGAAGAGAAGCACTGGAAGTTTGTGTCGTGGTGTGTTTAAATAGGTGTTGCACAGTTGCACCGTAGGCGGACAAGTTCCGCAGAGGAATACTTATTCATTCTCAAGGAATCGCCAAAGGGAAGAAATCGACGGTCGGGATATTGTGGAGAGGATTTGTGAAATCCCGCCAACTGTTGGATCTGCCAAAGAAGCAAGGAGGTTGCGACCGCGTTTAGAGTCCAAGCTCGAGGGGTCATGAGCTATTGGATTGTTGTTCAGTTAGTTGTCAACCATCCAGTTCGACAGGAGTTACACAGGATTTAAGTCCCCGTGAGCAGAGGAAAACCCTTGGGAAGACATCGGGATTTTGGTCATCGGGGTTCATACAAGTGAAGTGGCTAGAATTTGCATTTGGGTGAAGTCCAAGGGAAGATATGGATCATCCGTTAGTTGAGACACATGGCGGACATCGAGGCGTCAGGAGTCAGGATATCGACATTTCCATGGACAAGAGATCGGGGAAGTCCATAGTGAAAACCCTGGCATAATTTGAGCCGTCTGTTTGGGGAGATAGGTGTCAGAAATCCGAAGAGAGTCAGTATATTGGCACGTTGGGATATCGGAGTTCCTGAGGTTGTGAAAGTTGGGACATCACAAGTCTCAAAATCCCGAGAGTTAATCTGAATCGTCCATTTTGAGGGGACGCATGGTAGAAAACAAAGTCATCGGGGAAAGTCCCGACAGGAATTAGTCTATCGGCATTTGGGCCATCGAGATATTAGGAATCTCGGTGACAAGGTGTTTATGCAAATTGAAATCATGAAGGTCGAAATCCCGATAAGGGGGAAGCGCCATTGTGGGAGCCAACTGTCAACATATCAGAGAAGTGGGAAGTTTCGTTCAAGGGGCCAACTATCAGCATAGCGAAGAATCGGGGTTTCAAGGATCGCAAATCCTGAGGAAATAAGTATTTGGACATTGGAAAGTCTGAAACCCCGATGGGAGGTATGACGGTGGTCATATAGAGGAGGTCACATCAGACGAAGAGTCTATCCTGGAGGGATAATTGAAGTTAGGGGTGCATCGGGATTTTTAATACCAAAACCCTGATAGAAAGACATAAGACTGTGGTCTTATGAGAAACGGTCATGTGGACTAAAGGCTTAGCCTGGGAGGCTAAGGTAGTAGGGGAGCGTATCAGGGATCGGTGAAACAAATTGTTTGGACATCGCAAGTGACGAAATCCCGATAGGAGGAACCCTGATAACAGAGTAAAAGGTCAGTGTTGATTTGTAAGAAAGGGAGACCTCGTGAGAGAATCGCTATGGGTGAAAATTTCTCGATAGGGAATTAGAACGTTTCAGTTCTTCAGGATGAGGAAGGAGGGAATATCCTATGAGCGGACATGCCTTGTGGGCGTGCCTGCGTCAAGTGGTATCAGAGCTTAGAAAAGCTCCTTTGCTTTCTATGGCAGAGAAAAAAAAAGGAGAATTCACCATGCTGCCAAGGAGAAGGGATAGAAAATCACCTGATCCAGAGGAGGAAAGGGAGATGCCCAAAGGAAGGGGTAGAGAAGTATAGAATCTAGAAGTAGAAAGAGATCTGCATAACTTACGCGCTAGAGTTGTGGACATGGAGATAAGAGAAAGGGGCAGAGCTGATGTGGGAGATCTCAGTGAGTCCAAAAATGAAGATGATGTTGGACATGGAGAAGAAGAAATCCCAGCAGAAGATGTAGCAAATGAACGCTTACTTAAATCTATTGCAAGAATGAGTGCAAAGGTAAAAATGGACATTCCAGTTTATGAGGGAAATCTGGATGTAGAAGAGCTTCTAGATTGGATTAGAGCTCTAGACACCTATTTTGACTATGAAGATATCGAAGAGGACAATAAAGTTAGGCATGCCGTCACGAGATTAAAAGGACATGCAGCCTTGTTGTGGGATGAACTACAAGCTGACAGGCATTGCCAAGGCAAGCAGAAAATTAAGAGACGGGACAGGATGATTGCAAAGATGAAGGCAAAATTTATTCCCAGGGACTATCAAATTTCTTTGTTCAGGAGGATGCAGAACCTGAGACAGAATATGATGACAGTGAAGGAATATACTGAGGAATTTTACAGGTTGAATATCAGGGCAGGTCTTCGCGAAAGCAATGACGAAAAAGTGGCCAGGTATATAAATGGCCTGAGATATGAGATTCAGGATGAAATGAGTATGGGAACCATCTGGATGGTAGAATATGCTTATCAAATGGCTTTGAAAGCTGAAGAGAAGCTGAGTCGAAAGCAAAGTCAGAGGGGCAGAGGAAGAAGTCAGCCCAGAGGCAAATAAGTTGCCCAGGAAAGAACCCAGAAGCTCGGGGACAACTGGAAGAAACCTCAGACTTAGACAGAGAGGGGTGGAAGTTCACAGCAAAGGCAATACGCAGAGAAAAGAGAACATCATACTGAGTAGAGAGGAGGATATGCTGATAATAATAGGTTTCCTCGTACCAGAGGTAGAGGAAGAGGAAGAGGTGGAGTAATCACATGCTTCACATGTGGAAAGAATGGGCACAAGTCTTATGAGTGTCCAGAGAAAAAGAAAGAGGTTGGAGAGACTCACATAGCCGAGGCACAGAGGTGAGATGTTGAGGCAGAATACACTGAAGGCAAAATATCACTGGTGATGCGAAAAGTCCTTTTGACACCAGAGAAAGAAATAGAAATCTCAGCCTAAAGAAACAGTCTTTTTAGGACTGCTTGCAAGACCAAGGATAGAGTATGCAAGGTCATTGTGGACAGCGGTAGCATGGATAATCTCGTTTCAACTGAGATGGTGGAAAATTTGGAGCTAGAGACGACTGATCATCCACGTCCATATAAAGTTTCGTGGCTACAAAAAGGACATCAAGTAAATGTTACCAAACAATGCTTAATTGAATTTAAGATAGGAGGATATAGTGATAAGATTTTATGTGATGTTATTCCTATGGATTTTTGTCATCTATTGTTGGGTAGACCATGGAAATATGATAGGAATGTGATTCATGATGGGAGGTGTTAACTCCCAAAATGAAACCTTCCTTTCAGCCGAGTGTTGGCTGGATATCATAGCTTTCAGTAGTAGCTTCAAGTCATTTTTGAGTTTTTGGTTCAGGAAAATTTTGGTTTTTTCAGTGTGTCTTAGGAAATAATCGAAAATAAAGTCTTCCATTTCAAAAATACGACTGTTTGCTTTCA
>ML787166.1:331560-355053 GCA_009831015.1 Picea engelmannii
AAATCAAACAAGGGTTCGAACTTGGAGAGACTTTGTTGTATGTTTGGGTTGCTGTTTCTAATAAAAAATCACAGTTTTCTCTTGTTGTTGTGATCAGATATTTCATCCACCATTTTTCTGCACTCTGTTCAAATTAGTTTAGCATGTGCTCATAATTTGGATTGAGGAAATTCCTATTCGCTGTGTGTGACCCGATGTTATGCATGTATTTGGTTGCATAAACCCTGCATGTTAATGTATTTGGTTGTCTCAGCAATATTTTGCATACCATCTCTGTTATTTATCATCTAATTTACAGTTTCTAAGAGCACTGGCTCATTTAACTATTTGATAAGCAACCTTTCCATCGAGTTATTGTGGTATCCCATCGATCCATTTGCTAAAAAGGTATTGAATTCTCAAGTTACCAGGCATACTTAGTCTACAACCCTAAGTAGTTCCCTGGAGTGATAACAGGAGGATGAACACATACACCCTGGAAAAGAATGGGAGAACTCATATGTTGCATCCAATTAAGGATAAGGAGGTGAAACTGGAAGTAAGCAACACAATACTTCTCATGAGTGGGAAGGAACTTATTACGGAGGTTAAGAAGAAGGAGGAACCGCAATTCTTTGTGGTCAAAAAACCAAAGATTGTTCTGACTAGCACAAGAGTGGACGATTTACCAGAAGAAGTTCAGGGACTGCTGGAAGAGTTCGCTGATATAGTAGTGGACGAATTACCTCGTTCGTTGCCATCGATGAGAAGTGTGAGTCATCGTATCGATCTCATACCCGAAGCCAGTTTTCCAAACAAAGCCATGTACAGATTGACGCCGCAAGAGAATGAAGAAGTTAAAAGGCAAGTCCAGGATCTGTTGGACAAAGGTTTGGTCAGGGAAAGCTTGAGTCCATGTGTTGTTCCAACAGTACTCAGTCCAAAGAAAGACAGAGGCTAGAGGATGTGCATTGATTCAAGGGCGATTAACAATATAACCATTAGGTACAGGTTTCCATTGCTAAGGATGGATGATCTGATGGACTGTTTAAGTGGAGAAAAAATATTTTCAAAGATTGATTTGAAGAGTGGATATCACCAGATTCACATGAGAGAAGGTGATGAATGGAAAACAACATTCAAGACAAATGAAGGTTTGTATGAATGGATTGTTATGTTGTGTGGCTTAACAAATGCACCAAGTACCTTTATGAGGTTGATGAATGAAGTCCTGAAGGATTTCATCGGAAAATTTGTTATCCTATATCTAGATGATATACTTATTTTCAGTAAAATGGAGGCTGAACATCTGAAGCATTTGGCCATTGTGATGAAGAGATTATAGCAAGAGAAGTTGTTGTTAAACATAAAGAAGTCCTCATTCATGAAGACATAACTCATTTATTTGGGATTTGTTATTTCAGCAAATGAGTTGAGGATGGATCCAAATAAGGTGGAGGTAATAAAAAATTGGCTATCACTGAGGAACATATTTGAGGTGAGAAGTTTTCACGGATTGGCTAGTTTCTACCGAAAATTCATTAGGAATTTCAGTGGAATTAGTGCAGCGATGATGGATACAGTGAAGAAAAGACATAAATCTTTTGACTGGACTGAAGAGGCTGAGAAGAGTTTCAATTTGTTGAAACGGAAGATTACGAATCAACCAATTCTGGTGTTGTCGGGTTTTCAAAAGACATTTCAGGTGAAATGTGATGCAAGCGGGTTTGCAATGGGAGCAGTCTTAAGTCAAGATGACAGACCGATTGCATATTTCAACGAGAATGAATCGAAGGTGAAATATTCCACATATGACAAGGAATTTTATGCCATCATCCAGGCATTGAAGAAATGGAGACATTATTTGATTTCGAAGGAATTTGTTTTATATAGTGATAACCATGCATTGTAGTTTGTGACTCAATAGGAGAAGTTGAATCAGAGGCATGTTAAGTGGGTTGAATACATGTAGAATTTCACTTTTGTGATAAAACATATTTCTGGTACTGCTAACAAAGTTGTTGATGCTTTGAGTAGGAAGTGTTTTCTGTTACAGGAGTTCAAAGTCAAAACATTGGGTTTTGATGATCTCAGGGACATGTATGCAGATGATCTAGACTTTAAAGAAGCATATGAAGTAGCTGAGAATCTAGTTCTTAGAGATAGCAGCAAATGGGCCGAATACATGATCCAGGAAGGATTGTTGTTTAGAGGCAATCAACTATGTATTCCAAATTGTTCGATGAGGGAGAATCTGCCAAAGGAGAAACACAACGGAGGATTGGCCGAACACTTCGGTCATGAAAAATCATTCGCAAAGCTGAGCAAGTCATACTTTTGGCCGGGAATGCGAGCCGAGGTCAAGCGATTTGTGGACAGATGCAGAATTTGCGAGCATTCAAAGGGAAGGAAGTAGAATATAGATTTTTATCAACCATTTCCCATACCTGAGAGGCCGTGGGATGAAATTAGCATGGATTTCATATTGGGATTGCCAAGGACACAAAGAGGATTTGATTCGATCTTTGTGGTAGTGGATAGATTTTCCAAGATGGCACATTTTATCCCATGTCAGAAAACCAGTGACGCAACGCACATCGGAAATCTATTTTTCAAAGAAGTCGTTTGACTTCACGGCTTACCAAGGAGTATAGTTTCAGACAGATATACGAAGTTCATAGGGAAATTTTGGAGGACATTATGGAAAAAGATGGGGAATAACTTGTTGTTTAGTTCAGCTTATCATCCTCAGACAGATGGATAGATAGAAGTGGTGAACAGAAGTCTGGGAGACTTGCTGAGGAGCCTGGTGGCGGAGCACCACAGCAGTTGGGACAATATATTGCCATAGGTAGATTTTGCGTATAACGGCTCAGTGAATCAGAGCACAGGCCAGAGTCCATTCCAGATTGTATATGGCATGCAGCCGAGAGGAGTTTCTAAATTGAGAGATTTGGAACAGACTGCTACTAGGAGCACTAGTGCAGAAGAATTCGCGGAGGCGATGAAAGAACTTCACAGCCGGGTGAAGGAGCGGTTGCAGCATTCAAGTCAGGAGTATAAGTGGAGAACAGATCAGCATCGAAGATGACTCCAATTTGAGGTTGGTGACTTGGGTCTGGCACATTTGAGAAGAGAAAGGTTCCCAAGAGGAACATACAATAAATTGAAGATGAAGAAGATCAGACCATGTAAGGTCTTAAAGAAAATGGGAGAAAATGCTTATGAGATTGAATTACCCGATGGGATCGAAATTTCTCCGATATTCAATGTCTCAGATTTGTACCCATACAAAGCTGGGGAAGTAGAAATAAGTGATGAACAACCAGAGGTTTAGTGGAAAAATCAGATGCCAGTTGCAGAGAAGCCACAGATGGGGCAGATACTGGATAAACGAGTGGGTAAGAAGACCAGAAGGAAAGAATATTTTGAATATTTGATCAAGTGGAAGGGCCATCCAGCTAAAGATGCCAACTGGGAGACTGAAGTAGATATTCTAAAGCATGGAAAGACCATGCAGGAGCTCATGGACAAGAGCCCATGAATATTTTCAAGCCATGGAGTATGATGCAGGAGCATCTCTCACAGCAAGCGAGCCAACGTGGAATGCAAGTGGACAGCTGGAAAAGCGCCAACACAAATTTTGAAATTTCCTGGATTTTGATGCACCATAATAAATGAAGTCATTTAAGAAGAGATGCACTTGGTGTAATGTAATCAGACCTTGAGTGCCCCGCTCTCATCTGAAGTAGATAGAGGCATTTATGTTGAGATGAAATAGGTAGATAGAATTTAATATTAGATTAGACAGTTTTTGAAATAAAGAGGGAAACGGAATATAGACACCCTCATTAGGCATGGTAACATAGTTAGAAGCATTGGAGCATAGAAGAGAAGCAGAGAGTTGTGTAGAACCACCCATGTACAGTTATTTGGATTAATAGAAGAATTTGATTCAGATTCATGGCATTGTGTTGTTCTCTGTGTATGTGTGTTGATTGATATGCTCATGAATGTTTGCTTCCTGTTATACATATGCTTGATATGTTGTGTATATGATTTCATGTTCTAAGTTGAAGTATGAAGGGTAGAGAGAATGAGTTTCAATTGTTGCTCTATCTGAGCAAGTATTCCTGCAAGGAGTGTAGTTGAAGTCATCCACAAGGAGTGCGTTGATAGAAGGCTCAGATAGTTGAACTCTTGTTCTCGTTCACCCAGAAGTGAAATTGGATTATAGAGGCCGTGAAAGGAGTGTGTAGGCAGAGGAAGTCTTAGTTGTGAATCTGATCGAAGAGTTGAAGGATTTTTGTCGCAGGTGTGCGCAGAGTCAAGGAGTTCTCAGATATTTTGAAAATATCTGAAGATTGTCGCAAGGAGTGCGTGCAGGGACCCTCTTTGAGGTTGAAAGTTGTGAGAAGCTCAGGAGGGATAAGGCTTTCAAGATTGTCGAAGAGAAGCACTGGAAGTTTGTGCTGTGGAGTGTTTAAATAGGCGTTGCATAGTTGCACCGTAGGCAGACAAGTTCCGCGGAGGAATACTTAGTCATTCTCAAGTAATCGCCAAAGGGAGGAAATCGACGGTCGGGATCTTGTGGAGAGGATTTGTGAAATCCCGCCAACCATTGGATCTGCCAAAGAAGCAAGGAGGTTATGACCACGTTCGGAGTCCAAGCTCGAGGGGTCGTGAGCCGTTGGATCGTTGGTTAGTTAGCTATCAACCATCCAGTTCGATAGGAGTTGCATAGGGTTTAAGTCCCCGTGAGCAGAGGAAAACCCTTGAGAAGACATCAGGATTTTGGTCATCGGGGTTCATACAAGTGAAGTGGCTAGACTTTGCATTTGGGTGAAGTCCGAGGGAAGATATGGACCATTTGTCAGTTGAGATGCGTGGCAGACATCGAGGCGTCAGGAGTCGGGATATCGAGATTCCTGTGGACAAGAGATCGGGGAAGTCCATAGTGAAAACCCCGACATAATCTGAGCCGTCCATTTGGGGAGACAGGTGTCAGAAATTCGAAGAGAGTCGGTATATTGGCACGTTGGGATATCGGAGTTCCTGAGGTTGTGAAAGTCGGGACATCACAAGTCTCGAAATCCCGAGAGTTAATCTGAACTGTCCATCTTGAGGGGACGTGTGGCAAAAAATGGAGTCATCGGGGAAAGTCCCGACAGGAAGTAGTCTATCAACATTTGGGCCATCGAGATATCGAGAATCCTGGTGACAAGGTGTTTATGCAAATTGAAATCGTGAAGCTCAAAATCCTGATAAGGGGGAAGCGCCATTGTGGGATCCAACTGTGAGCATATCAGAGAAGTGGTAAGTGTCGTTCAAGGGGCCAACTGTCAGAATAGCAAAGAATCAGGGTTTGAAGGATCGCAAATCCTGAGGACATAAGTATTTGGACATTTGAAATTCTGAAACCCCGATGGGAGGTATGATGGTGGTCATATAGAGGAGGTCACATGGACCAAGAGTCTATCCTGGAGGGATAATTGAAGTTAGGGGTGCATCGAGATTTTGAAGACCAAAACCACGACAGAAAGGCATAAGGCTGTGTTCTTATGAGAAATGGTCACGTGGACTAAAGTCTTAGCCTGGGAGGCTAAGGCAGCAGGGGAGCATATCGAGGATCGGTGAAACAAATTGTTTGGACATTGCAAGTGCCAGAATCTTGATAGGAGGAACCCTGATAACAGAGTAAAAGGCCAGTGTTGATTTGTAAGAAAGGGAGACCCCGTGAGAGAGTCGTTGTGGGTGAAAATTTCCCGATAGGGAATTAGAAGAACCTTTCAGTTCTTCGGGCCGAGGAAGGAGGGAAGATCCTGTGAGAAGATGTGCCTTGCGGGCGCACCTGCGTCACTAAACCTCAATAACTATCCCTAATGGATTTCCTTGGGGTGACATATGCCCCAGATTTCTATAGTTGGATGGAATATCATTCATAAGTAGAAAGTGCTCCGCACTATATTTGGTTGAAAGATAAGTGTTATATCTATGTTAAATAATTCTACAATTTGCTTTGCTACTTTTTGTCATGATTATGCATATATGGGTCATGAGTGTGTGAATCTTGTTATGAATGAATTGAATACGGTTCAATTAAAGGAATGCTAGAATGGTTATGTATGTTGTTTTTATTAATGGTATTGTTAGTGGCTTAATTTTCTTATCTTTTGGAGTGCATGGTGGGGACATTACATTGGTGTTTAAAAGACCTAAGATTAAAATAAATATATGATAGTTTAATTTTTTTTTTGTTTGTTAATTTGTGCGGGACCTATTGGCTACGTGATTAACATGTGGCTTGAGAAACCGCGACTCAGGGGCATTTAAGCCGTAAAAATCACCTAGGGATCGCACCCGGCCTGAGCCACACCAACCCTTAACATGGTTGGATTTTTTGTCCCCGCAGGTTTCGAACCGGTGACTTTAACATCACAGAGTGGCTTAACAATACACTCCATTACTGACTGTCCTACACCTTGGGGACATATATGATAGTTTAATTATTATTATATTTTGGATGCCATTTTTTTTTCATTTTATTTTATTGGTGTGACTTACATATACATGTTGCACATCTTATTCCACTAGGTTGTATGAACATGAAGAGATGCAACAAAATTTCTATTTCTAAATAGGCTTGGGCTAGGGTCACATCATACTTACTAAATGGATGGGATGCAGGGGAGGTGAACAATATTTGTGCATGTGCATGCTCTAGTACTTTGAATTTCCAAAGTGGTTGATGGGGATCATCTAGTTTTGATTATGCCGAAAACATTTTTAAGGGAGGAATTTTCACCAAATTTGGTCATCCTAAACCACTTGGTTTGGAACAACTATTTATGATATATATTTGGTTAACCAAACATATGTCAGAAGATGATTTTTTCCTTAAAACTCTAAGATTCACTCCATTGAATCTTAAAACTCTAAGATTCAATGGAGTAAATATTTTAAAATATTTAAAAAAAAATGAAAAGGCCTCATGTGACTGGATAAAATATGGAAAGGGAAAGAGTAATGCAATTTCCATTCTTTTAGGAGTTCCAAATATTGAAATCTAAACTTCAATGCATCCATGTCAATGGTTGATTTTAGGCTAGATGATAAAAAATGAAAAAGGTTTTTTTTTTTTTTGAGAGAGAGGGAAAGTATATGTCTTTCTTCCAACCGAGAGAGAGTGGGTGAAAAGGAAAAACATAATTTCTCTACTCCCATCCTAATATGGAGGACATCCCAAATGTGATTTGAGCACTATTTTGATTGACCTCTACAATGACATATTCAAAAGGAGGATGCAGACGTGGAGCTATAGTTCATGGATCCGAGGTCATGATTTAGATCTAAGTGGAAGCAACGATTGGAACAGAGAATACAACTACTGGTATGGATATCATAAAAGTTCAAAACCTTTGAATTGATCTTTGCAATGATATGAATTGATGTGTATGGAGAGGAGGGTTTGGCTAGGGCACAATTGTTGGATTCATGAAAGCCCCAAAGCTGTCAAAAATCTCACATCAATGTATGCCAAGTGCAGGAATTCAAAGAATGCATGCCAAGTGTATGACGAAATTCCTAAATGAGCAAGGTAAGTAGTTCAATGTGACCACCAACTTCAGTCATTATCATTTCATTTTTAGTCCCCCCATGAATAAAAAATTTGTACACATTGTGCACCAAAGTTGATATCTATAGAGAAACAAGCAAAATCTCCTATGCCCTCACACAAGAACTCATCGAATTAATACTCAAAACTATGTAAGTTTTATCATACATTGAATGTGAAATCTAATCTTTATTACCCAAATAATCATTGATATCTATAGAGAAACAAGAAAAATATCTTGTGCCCTCACACAAGAACTCATCGAATTAGTACTCAAAACTATGTAAGGTTTATCATATATTGAATGTGCAATATAATATTTATTACCTAGATAACTATAGGATTGTACCTAAGATCTGGAATGTGTGCAAACATCAATATAATCAGCCTTATGCTGTAGAAATTAGGTCTCTAATATCTACATCATATCTTCACTAATTGTTGGATTAAAAATGAAATAGTAATCATCTATCACAAACCATATAACTATGGGAGAACACATACAAACTGGAGTGCCCTTACATGCAATGATTGTTGGGCATCGCTCTTCTTTATTAGCTTCTCCTAAGTTGAAAATTTTACTAGATCTTGCAATCGGAGGCAAAATTAACACTGCCAACTTACCCCAAAGGGTTTTAAAGTCCTTTGAATGCATTGGTGAGTATATTTTCACAAAACAAGTATGATTATGAGCTACAAAAAAGAATATATCTATCTATCTATCTATCTATCTATCTATCTATCTATCTATCTATCTATCTATCTATATATATATATATATATATATATATATGAATTTTAAAATTGATAAAATATATTAAAACTTTAGAGTCAACAAGAGATTTCAACATGCCCCTTATAACATCAAATAGAAGAACGTTTACCCATAATGTAAGACAACATCAACCTAAATCCATTACGAAACTTGATAAATAAAATCATGTAAATAAAATGATGTACATTAATACCCAAAACTACCTAGTGACAAAAGGATGAATCATCATGTAAAGAAACACATAATATAAGACAACATCAACCTAAATCCATTAGGAAACTTGATTAACAAGTGTTGCATGGCAACATAGTCCTTGTTAGGTTGGAATGAGAATAAATGCATTGCTATGGCGGGACTGAGGGAGAATGAGAAGCCCGAAGCAGCGGACAGAAATCGAAATTACAGTGGACACGTGGCAAGCAACATGAAGTACAGGTGGTATTCATGCAGAAAATGAGTCATGGCAGTATGCGACATGCCAACCATAAGACGTCAAGATGATACATGACTCTGGGAGAATTTCACTCTGGGAATAAGGTCGGAGGCCCGAAGATTTGGAGTCCCGAATTCTTGAATTAGTTAATCATAATATTATATTAATATGGGGTTAACAAGTAATTAGTAAGAAAGTCACTTTGTGAGAAATTAGACAGCCAGGAAAGAGCACAGATATCCCCATCACGTGTGAGTAGATATATTGTTCCTACCTTGTATGTTTTATGTGTTTAATGTATTTATGCAATTCATTCATAATGATCTCTGTATACTTCGAACTGGCTTTCATCTCAATATCTAGAGTTAAGTACAATTTCCATAGTCACTTCTTTAATTTTTCCCATGGACAAAGTAAGCAACATGCATTTCATTCTATTAAACAGATCATCTGGCTTGTTTGTCTCTATATGTGTTAGGATAAATAAAGTTATATGCGGTGGACAAGAAGATTCTTTGGTCTTCTTCTGTGACCTATGTGTTTGCTAGTATTTCCTATACGTTTGCAGAGGTTGATCTACAATTTCTCTCCAGAAAGAAGGCATCTTTGTATAGCACCAACTGGGCATCTTAGTATAGTACCGACTGGTATATTTTCAACATGTCTATCAAGTTGACTGTTTTTATTTGGCAATGATAAAAAATTTCGAAGGTTTCTATTTATGCGGATATTCTTGCAGATGTATTTACAACTTTGTTAACCCTTGAATCTGTTAGCACCGAAACGACAACCTAGAGAGGATGTCAATCCTACTGTGTTTTTTATAGATGTGATACACCTCTTTAATTTTTTCAGGGGTGTGTATAGTTCAAATGTGGGACTTAGAGAATTTCCTTTGTAATGACTTGAAGCAATACAAAACGATAGATTTTTTTTTTTTTTTTTTGAAATAAAGGTTCTTGGAAAATAGGACCATGAATCACACACATTAAACATTCGAATTAAATAAACACAATTTCCTGACATCCAACATAGTTGAAGATAAAAATTTATGAGCACATAAAAATAAAAGAAGATGATCGATTTGCATAAAGAGAACTAATTTTTCATTCCGAAAATAGGGTTACAAGGCACTGTCGAGATTGTTCCCAAAGTAGTTTTCTTTGAAACTTATCAAAAAATAATAATGTTTGTTACATATTTCTGGAAATTTAAATGTGTTTGTCATATGGACTGGGATTGGAGCTCCCATGGACCACAAAATAAATAAGTACAAGAAATAGGATTGTACTAAGAAGAAGTGGGTGACAGTAGAGAGAAAGACCTGAAAAGAAGAAATTGGAAGTTATCAGTCTTTGGTCAAACATTTCTATTTAAAAAAGTGGAATAATTGGATTGATAAAGAAAGAAAGATGTGATCATTATAGACTTACTATGATGGTATCTATTTCTCCCTTTGCTATTTTCTTGTTGATGCATTTTTATTGCTCTCGTCGATGACCACTTGAATCGTGCCAACCGCTTGTTGCCCTTCATTGGTGAGCTTGTCAATTTCCCTTTGGAGGCATTCTTCAATGTAGCTTCTCATGGGGACCACATTGATCTCATCCCGAATTTTTATGTTGAAAAACTCATTTTCTAATACCCTTAGACCGACAGATTATGCAGAGCCTGTTCAATTTCTTCATTTTGTGCCGAATAGTCCACAAGCTAGTTGTCCATGTCATCTTGACCATATTCAAGGATGTCGTAAAACTTTTCTAAAGACAAACCCTTAAAAATATTAACTTGTTCATCGAATGTTTTCTTGGTTAAGGACAAGGACTTGAGGATTAAGTTGGGGTCTTGGACCTCGTTGGTACTTCCGGCTAAGTTTATTTTGGTCAACTTTCTGAGTAATCCTTCTTTCTTTGATATGACGTGTTCACATGATTGGACAATGAGATGTAGTTTCTTAACTTTCTCTTTACAACATGCTTTTAATTTTTTGATCCGGTTTGAGGAGGGGATATCTTCTTGTCTTCTTCTCAGATCTGAAATGTTGGTGACATGGTTTCCAAAAGGGATGACTGTCTCTAGATAGAAACATTCTTCATTTTTTAAATATGCTTGCAAATGTTCATGCAAATCATGTGCCCTTGTTCCAAAGGAAGCTATATTTTGTGATGTTGACCAAGATTGAGTAGTTAGCTCCATTGTTTTCTTGATATTCTTCTCCACATAACCTCAACATGATGTGAGGAGGCTGTAGGATCCTTTTAAATTGGCTGTAGGGGTGGCAGGCACGGTCATTTCTAAAGGACTAGAAAGAAATGGGATAGGAATCAAAGCTTCCTCCAATTACTTGATTCGATTCTTCATTCTAGCATTCTCCACGTCAATGCCTCCAATGGAATCATCAAGAGAATCTTCGGTTGCTCAGTGAAGTTGGGAGATTTGGGACAGCTGCATGTTCCTAAGGTTAATCTCAGAACGAGATTTCCCTTTCTTATTTCTTACATCTCTCTTTTCAATAATTAAATTTTTAGATTGGCTGTAAAAAACAATGCTCTGGAATACGAAGGATTCATCTTCATCAAAAATATCTGTCTCAGCTATTTCCATTATGGGACTATGGTGGACCGTGTCCCCGGGCTGATCACCATTGGAAAATACGTTATCTAGATCAGTCTCAAGTTCCATGTCTTCACTTTCGGTTTCGGGCTCTTCCGCTTTCCCTACAACGTTTTTTCTCTTCTTCCTCATGGGAAGCTTGTGACAAATATCAATTTTACCGTGAGAAGGGTTCTTATCTCCTCCTCCGTTTGAAGAATTTTGGGTTTCTTTCCTACTGGGGTGGGTCATTGGACCGATGCTCCGGGATGTCAAACTCTTGGGAGTGCTAGTTAGGGATTGGACACTCTTTTTGTTGGACAACTGACAGGGGGGGTGAATCAGTTGTTACCATGCTTAAACAATAATGCTTATTTTAAATTCTTTGCAAAGCACTTAATGACAATCAAAATAATGCAGGGAAGTAAGCAATATAACATTCAACATCATTGTCACATATGAAATATACAGAGACAGATATTTCCTGAGGAAACCCATAAAGGGTAAAAACCTCTTCTTCTTTATATGATAAGTAATCTTTACATTCTGTACATTATCATACATATGAGCTCCAACTCATTGTGAGGCTACAACCTCTGTATTGCAAGCTACAACTTACCGAGAGCACCAACTCTCTGTTTTCTCTAGCACCTACTAGAAGGAAGCACCAACTCCCTGGTTTCTCTAGCACCCACTAGAAGGAAGCACCAAATCCCTAAATGTTCCAGCTCCAATTGAATGAAAGCACCAATTTCCAGTCAGATAGGCACCAACCTGTGTAACAAAGAACAATAGTTCTCCATTGTGCCAGCCTGCCACCCTGGTTTCTCTGGCTGCAACCAGATGGAATCTACAACTCCTTGTGTTCAAGCACCCACTTGAACCTCTAAGGACAACAATCCTCCCTCGCGCCTCCCAACCACCCTGTGATATAAATCTTTGCTATATGTAAATTTAACACAGTGATACACTATTTATCATTGGCTTACTAGACTTATCATTGTTCTGCTATCTTGCTCTGCTCTCTCGTATCAGTGTCTCTCTGTCTGCATCTTCTTGTGGTTTCTGAACTTATGCTTTTCTCTACAAGAGCACCTCAGCCTTCCTTTAGTGTCTCACTGTCTTGCTACACACATCCCTTTCACTTACTGTGCTTCTTCCTTTTATGCTATGTGTTCCATGTCCATTCAATACACCATTCCTCTTCTTCGTGTTTCCGTTGTTGCACACTCCTCCTTCTACACTCCTTGATCACTTTAAACAATAGCAACAACCATCTCTTCTTTGTTCTACATACTTATAGTCTCTGTGCACCTTGTGCATGTTGTCCCACCATGCTTCTGCATGCTCTCTCCATGTCGAGTGCTCTTCCTGATCATCATCGCAACTCTTCAGCTTCTCTAGTAGTTAAACCCATGCGTCCATCATCACTGGGTGTTATGTTGAGATTCCTTAGCTTGTCTTGCAGTTGAGACTCTTCGTCTTCTCTATCAAAGTCGAGTTGATCCTCTTCGTTGCAGTTATAGGCTTCAACACTCTTCCATCTGTCAATCACCTCTAAGAATAGTCTTCCTTCCACCGGAAGATGCCTCGAGCCTCTTCATCTTCTCTGTAGATCACACTGAGGCCTGTTTCATTCCTCTGGTAGAAGCCATCAGTCATTTCTAGCAGTTACACTCCAAAGTGAAATAGTAGCCCTCCGATCATACTTAAATTCACCTGCACCGTTGGATTGGATCCTTAGGATCTTGCGTTTATTTCACATTTTGACATTTCGGAATTTCGACATTCTTGTGGTGAAGAGTCTCGATTCTCCATGTCCCAAACTTCGAAATGGAGATTATCTCTTCGAGCTCTTCTCTACATCTCTTCCACGATGTGACCTCCAACGGTGACAAAGAGTTACACAAAAAAGGTGTTTTCACATTTTGCCTTTCGGAATTTCGGGACTCCTTTGATGAAGAGTCTCAACTCTTGACTCTTCCAACTCCTGGTATTCGAACCTCCAAAATGGAGTTGGATCAATGGTCCACACTCTTGATGATTCGATCGTCCAGATCTCTTCGTGATTTCGCATATCGTGATTTCGGCATTCTTGATGTGAGAGTTCTTGACAACTCCAAGTCCCATTATCCAAAACTCCGAAATGGAGTCAGATCAATGGCATTTCGGTGTTTCACATTTTTCCGTTTCGAGACTCCTATGGTGAAGAGTCTCGGCACTTAACTTCTCCAACTCCCGGTATCTGAAGTTCCAAAATGGAGTCGGATCAAAGATCCGGTATTTTTTCGTTTCGCATTTCAACAATTCGGCATTTCAGCACTCCTGTGGTGAAGTGTTTCGACACTTCAACTCCCGGTATCCAGGACTTCGAAATGGATTTCTTTCCCGGTCTGCAAAGATCTTTGTTGGTGTGCCTATTTTGGGATTTCGACGTTTCGCATTTCAGTGATTCGACATTTTGACACTCCTGTGATGAAGTGTTTCGACACTTCAAATCTCGGTATCTGGGGCTCCAAAATGGAGTTATTTCTCGATGTGGGAAATTCTTTGTTGGTGTGCCTATTTTGGGTTTCATGTTTTCGGGGTTTCTCATTTCACGATTCTGGGACTCCTGATGACGAAGAGTCTTGACTCTTCCAACTCCCGATATCAAAAACTGTCCTCCTGCCTTCGGGATTTCATAACCCCGCTTCACGTTGCTCTTTAAAGAACGTGTAGGTTCTCTTGGATCCAATGCCGGTCATACCTCAGACTCAGATATGACATTCATCGAGAATTCTCAATGGGATCCAAATATCACTGTTGCTTCTCCTCCCAGGCTTTCGTTGTCCCTGTTTTTCCATCATTGCATACTTTGATCTTGCCATCAATGACAATCACACCTTCCATCAATGATAATCACAACTATCTCCCCCTTTGGCATTGATGCCAACCTTGAATGACTACGCTAATCTATTTGGATCTCCAACTGTAGCATCCGGTATGTACCACTCCTTTTCTCCCCCTTTGACATAAATGTCAAAGAAAACATGCTCCCCCTAAGCCGTTGCAGTATTTTTAGGAGGTATCAGATATTCAATCAATACAAAACTCCCCCTAACAGGATGGAATATCTTAGGTGTGAGACAGGATGACACCCAACTTCTGTCGAAGGTATTCAAATGGTGTCTTTGATCAGGGGATCAAATTTTGCTCAAAAATTCAAAGTGCTCAGAATCACTTCAAATCGAATGAGAGTGTAGGCCTCATCATTACAAACCCAACACAACTCATTTGGGTTCAAACGAATGTCGAGAGCGAGAGATATCGCGATCTGTTCGAATCGTCAAATAGGTAAAAAAGGGGACGTTGACTGTGCAGTCCGTACAGACTGACGTCGCAGAGGACGTACAGGTGACATGGTAGTTTTGAATTGGCTGACAGTTGGACAAATCATGTTTCGACATGTGGCAGTTTTTGGTTTGTGGTTGGGTGCCACGTGGCCTAGTCATGGGCTACCACATGGCACAATTATATTGGTTATTGTTCAAAATTTTATGGAGTCCGTGGGATTCGAACCCCGGACCTCCCCACCGGCCAAGCCTTTGCAAAGTCTGCCCTGCCAACACACCGTGCTTTGTTCCTTGTTAACTATATGTTTTAATATATATATAAATTTGAATTACTTTGTGGTTGGCGCGGGGGTCCGAGCTGGGGCTTAGCCCCAGCCCCCGGTCACACACCTTATATACCATGTGACCCAATGTAATAGTTAGCATGCGCGTATTTGATTTATGAAACAGTTAAGCCACGGTTCTTATGTGTTCTCACATGACCTTAACATTAGCACAGGAGTTTGTGTTCAAACAGTTAGCACGGTTTCAACGGATAGTCCATGCGCCTGACACTTGGCGCTTAACTGTTGGCTTTTAAAGGTTAGCCCTTTTTATATATGTGGTTGGTTCTATGACCCACATGTGCCCATGATTTTGACGGTTAGGGGCTGGTGCGCCCATAACCATCCTACAGTTCACACCATTGGCACGGTTGCGTTCGGTGCCAGGTTTTTATGCTTTAAATGGTGTGTGTGCTAGGTTGAATGAATAAGGGTGAAATTTGTAGATGCAGAGACAACAAGCTTGAAGGGGGGACTTCCAGAAAGCCTAACTTTTTTGTTTTTTGGCCAAACGAGGTGCCAAAAAAGCCTAGCTAGGGGTTTTGGACTGATGCAGGCACGGGCCACACTTGACTACACCCACTCACGGGATCTCTCAATTCAGCTCCTTGAGCCTAAGAGGCTCAATTCAATTCCCTTTTGGAATCTCCGATGAAAACCCGATCCACAGGTCCTTCTTCTCACTCACACAGTCCTTTTCACATGACCGTGATCTTCCCTAACTCAATTTTGGGTTTCAGGATTCTCTGATCCTCGATGCCACGAGAACCACTATCCTCTTGATTCTCTGGACTTCGATATCCCAATGCACTCCCTTGCTTCCTTAGCCTCCCTGGCTATGCCTTTAGTCCACACGACATCCTCTTATATGAACACAATCATACTCCTTATCGGGATTCGGGGTTTCGAGTGTCGAAATGTATTAAATCTCTTGCCCACGGAATCCCTGATATTCTGACTCATGATTTCCCGATTGACGACTTTTCCTTTCGGGAAATTTCCTGATCGCTTTGATCTCGGCCACGCATCCTCAAGGATGGATGGTCCTCGCCGCTTTAGGGTTTTCCCCGTGGAAATTCCCGATGTCTTGTTATAATGAGATGATGTCAGCTGGGTCCCACACGAAACTCTCCTATTTTCAAAAAATTGGACTTTGTGATTCCAAATTGCATGTCCCCCAGGACTCACGAAATGTCGATCCCCAACTTTATTCAGATATCTGACACGCGTCCCAAGTGGATGGATGGTTCATATCAACCCTCGGGTTTCGCCAATTACAAAACCAAAAACAATTACCTACGCAACCTCTGATGTCCAGATCTCCAATGTTGGATGATCGCGATACATGTCCTTCATGAGATCCACGGCTGTGGTTTTCTCATAGTTTCGGGGTTCAACAGGTATCGGACCCTTAGTCTCGAGACTCTCGATATGCCGATGGCCCTCAACTTCTGCCACCTATCCCGACAGATGGATGGCTTAGATTTGTATTGGGGTTTTCACTGTGAATTTACCCGATCTCCTGTCCATGGGATTTTCGATATCTCGATTCCCGACGCCTCGATATCCCGATATGTGTCGGGACTCTCGCTCGGCTTGAGAAGGCTTAAACCCCGTGCACCTTCTGATGAATCCAACGGCTGACGGGTATCTATGGGAACATCCGACGGTCCCCAATATCCTGGGCTTGCACCTTGGAAACCCGGTCATAACCTCCTCGCTCCTTCGCCAGATCTGACGGCTGACAGGATTTTTCTCTAGATCTGACGGTGCAGATTGTTTCTTCCTGTGCGCTCACTCTGATGCTCTTTGGATGTGAAATCTTCAATGGTCTAGATTTCTTCAGCCGATCTGACGATTGTTGTGCTCCCTCCTGAGCTTCTGTTCTTTCTTCCAGTGCTTGGAATAATTACAAGTTCTCAAAGGCCTTGACCTTTGTCTTCCTTCTCTGCAAGCTCCCCAGCTTTAAGCCTCACCTGCGTTCTCCACGATGCTGTTCCTCCTGAGCTTTTCACCTTGAATCCCCAATGGATTCTTTGACTTCTATGCCTCTGCAGAGTCTTCACGCACACACAGTGTTGTCTCTCCTGAGCTTCTCAAACGCTCAGACCCCTAAGGGATTTTATCCTTCTTTCTTCTCCCACAGGTGGAGAATACTTGGATGCCCTCCTAGCTATCCTCTACCTCAAGAAACTTCTTACTGAGTCTGCAGGATGTTCAACAACCCTGTGAGGATCCCTCAGTGGATTCTTCCTCTAAATTCCAGAACTCAAAGAGTTCACTTTTCTTGTGCCTGTCTGCACACTGTCTCAATGCCCTCATGGCAGAGTATCTTCTCCCAGAACATTCAGCAGTTATGTCCTCCTGTGCACCTATGCACCCGCTCAATGCCCACCTGGCAGAGCTCTCATAATCCTTAGTGATTTTGTTTCTCCTTGAACTCACAACAGAGTTCTATCTTTGTGCACTCCTTGCACTGGCTCGATGCCCATCTTCCAGAGCTTCACATAACTCCTCAGATCTTCTGTCTACAACTTTGTTTCCTCCCACAGCCTTGCCTCTAAGGTGTTCAACAACCTTGAGGTCTTCCTTGAGTTGTTGATTTCAGTTCTTGTGCTGCATCACATCTTTGTCTGAACCCGCAGAGTTCAGAAGTGCTTCAGCGCACTGGTATTCAGAGACCGCAGTACTCTATCACACCCTCCTGGCATGAAACCTCAAAGACCTTCACCTGAAATTAGACACACCCCTACAAATGCACGATAACAACATACATCTACAACATATAGAGAACACCCACATACATCCACATAACACAGAAATACATGCAGGAAAAACTGCTTCTGTTTATATTAAATGGCAAATGCCTGTTTTTACAAGGTGTTCCTGAGCACGGCCTGTAACAAGGTCTCATCTCCTTCTCTTCTACTCTCTACTCACAGACTATCACATAGCTAACTACCTTAAGAGATACAATCGATCTTTTTACATGAGGGGGCTCTTCGATCTCTTCCCTCCAATCTACCTACCCTATTCAATTACATTGAATGGGTTGTCTAGTCCGCTATCCAGATCTAGATATTAGCCTTACAAACATTAAAGGCCTACCTTATATACAACCTGCACAAAGGCACAGTTTCCCAGCTCAACAACTTAAACATTTAATTACATTCAATTCTAAAACCAAAATGAGGACTGCGCCTCTCTTTAGCTTTGAATGCGTGCACTTGACGTGGCTGGCTGACATGGAGAGATGCTCTTGCATCATACTCCTCAGCTGCAAAATTCATGAGCTCCTACTCATGAGCTTCCCATATCTGATGTTGAAATCCTCCTGGATCCCAAATCATCCTTTGGAGCTATTTATCCGCTCCATCTTCCTGTTGTTGTTGCTTCCTTCCTACTTCTCAGCCTCTCCTCGCTGGCAGTCCTTGCTGACCTTAACATCAGCCTTCTGATTTCCTCGACCACTGTGTCCATCTGCTTCAATGACTGGCCCTGTTCATGCAGTCTCCTCAGCTGCAAATTTTTTTGGCACATGGGCAGATCACTGTGATCTCCCATGCCTCCTTCTTCATCTTCATTTGTGGCCTCAAGTTGCCACACTGCTGCAAACTTCAGCTCTGCAGTCTCTTCCTGACTGACTTTCTATTCATTCACCTTCTTTGACAGCTCAAATTCTGTCAGTTCTCTTGCTGGATCTGGATTGTTCAGCCAATCCTCCAACATCTCCAACTCCATCTCCCATGGAGTGATAAATCTGCCTACTTTCTCTTTGGCTTCCTTTGCTGCTAGCTTCAGTGCTATAGCTTCTTTCTTTTCAGCTCCCTAGCCGAAATCATTGAGCCATTCCTCATAATGCTCATTCTCTTTTCCTTCTTGGGAAGCTTCAGATATCTGCTCCAATCCTTCTGCGACAGTCTCAGCTGGCTATCCTTCCGTTGTTTCTGCACCTGCAACACAGATTTCTGCCTCCTCCTGGGCAAGTGGTAGGAATATCTGTATTTCCCCAATCATTAGAAGGTCCTTCAGATCCTCCTCTTTTGTCAGCTGCATCTGTTGATCTAAATCCATCTCTGAGCTCACCTACTCCGTCAGCTCTTCTGGTTGATTCCAACTCATCTTCTCATCCCTGCCCACCTAGCAATATGAGATGCTTCCACTGCCCTCCTGGCAGTCTTCGAGATCTTGTAGCGACCTCATTTCATTGCCCAGCTAGCAATGTGAAATTCCCTGGCTGTCCTCATGAAAGTCTCTGAGATCCTGCAGTGATCTCAACTCGTTGCCCACCTGGAAAACTGGAATTTCCTTTCTGCCCTCCTGGCAGTTCTTGAGATCTTCAAATGATCCCATTTCATTCTCTTCAGTGAGAATTCTACCAGTCTCTGGTTCACATACCTGAACCATTTCTTTAGGTCCGTCAAGGTTTTTAGCATGCCTCAACCATCCTCTTAACAGCCTACGCTGTCTTCCAGCCATCAACTCCTTGACTGGCCAATTTACTTTCAGCTTCTTCATAGGCCATTCATACACCCATATCTACTTGGTATTCTGCTGCATCCGCAGTTCAAGATTTTCTATCTCTCTCTTGATATCAACGAGCTCTTCATCCATATATTCTTGGCTCCATAGCTCTAAGTTTTTCCTCCTAGCATACCTACGGCCTTCAGTAGCCATGTTGTTGTCTCTGTCTGCTCTCCTGGCAAACCTGCTGCTGTCACTCTACAAACCTGAGTGTCCCAGCTTCATCCTTCAATCCTACTGACTGTCTTCGTGATTGTTTCCTTCCTGCAGACAACCATCATAGAGTTTCAGCACTCTTCTTTCTTCCCTTGCCTTCTCCCTCTGCTTGAAATATACAAACAAAGTTCTCGCTCTGATACCAAACTGACACAGGCGTAGGCCACACCTGCCTACACCCGCTCACAGGATCACTCAATTCAGCTCCTTGAGCCTAAGCAGCTCAATTCAATTCCCTTCTGGAATCTCCAATGAAAACTTGATCCACAGGTCCTTCTTCTCACTCACAGAGTCCTTTGCACATGACTGTGATCTTCCCTGACTCAATTTCGGGTTTTTGGATTCTCTGATCCTCGATGCCACGAGAACCACTGTCCTCTTGATTCTCTGGACTCTGATATCCTGATGCACACCCTTGCTGCCTTAGCCTCCCTAGCTATGCCATTAGTCCATGCGACCTCCTCTTATATGAACACAGTCATACTCCTTATTGGGATTCAGGGTTTTGAGTGTCAAAATGTATTAAATCTCTTGCCCACGGAATCCCCGATATTCCGACTTGCGATTTCCCGATTGACAACTTTTCCTTTCGGGAAATTTCCTGATCGCTTTGATCTCGGCCACGCGTCCTCAAGGATGGATGGTCCTCGCCGCTTTGGGGTTTTCCCCATGGAAATTCCTGATGTCTCGTTATAATGAGATGACGTCAGCTGGGTCCCACACGAAACTCTCCTCTTTTTGAAAAATCAGACTTCACGATTCCGAATTGCAAGTCCTCCAGGACTCACGAAATGCCAATCCCCGACTTTCTTCATATCTCTGACACGCGTCCCAAGTGGATGGAAAGTTCATATCAACCCTCAGTTTTTTCCAATTACAAAACCAAAAACACTTACCTACGCAACCTTCGATGTCTGGATCTCCGATGTTGGATGATCGCGACACATGTCCCTCCTGAGATCCACCGCTATGGTTTTCTCGTAGTTTTGGGGTTCAACAGGTCTCGGAACCTTAGTCTCAAGACTCTTGATATGCTGATGGCCCTCAAATTATGCCACCTGTCCCGACAGATGGACGACTCAGATTTGTATCAGGGTTTTCACTGTGAATTTACCCGATCTCCTGTCCACGGGATTTTCGATATCCCGATTCCCAACACCTCAATATCCCGATATGTGTCAGGACTCTCACTCGGCTTGAGAAGGTTTAAAACCTGTGCACCTTCTGGTCAATGAAACGGCTGACAGGTATCTATGGGAACATCCAATGGTCCCCAATCTCCTGGGCTTGCACCTTGGAAACCCGGTCGTAACCTCCTCGCTCCTTCGCTAGATCTGACGGCTGACGGGATTTTTCTCTAGATCTGACGGTGCAGATCATTTCTTCCTGTGCACTCACTCTGATGCTCTCTGGACATGAAATCTTCAACGGTCCAGATTTCTTCAGCTGATCTGATGGCTGTTGTGCTCCCTCCTGAGCTTCTGTGCTTTCTTCCAGTGCTTGGAAGAATTACAAGTTCTCAAAGGCCTTGACCTTTATCTTCCTTCTCTGTGAGCTCCCCAACTTTAAGCCTCGCCTTTGTTCTCCATGACGCTATTCCTCCTGATATTTTCACCTTGAATCCCCAAGGGATTCTTTGACTTCTGCGCCTCTACAGAGTCTTCATGCACACATAGTGCTATCTCTCCTGAGCTTCTCAAACATTCAGACCCCTAAGGGATTTTATCCTTCTTTCTTCTCCCATAGGTGGAGAATACTTGGATGCCCTCCTGGCTATCCTCTGCCTCAAGAAACTTCTTATTAAGTCTGCAGGGTGTTCAAAAACCCTGTGAAGATCCCTCAGTGGATTCTTCCTCTAAATTCTAGAACTCAAAGAGTTCTCTTTTCTTGTGCCTGTCTGCACACTATCTCAATGCCCTCCTAGCAGAGTATCTTCTCCCAGAACGTTCAACAGTTCTATCCTCATGTTCACCTATGCACCTGCTCAATGCCCACCTGGTAGACCTCTCAGAATCCTCAGTGATTCTATTTCTCCTTGAACTCACAGCAGAGTTCTATCTTTGTGCACTCCTTGCACTGGCTCGATGCCCATCTGGCAGAGCTTCATAGAACTCCTCAGAGCTTCTGTCTGCAACTGTGTTTCCTCCCATAGCCTTGCCTCCAAGGTGTTCAGCAACCTTGAGGTCTTCCCTGAGTTGTTGATTTTAGTTCTTGTGCCACAACACGTCTTTGTCTGAACCCACAGAGTTCAAAAGTGCTTCAGCGCACTGGTATTCAGAGACTGCAGTACTCTGTCATGCCCTCCTGGCATGAAACCTCAAAGAACTTCACCTGAAATCAGACACACCCCTAAAAATGCGCGATAACAACATACATCTAAAACATATAGAGAACACTCACAGTCATCCACATAACACAGAAATACATGCAGGAAAAACTGCTTCTGTTTATATTAAATGGAAAATGCCTGTTTTTACAAGGTGTTCCTGAGCACAGCCTGTAACAAGGTCTCAGCTCCTTCTCTTCTGAGATATACTTGTAGACCACCGCACAACTAACTACCCTAAGAGATACAATCGATCTTTTTACATGAGGGGGCTCTTCGAACTCTTCCCTTCAATCTACCTACCCTATTCAATTACATTGAATGGCCTGTCTAGTCCGCAATCCAGATCTAGATCTCAGCCTTACAAACATTAAAGGCCTACCTTATCTACAACCTGCACAAAGGCACGGTTTCCCAACTCAACAACTTAAACATTTAATTACATTCAATTCTAAAACCAAAATGAGGACTGCGCCTCTCTTCAGCTTTGAATGCGTGCACTTGACATGGCTGGCTAGCTGACGTGGAGAGATGCTCCTGCATCATGGATGCTCTGAAGCCATTGGAGCAGTCTGTTAGTCAATTTGAGCATTGTAAAGCACGTTTTTGAGCACTTTAAGCAAATAATACTAATGATCCATTGGAAGCCGGACTAGGAGATGTAGCCCAAGAGAGGGGTGAACTCCTTTATCATTTGTTGTGTTAAATGTTATATGTTCATTGGTTATGCTACTGTTTATGTGCATATTAAATAAGTAAATCTTATTAATAATGTGTTGCAAAGTTGATCCATTTGCTTTTAACACATAAAATTTAACTTGCAAATATTTTCAAGATTACAAGTCTTCTTCATTTTTAGATCAAGCTGGTATCAGAGCATAGGTTTTTGAAGACTTGATTATTTGCAAGTGTTTTGTTTATGATTCTCACAAGGTTAAAACTCACAAGAGGAGAAGTTCAACTTGTGGAGCCAAGTTCTCATCCTTCAAGGAGGAAGCATATACAATCACCGCAAGTTTCAAGGAGGCATTCACCAAGTATGGCTCATGAAGAAAGTCATGAACATGTTCCTGCAGAAGATGAAGATCTCAGAAAGGCTGTCATGGAAATGAGAGAGATGATGAAGATCTTAATGGAAAGGAATGCAGGGTGGCAAGGTGAAGGATCCAACCCTTCAAAGCATAAGGGAGACAGTGGTGATAAAACTCCAAATGGAAATGGAGGGAATGGCACTTCTCCACCACCCTCTCCTCCATCTTCTTCTTCTTCTTCTTCTACCAATTCAAGACCTCTTCTGAATTCTCCAAAGGGACATGGTAAAACTCCTTCGCAAATTCCTTCATTAAAGCTTGATATTAAATTTGAATTGCCAATA